>OY804577.1:39062962-39662962 GCA_963680875.1 Bathymodiolus brooksi
TTTGTACTTGACCAACACGCCATGTACTAGACCAACACGCCTTGTACTAGACCAACACGCTTTGTACTAGACCAACACGCCTTGTACTAGACCAACACGCCTTGTACTAGACCAACACGCTTTGTACTAGACCAACACGTCTTGTACTAGACCAACACGCCTTGTACTAGACCAACACGCCTTGTACTAGACCAACACGCCTTGTACTAGACCAACACGCAGGATTGGATTTTTATAATGCTAGCTCACTAAAACAACAGCCTGCGGGTAAACACTCCTCTCGGAAACACTATTCTGATTCCTAGGCAACCAGTCTTTGCTCCTACTCTTTAATGATGTGTGCTTAGCAGAGTACTAAGCAACAAATACTAATTTTAAAGGTTTTGAATTGATCCGAGTCCACGGTCTGCCGCACTCGAGGCGAACCCATTAACCATAACACCATCGATGCGGTTCTTTGGTATTCAAGGTGGGAAATTTGTTTAATCATATTTCGCATGGTCGAACGGTTTGAGAACGAAGAAAGTTGGCCAATAATTTCATCGATTTTATCCTTTTAATATTAAAGGAACTTGTGTTTGTGTGATGGGAGCATCTGCTAGTCAAATAGCAATATACATATTATTATTACAACTATATGCACGATAACCGCATCGGTGGGGAAGTGGTTAGCGTGCTCGCCTCGAGTGTGGTAGATCGTGGGTTCGAGTACCGCGGTCGAGTCATACCAAAGACTATCAAATTGGTATCTGTTACTTCTCCGCAACACTTACGAGTAAGAACAAAGACTTGATTGGCTCTGAATCCGAATAGTGCGTCCGAGTGGAGCGACATGTCTACTGTTGTTTCAGCGAGTTAGCACTAGAAAAATCCAAACTCAGCGTGTTAATCTAGAACAAAGCGGACATCATCATCATCATTTCATCAAATGTAACTTGTTCTGGCCATGGAAAATTGCTCATTTGGCATTAAACAATAATTACACACTATATTGTTACGAGTTTGCGGTTACTCGTAATAACGTTTGTTTACTTTTTGAAATACTTCGGAAATATTCACGTGTTTTGTGCAAACAGAACCATTTGACCACTGGTTGACAGTTATCGTGAATATTTGAGGTTTATTTATTTAATTATGTGTATTTATTACTTAATTGCTAACTGTATAATGCATTTATTCATCTGTAATCCCTCACATTCCAGTTAGATACTTTGTTGTTTACTACGTCAGCCATTAATAATTTAATGTATTTGTGTATTGCCGGGAATTCTCGCGAGACGTTATTTTATAGAGCAGACGTTTGATTGGCTGAGACCAGCTCAGGGGGTGGACCAATAAATAAGGGTCTTGATCAGCCTTCGGCAGAACCTTTTCTCATTGCTGTTCAAGAGCAGACGTTAATTCTTAGCAATATTAGCAATATAAATCAGCCTTCGTCAGCCTTCATAAACATGGCTCATAAAGGAGTTGAGAAAATGAGAAACCAGTTGGGAATGGTAATTGTTTAAACCGGCGAAATTGATGCCGATATTTAAATTAGCCATGTGCTTGATTATCTGCTCTTGAGGTTAGCCTTCCTGATTCGCTAATAATCACCCTTCGACCTAAAAACCTATTTACGCTCTATTTGGCATATATATAGTAAAGCTATAGTAAAGTTTGACGGGAAAGTCATATTTTTGCAAAGTTTAAGAAACTTTGTGTTTAAATTACTTAATAAATATTTTTAAAAATCAGCCTTCATATGTTTAGAGGGATTACAGTACGTATTTGTTCATCAAATATTAATGTGCAATAATTATAGTATATTACTATCTAATATATATCTACATAAAGTAGAATTAAACTTATCCTGACTTATATTTTTATTTATCAACCTATATCCACTTCAAAGGATCCATGCAAATTATTGTTCCTGTTTCAGCCTTCTAATATTTCCCTTAGTAAATTCAGCTTAAGGGGGCTAAACGGCAACAATACAAACGAATCAATAATCACACTATATAAACGAATCAATAATCACACTATACAAACGAATCAATAATCACACTATATAAACGAATCAATAATCACACTATACAAACGAATCAATAATCACACTATATAAACGAATCAATAATCACACTATACAAACGAATCAATAATCACACTATATAAACGAATCAATAATCACACTATATAAACGAATCAATAATCATACTATATAAACGAATCAATAATCACACACTATATAAACGAATCAATAATCACACACTATATAAACGAATCAATAATCACACACTATATAAACGAATCGATTGTCATTTGGGAGATAAATAAATGTTTACCATTTATACATTCTTAATAAACAAGTATCGTATTTAGAACATAGTAAAGAGCTCTCGACCAATCAGGCAGCTTGATTGTGTTGTTCTTTACAGTGAAGAAAGTAACAAACCGCTTTGGACGACTCCGTTATTATTAATGTTCGGTGAAAACTCACAAACTAAAGCTAAATAAAATATGAAATGTTACTGTACAACTTGTATTAATAATATTGTAAAGTAAGAAAATAAGTACATAAATACGGTATAATCCGAATAATACAAAAAATACGGTTATTCGTTAAAATGTTCCTTAAACAAAACAATGTCACTAAATATACAACCGTTTAAAGTGCCTGTCGGTTTCAAACTTACTTTTCTCAACTAAAACACAATCAAATCATTTATATCCTAATTTTGTACATGACAGGACTTGCAGAAAAGAGTAAATACAATTAAGAGCTTGTCTATGAGAAATAAGGGTAATAACAAAATTACCGAACTCCGAACAGTCTTACAAAGGGAAAGTCAAAACTCATAAGTATATAAACAGACAAAATCAGTCAACAACCGGAAAACTGTGAAAACCGTAATGACCCTGACTTGGTACAGATATTTCTAAAGAAATGGTGGGTTTAATCAGATTTTAAAGCGCCAAACCTCCCGCTTTCATTACGGCTCAAAGAAAACCATGCAAAATTTAAAATTTCGTCCAGAAGCAAGTTTCGAAAATCAGTTTTATATCATATGTGTCCTGAAGGGTAACATGTAGTGACTCCATAAATACCATCAAAAGTGCAAATGGGTCGTTCTATTTTTAGAAATAACCATTACTTGCTGGAGACTTTAGATAACTGCATCAGGCCGAAATAACATAACACAAAAAACTATCTACCTGTATTCTTAACTATATATAATTAGGACAGACACAACATCCGGAATGTATAATTAATATGTGCGCGTGTGTTGCACGTGAGGATCATTATAAATTCTAGAATAGATTTAAACAAATGAATTCATCAACATCCCCTTTTCTTTAAGGAAATTAATTTCGCATCAAATGAATTTAAGCTCAAAATTAAATCTATGAATTTCAGACAAACATCGAAGAAGAAATATTAACTTTAAAGTCAATCAGATAATTCACTGAAACTTTGAAATCACTGTTCATTCAGTTACTATAAACTATTGGAATGGCAACACAAATGAAAAATTTAACTACTAGTATGCTAGTCTATACTAAAATAAAATGAAAACATTATTTACAGTTAATATTTGATATAGTCATCAAGATACTTCGGTGATTTAGTCGCACGTTTTGGTCGGACTTCGGGTGGTTGAATGTTAATGTCATCACTATTTCGGCAAATGTCATTTCTCTCATGGTTCTCGGTGTTCACAGGTTTTTCAGTAGTAACACTTCGAGGTGGTGATCGGTCACGTATGTTAGCGGTAATGTCAGTGGGTCTAATTTTGACACGATTTCGGTGATATTTAACACCATCTTCATTTTGCACAATGTAAGACCTTGGATTATATTGATCGATTATTTGCCCGAGTTTCCAGTTTTCATTTTCTTTCTGCTCGAAGAATACAGATTGTCCTTCTTTTAGTTTCGGTAGATCACATGCTCGTTTATCATGATGTTTTTTGACAGTTAATTTGCGGTTTTCACGTCCACGGTTGGTTTCGTTACATTTATTTAGAAACGGTAGTATCGTCCGCGTTTTTCTACCAAACATCATCTCGACAGGACTTAGACCGGTATCTTGTCTCGAGAGTATTCCGTTGCTCTAATAACGCTTCGAACTGATCGGGCCCATCCTTGACTGTTTTCTTCATCAAAGTCTTAACGATTTTCACGGCAGCTTCGGCTTTTCCGTTTGACTGTTATGTCCCGGCGAGGATGTCGCATGATTAACTTTTCAGTTCGACAGAAACAGTTCGAATTCACGACTCACGAATTGAGGACCATTGTCACTCATTACAATAGACGATATTCCATAACGCGCAAAATGTTTCTTTAGAATTCCTATCATTTGAGAGCTAGTCATTGCAATCCTGACCCTAAAAATAAACGACCAATCAAATCGCACGTAGGAAATCGACCTCGTACTGACATATAAACATGATGGAGAATGGCTTAGGATATTGCAAATTCTGTGAAGCAAAGCTTTAAAGTTGCAGATAGGTGAAGATGATGACAAAAAGGAATCGAAATATCAAAAATATATTTATTAAGCTTCAATTGGGCACCAATATTATGACGAGTGAGGTCAAGACACCAATACAAAACTATTTTGAAAAACTGCTGTATGAAAATTTGACATTTTAAATTCCTCCCTTGTGGTTTGTTAGAGTACTCGAGGGGGGGGGGGGGGGGGGGGGAATCGTAACAAGCCCCTGTGGTCAGAGCACCCCTGCAAACTTGAAACTTTGCTCTAAAATACGCCACCAACGTATTACTATGGCACACAGTCAACGGTAAAACACCAAGAGAATATACTATTTAAATAACTATATACTATTCATTTAATATGCTATATATTTAGTCTATGATTATTAAATATTACAAAAGGGGGGGGGGGGGGGTGGGAGGTTCGGTAGCTCATATTGCAGATGATATTCAAAAGCAAAACATTTTATCTGCTATATATTTAGTCTATGATTATTGCTCAACAACCAAAATAAAACAAATTAAAGTGTTATCTTAAGAGATATAACCCTCAGGACATAGCCTATTTTTGTAAATTAGGCAATATTACAAAAAGGGGGTATTTCAACAGTTCATATTGCAGATGATATTCAAAAGCAAAGCAAAACATTTTATCTGCTATATATTTATTCTAAGAATATTGCTTAACAACCAAAATAAAACAAATTAAAGTGGGGCAAATCTAAAACGTATAACGGAACGAAACGAAATAGAAACGAAACGAAACGGAAAGAAACGAAATTGTTTCGTTTCTTGTTTTAGTATTTATCTGCGTGTAATTACTAATTCAAGGAACTGTTTCGTCTCGTTCCTGTTCCGTTTCGTTTCTTTAATTAGTAAAAATACACACACTACTTTCTATATTTATTTTACCATTAGTTCACATTAGACCTAAGCTGCAATCACAGGGACTTGTCTTTAGGATATTATATAACTTTTATTTAAAAATACTACCCCCTAGGTTCTACCCCCTAGGTTAGTATACAGGGGTTGGTATTTTTAAATAAAATTGTGTATATCCTAAAGACAAGTCCATGTGGCTGCGATTCTTTTATAATATCAAGACTAGAAAATACCGATCATTATCATTTCCTACATACTTTGCTCTATAATGCCAACACAGACATATACCGATAATTCAAGAGGAAAGGTAGTCAATATCATTCCCAAAAGAACCATACGCTATGCACACAATCCAAATGCACTGAAAACTGAAAACAAAATGAACAACCCACTTAAGACCCATCAAAATACTTTAGTTTCTCATCCCGCCCCAAAATTGCCTTCCGTCTCAAACTTTTTCGACGTTTTAAGATCAATGAATTAATATATTTTATTGATTTTGACCGCCTTTGTCACAACATCTTCAGCAAATTTTTCATCGCAAAATTTACCAAAACTTCAGGTATCATGAACATCATATAAAAATAAAAACCGCCTGGCCGCCTTGAATTTTGAGGAAAAGTCCATGAGAAACTACAAAGTTTCTTAATTGCCAAAAAACTAGGATGTTCCGGAAGGATAATCAGTTCCTGGTCCACATGTGGCATCCGTCGTGTTACTCGATTAAAAGTTTCGACCAGAGAAAAGATCGAAATCAAGACCAAGGAAATGTATTAATGGCTTACAAAGTCGTAATTCGGCCATAAAATTTTCGGAAGGATACATTCTGCCTTACTGGAAGGAACTTTCGGCTCAACAGCTTTTATCAATGTTTATAAAAAAAATATAACTCTCAAAAAGATCAAGATATGTAGTTTCATATGTAAAGTTTCTGGAGGATTTCGCTCAAACTGAGTACTGCTCTTCAAATGAAAAAAAACCCCTCATTTTGTAGAGTATGATACGCTGGATCGTATTTACAAGTTTGAAGACAAACAGATGAAAACTGGCATGACTCTAGGCCACAAATATTTCGTCACACAATTTTCGACAAAAGAGGTGCTATTCTATGATGACTTTTTGAAGAACTACTGAAAGTTTTTACATGGCTTGTTGGATTCCCATATCAATTATCTATAATTTCAGCTTTAATTAGAAAGTATATTGCAAATTTTAGGTGAAAAGAAGCAGAAAATCTGCCGTGTGTCGTACAATAAACAATTCATCCGCCGAACGATCAAATAGCGCGACTACACCGTGTACAAATGTAGGTCGGTCGTGTCTTGGTCGGAACAAAGTAAGTAAGTACAGTACACCTATAGGAAATTACTAAAACACGAAACGAAACGCAAAAATTCAGAAACGGAACGAAACGAAACAGTTTCGTTTCTTAAAATAGTGACATCCCTATAGTAATTACTAAAGCAAGAAACGAAATCATTCCATTTCGTTTCGTTTCGTTCCGTTCCGTTACACGAAATAGTATCACCCATTAAAGAAGTGTTACCTTCAGAGATATAGCCCTCAGAACATAGCCTATTTTTGCAATATTGAAAATTTGAAATTTGCCAAGTTTTCGGAGTTATCGGTCTTTGGATGTTAAAGAAATAGATCCATTTAAGTATTGACCATATAAAGTTCCTTATGCATATATTTCATTACCACTAAGTTTTAATTAATGATGTTGTGTTATAAGTAATAACATATGTTTCAAAACTGACCTTTTTTGGCTAGTTTCTTGTCATATTAATGGGAAAATTGTAGAAATATAGGTGGTCTTGATATTCGAAAATTTGAAGAAAAAAACAGTTGATGCATTTGCAAATGTTGTGTGGTGGCTTACCCACCAACAAATTTTGAAAAGGATTGGCCAACCTTGCATCCGGACCGTTTTGCATGGTTTTCTCATAAATTGACACAATAAATAAAATACATTAATTCGAACAAGAGAAAGAAATTCAAGAGACATTTTTATTAATTAAACTTAGGCAGCCGTGAGTGTAATATAAGAAAATAATAAAAACAGAATCCAACAAACAATATAAATGCAAAACCTATTCATAACATAATTCTAGAGTGAAGGAACATAAAGAAATATCACATATTTCTAGAGTGAAGGAACATAAAGAAATATCACATAATTCTAGAGTGAAGGAACATAAAAGAAATATCACATAATTCTAGAGTGAAGGAACATAAAGAAATATCACATAATTCTAGAGTGAAGGAACATAAAGAAATATCACATAATTCTAGAGTGAAGGAACATAAAGAAATATCACATAATTCTAGAGTGAAGGAACATAAAGAAATATCACATAATTCTAGAGTGAAGGAACATAAAGAAATATCACATAATTCTAGAGTGAAGGAACATAAAGAAATATCACATAATTCTAGAGTGAAGGAACATAAAGAAATATCACATAATTCTAGAGTGAAGGAACATAAAGAAATATCACATCCAATATAATTCTAGAGTGAAGGAACATAAAGAAATATCACATAATTCTAGAGTGAAGGAACATAAAGAAATATAACATAATTCTAGAGTGAAGGAACATAAAGAAATATCACATCCAATTAAATTTTGATTTCAGTTAAAGTAGCAATAATATTTTTTCTTTGTTTTCTTTTTTAAATGAAATATATGGAAATAAATATTCAATGTTGTATACATTGTTCTGGTCCAAATTTTAGTCCATTTATTCACCTGTCACGCAACCCAAGCTTTAATCAAATGACCTTTGTTCTTGATTACCTTTGATCTCATTTATCCCACTTTTATTTTTTACCTGTACTCCCTATTTTTCAAAAAGTGGGATAAATTGGAATGAACCGATTAATACATGTAAATGTTGGTAGAGGGGGGGTTGTCACAATAAACAATATAAATACAAAACATATATATAATTAATACATGTAAATGTTGGTAGAGGGGGGGGGGGGGGGGGGGGGGGGGGGATGTCACAATAAACAATATAAATACAAAACATATATATAATTAATACATGTAAATGTTGGTAGAGGGGGGGGGGGGGGGGGGGGGGTTGTCACAATAAACAATATAAATACAAAACATATATATAATTAATACATGTAAATGTTTGTGGGTGAGAAAACTTGGGGTTACAAATTTTTCTACAAAAATATACCGGTTCTTTTTAATGAAAACAGATAGATTTGCTAATCATTCTGGGTGACATAGTGACAACATTGTGAATTTTTTTTTTCTATAGAAGAATGTTGTCGGATAAACATGACACGGAAAACCAAAGATTGAGCAATACCTTCCTCACTAAAACCCGGGAGTATCAATCTCAGTACTATAGATAAATCTTACCAGTTTATGCTAAGCTTCGAAGCTCTCTCATGATTGTATAGTAACAAATAAATAATATATCTACCTTTTATTGTTCCAGTCTCCAAGACTTGCTTTGCACGGTTTGTATGGTCAACTAAGATTTCTTCAAAAGGTTATGAGAGTTGGCAGCTTTTCATCATTTTCTACATATGACAATAATGCCCCCCATTGAAATGTTTATCGATTCTGGCATAGTGCTAAATTACACCATACTTAGATACAAATTACATTCGTGCATGAGGAATAGAATCGAGAGATCTTCAACAAACATGACCGTCTGTCTGATTTAGTTAATCTATGAAAATTGTTATTGTAATATCCTTGAAAGACAACGAATATACCACGATATTAAGAAATGTGCATCTTATAAACCCAAATATTTTCTGAAAAATCTTACCTTGGAATTATTACAACTAAACATTTGTCAACTTCTCGCACTTCAAACATTGATTTAGTTTATAGTGATTATCAGTATATTAAAATTTACGGTGAATGACTTGATACTAATTGTATTGTAGTATCTCAGGCCGATGGTATCTTGAATACCCTTTAAATCGTAATGCATTATCTCTCGTATATATAGTACGTCTATATTCAAGTTCAAATTAAGATTTAAACGCCACATTAAACGTGTAATAGTTAACACATTAACACCTTATTGTCTCCGTGCCAGTCGAGAATTCAATCAGAATAATGCACGTTGTAAATTTTAGTAAATTTAGTAAATTTTATTTAAAGTCGGCAAAAGTATATACAAATCAACATGACAAACATGAGCTCTGAGGAGCTCTTTGACCGACTGATATTTTAAAACAAAACAGCAAAAGTATAACAAAACAAACACACACAGATACAGACATGGTAAAAGACATACATGTTTAAGAAGGATATAATGGACAAAGATAACTACATGAGAAGTTGTTTAATAAATTGTAAGTATCGTATAGATACTTATATTATCCAAACTGAAAATTAGATACAGTGTGGACGTGTAGATCCCATGCACGTTTGGCCATACAAGGTAAACACACCCAAACTGTCCCACACACCCAGAACAAATAATTTTGGTTAACGTCACATGGAGAGTAAAACACACAATACACAAAGCATATTTGTTGTACTTTTAATTACCAGTGTTCAGTGTTCAGACCACAACTGTCATGTTTGGTTTATTTGTTGTTTAATGATCTAGCAGAGAAGATATTTTAAAGATATTTAGGTAACCTTCACCATTGGTTCATGTGATGTATTGTCAGCACTTTGCGTCGGTGGTTGTCATATGCGTCCTTCAGCTCTTAACGTATCAACCTATTTCTCACAAACCACAGATCAAATTGGATACTAGATTAACTATAAATCCCTATCTTATTAAAAAACCCTTTAAATAAATTGTTGCTTTGAAATTTGAAATCTTGACTGACCACTTTCCACATGTAATCAGTAAAGATATGTTGTTAGTAAATACTACGGGTCAGTCAAACTTTCATAGTAGTATTTCTTTAATAAGATTATTAATAAGAAAGGAACATGTAGCAAGTATAATTGAATCCTAAACATTCTCTCGAAAAATGGATATAAATCATGTTTGACTGAGTATTCCACTATAGGATTATAGGAACATGCATTTGGTGATGTAAAAATATTGGACTTTACGATTTTTGTAAATATCTCACTTTTTCAACTTATACAGGCACGTAAACAAACACTACGAAAACACGAGAACTACTCACTAGGTTCTACACCACTGTCGTCAAAGAGCTCCGGTCGAAAATGTTCTGTCAGCTTCCGGTACAAGTCACTTAGGCATGATTGACATACAGGCCACGACAAAAAGTAAGTATTATGATCATATAGTATTATTATATCTTGAATCCAGAAGATGTCGTTATCTGTCGATTATTTTTGTTTGTTTTTACCTATATGTTACTGTGGTTAACTTCATCGATTACTCAGATATGGATAAAATGATGGACATAAACAATGACAAATGCTAATAATGAGATTGAAATCATCAAATAAAGCTATAAAAGGTAGTCTATATGTGTAATTAAAGTACACAAACCCTTTGTAATGCTTATATACATGATAGTTTGCACTGGCGTGCCACCATGAATAGTTTTAGACTTACTACAGTGAAAAACACAATGCTTATTTACGTACATTCGTTCCGGCTCTGTCAGCCACTACTTTCCGGTTGAGTCCCAAAAATTGTAAAATATTGAAAGAATAGCGAAAACAGCTCAATATCACAATTATGTTTCCTTTTTGTAATTTATTTAAGGTTCATTATAACACTTGTCAAGGGTATGTTGGACTTGCAAATTAATAAAAAGAAAAAAAAAGAAAAAATTGTCTTAAATGAATAAAAGTTGTGAAAAAAAAAAACAACAGCACATAGTCAAAATATTTTACACGTGGATGTTTTGTATAACATTAAAAGAAAGAAATACAAAACGGTTTGTGCAGAATTGGCATTCGCCAAGTCACCTTCGACAGAATGGTCATGATTTTGCATAGAGCTTGTAACTTTTTTTCTTTATTTGCTATGCAGTTGGATTATTGCAATATTCAAAGAGTGTTTCATCAAAAGTAGGAACTCTCACTGTTTATATAGATATCAAGTAACTCTTATTGTTTTGGATTAATTTTTGTTTTCAAATAATATATTGAAGGACAATAAGAAATTTTGATTAAAAAAATTAATAAAAATAAAATAAAAATAGGGCACCGCATCGGTAGCGTAATGGTTAGCGGGCTCGCCTCGAGTGCGATAGATTGTGGGTACGAGCCCCGGTCGGGTCAAACAAAAGAATATAAAATTGGTATTTGTTGCTTCTCCGCTAAGAACGCATCATTAAGGAGAAAGAGCAAAGACTGGTTGGCTCGGAATCAGAATAATGTGTCCGAGTGGAGCGACATATCTACCCGCTGACTGTTGTTAGCTCACCTTGCCAACTTTTACTATCACTTGGCGCCTGTCGTCCGTCGTCTGTCATCTGTTTACTTTTCACATTTTAATCTTCTCCTCTGAAACGCCTCAGCCAAATGAAGTGAAACTTAGTAGGAAGCATCTATGGAAGGTCATCTGTAACGATTACTGATTTCATCCCGATCCGTTAACAAACATGGTCGCCACACAGGGGGGGGGGGGGGGGGGGGGGGTGACGCATGTTAAGTGTCGTGTGCATAAATCGATTTATCACGTGATCGCATGACGTTCCACTCAACGACTATATTGAATGGTATTTCCTGAGGATTTGTTGATGTTTTGATAAGCCAATCACAGTGTTTACTATTTGTCACAGGTGAGTAATTTATGTTAATACATAAAAGGAAAGTATAAACAGCGAGTACATATTGATTTTAATACATGGTGTTAACGTAAAAATGTGCAAACTAAAAAAAACCTGAAAGGGTATTATTTGGGCGTCGTTTCGATCGCCATTTCCTGAAACTGGTGATCTCAATTTCATACAAATTACATCAAAATTACGGAAGACTTATGCTTGAAAATTGAACATGATGTACAAAAATGATTTTTATGACAAAAAATGTAAAAAGTCGTCTTAAGTCGTCTCAAATTATCTCATTACGGCCTCCCGAAAGTACTCAATTTTTGCTGTTTTTTTCGATCCGGCGACTAACATCGTGTTACTTTAGTACGATCGTTTCACAGAGAAATAACACACATTTTACAATTTTCTTGGCAAAATTGTCATCCAGACTAATTATAATATAATTCAGATGCAATACATGAACATTGATCAGTAAAAGAAATAAAAAAGAGACGGAATTGATGCAAAAAGTTGCCAGTTTGCTCAGGAATAAAGAGGTTTCTCACCAACCATGTAGTCACGGATTTGACTTTATGTCTACAATTTCCTGTAAACGAATTGCTGAAACAACTTTAGGTAATTTTTTAACACCAATGTAGCCAATAATTAAAAATAGATCGTCCACACATACTTTTACAAGAATGGCATTGGAATCTTTTGGATTGTCCGGCTCCAGTTCTAATTGTATTGTCATTGGTTTTTTTAGTCGCAAAGCCCTTTGCACAGTTTTTAAGTTTTCTTGGTAGATGTCGTTGTAAGTTGAACCCTTAATTGGAAACGTTGTTGTATAAAGTTCATCACCAGCATCATTAGCTTCTCCATCATGTTGGTCACCATCAACTTCTGAATTGCTTTCAACATAAGTGAGGTTTGTAAAATTCTGAATCCTAGTATTCTGGGGATTTCCGGTACAAGAACATGCTGAAGATTGCAGATCCAGAACTGGCATCCCTGGAAGGTCTATAACATTAAAATGGTCAGGTGGTCTCCCGATGTACTTTGCACCTGGTATACACTTGTAGCTCCATATAAGGACTGCCCAAGACTCTGTACCAATATTGAAAAGTCCTTGTACTTCATCTTTATCAAACTGTAAACAAAAATCAAAGTCATAGAGAAATACACAAAAATAAATATTATGATGCACCATGCAACATTTTAAAATGCAGTCTATTCAGAAATTATTGCAATGCTAAATCCGTACAAATCAATCATACATTAAAACAAACATAATAATTATGCAGTTATATTGAGTCCACTCTCCTCAGTGCTAATGACTTGAATGAAAAGGGCAGCAAATTGCATAAGACAATCTGGGTTAAACATTCCTTTTTTAATAATTCGGTTTTTTTGGCAATGAAAGATGAAGTGTTCCTCGTCTTCAATTACATTTAGGTGACATTGCCTACAAATTTGTTGTTCTCTATTTATTTTTATTATATCTGCCTCTTTCAATTTCTAAACCATGATCACTTATTCTCATTTTCACAATTAATTTTCTATTTTCAAAGTTTGAATTTTCAATAAATGGTTCTATAATATAATTTGTCTTTATTTTGCAGCTGTATAGAAAAAGTTTATTGTTGATATTAAAAGACCTCAATTTCTCCAAAAACATGTTTTCATAGTTTTCTAGTAATGTTTTTTCAAATATTTTGTGAGATGCCATTTCTCCTTGTTAAAGCTAGTAACCTCTATATATATTTTTTCAGTTATTTTGTTTGTGTTTAATATATTCTCTGCAAGGGTACACCAGGAATATGTCCCATTTAAATGTAATGTTTTTGAGAGGCTTATGCATCCAATAATAAAGGATTATTATCCTTGTTTGAAATTCTAGCCATATACTTCAAGCCTTGCAACTTTATATAAATATCAAAAGGATATTGAGATGTATGTGATTATATTTAATGATTGATAATTTAATTCAAATTAATCAATATAATTAACTGGTTACTTTGTTTAATTTCAAAGTTCTGTTGATGCTGTGAGTATAATTTTGTAAACTGAGTAATTTAATTTGTTTGATGATCAAAGTTCTTTTGTGGAACTGTGGTAACCAAGCTTTCGGCAACATCCTGGAGCACATATCAGAACAGAACCTAGTTTAAGACATCTCATAATAGGACAATTAATGTCATCATCACTTTTTGTTATCATGTTGAATTATCATGATGATTGTTGTGTATTGTGATGTATTACTGATACATGTTATAAATGCCAATAAAATGATACACAATGAACTTGTATATTTAGTATGCTTTCCAACAGTTGATGATATGAACCTTCTAATAGAATAGAATACATTGTATTGCCTAATCATAGGGCCCACATGAGGCATCATTAACAATACAAACATTCATGATTGAGAAATGAGACATGCACACAAAAGAAAAAAGACATACAAAAAAATATGTAGTTTGGGGTTTTTATATTTCTAAAAATATAAATATAATTATTATTATTTAGTGGTTTGTCCCCTATATCGCACATCCAGTGTGAAACTTTACATATGTTGCATATTCCTTAACAAGCAGTAAACCTGCTAAAAACACCAAGGGACAGTGCTTCTGACACACCCCGTCTATTAATTGCATTTTCACACAATTATATACTATATATAAATTTAAAAAAATATTAGTTAATTATTATATCTATTATAATATCATTATTCATTCGGATGTGTCACCTCGTGTTTAGAGCAGAACTAGTTGGAGGAAATATGTCATCATGTTATTGCTCAATTACAGAGTGCACCAAGCGACAGTGCAAAGGCATGTTAAAATGAATTAAGAAGAAATTCAGATCGAACCCAGTAATATGTGTTTTTCTTTAAATTTATTGTATTTATTTAGAAATATTATCAATTTATATTATATTTCTCCTTTCTAAACATGCCAGCCCGTGTACAGTGTAAAAGAGCAATTATTTCATTATATTGTGCTTTGTTTTATCAAATTACAAATACTGGCTAGAATTTTCTCATTTTCATTATTAAGAAGCAAATATAATTTCTGTTCTGGATTGAGGACATGAAAGTTTTGACAGATATTATTGATCCTGCTGAACATTACACTATACAAAAAATCCATGCAATTTCATATTTTCATAATTGAATTACAATACCAATATATTAATAAATTACATTACTCGTATACCAGTATTGTACAAAATTTTGAAAAAAAAATCACAATACTGGAACAAATTTTTATGGCCTCACCGGACGCAATTACGAACAATTTCGATGATATTTACATTTGGTAATAAATTTGACCAAACTAATGAAGCTGATTACATGTTCATATTTCAGATTAAACACTAATATTCCTTTTGAATCATAGTCCATATATTATTCCATGCATTGTAACGGGTCTTAAACAGATTTTCATGATCCCGTTTTAGTCACTCCGTGACCTAGATCCGGACACAATTTCGAACGACATAATAATAACCTTTCTAGTGTAAATTATTTGATGACAACTGTTAACATTGAAAGAGCATTCATTCATTTATGTTCACATATATCCATTTGTATATATAATACACATGACATAAAAACCTTTCCTTTATTCACACCATAAATGTGTGCCAGTTTGCATTCGGAATGCCTTGGACTCTTCAATGAATAAGGTACATCACAGATTTTGACATTTTGGGATAAATCAAGGTAAGGAAATTGTATTGACTGTTTTTGTTTTAATTTCACTGTGTTCTACATATGCATAGAATCGGGAGATCATATTCTTTCCAATTACAGGCACAAGATAACAAAATATGCGTACCACAATGAATTTTAGCGATAGATTCCAAATGCAATTGTCGATCGTTTTCCGTTTACAAATTATGAAAACGTCGTCTGCAACATTCAACAACTGCGCATAAATAATGTTCTCCCAAAACACGAGTAATTTAGCGGGGTATCTATTTATAAAAGCATTTTTTTAATTCATGTTTTGAAGGAACAATTAGGGCACATCAATTTTATTTCGTTCATAATTGTGTCCGTTCGTAAATTGCGTCTGGTGAGGCTACCAGTATTGGTAGTATTGCGATCGCCAAGTACAGGATATCCCTTAAATCTTCATAGCAAACCAGAAATGCATCAAATATTTCATTCTAATACTTTAATATTTCAATTTACCTTAAAATTACATGCATTATTAATTAGTAATAATGCTGGAAACGTGGACGCCAAGGACGAATCCAGCTGCTCACAGGCCATCAGAACACGACGTCTCACAACTTTGTTGACTGGTGTTATGTGTGCAACTCGTACCAATACGTTGATACTTGGACAGTCTCTCATTCGTACTCTAAAGACATCTTTCTCCAAACAAAATAACCTTACATCTGAGGAGTCTAACCAGCTGCTACTCGATGTTGTCACTTGGACAGCCATAATTTGAATGACAGATCGACTTCCGGCGGTTGGTTATATATTTCATAAAAGCGTGCCGTGTGCAAAGATGCGTCACCCCCCCTGGTCGCCACAGGCGATTCTTGTTTCTGATTGGCAGATTTTTTTAATCTTCTCCTCTAAAACTTCATAGCCAAATGAACCGAAACTTGGTAGGAAGCAACTATGGAAAGTCTTCTATAAAGATTGCTCATTTCATCCCGATTCCACAAACTGAACACAAATATGTCTTGTCCCGCATTTCATGAAACGACTCCTCAACGGCTATTACACTGATAGGATTCATCTGTAAAGTAGCAGATACTTAGTAAGTGAATGTTGAATGTAAAGATACACAAACATCTGTATGGAGCTCACAACATAATATAAATGTAGCAATCAAATTGTCTGAAGCTTATACAAATAAAATGAGGGTAATCGCAAGATTGAAACATAAGATGTTTTAATAGTATTTCTTCGCTGCCCAGTTAAAGTTTTTTTTATCCTGCACTTGTTCTATTCGAGTAGTCACATGGTATTGACCGGATATTTTTTGTTATACATTTGTATTTGATTTCTGACCAAGATATCTTTTTCTGGTACCTGATTCATGTTGAGCGACGGTAAGAAACAGTAACAGCATTTATGCTTATAAGCTTATCAGCTTATAAGCGCGGACTTCATAGAGGACACAATCTGCTCTTTTTAGACAATTTGACAGTTTCTTTGGGGCTTTTGAAATAACACGATAGATACAATATACGTACATTGTCGGAAAATTTATAATTCATTTCCACTCGTTGCGAAACAGGTAAGAAAAACTCGTCAAAACTCGTATATATAAATTTTATATTTTAGACAATATATATACCGGTATATTGTCTATTCTTTTTCTCCCTCGTTTCACTCCTCCGAAAATATTTTTTTATTAACTAAAATAATGTAATATAAATAAGATTCGACACAGTGTAGGGTTGTGCGTTCGCTACAAGATCGCATAGCATTATTATATAGCAAATAGTTCATGGCACAGAGGGTCATATGGCAGTATATGGACCGGTCCGTCACCCAACAAAATTATATGGACCGAAGCTTCTGAGGTCCATATAATATTTTTTTGGTGACGGACCGGTCCATATACTGCCATATGATCCGAAGTGACATGAACTATTTGCTATATTATACTTTTTATCAAAAATAATAATGCAGGTACCGTTCCGGAACCGAATCGAAAACGAGGCAGTCCAGTCCCAGTCCATATAACGTTTTATTGTACCTCAGTATATGAACATCACTACAACATTTTCTACATTTTTCTCCATTTCCAGTTGTTTGACTATTGAGCGGTCCAGTTTTTTAAGACTATGGACCGGCAATGTGAATCGTTTTCGCGGATTTTTAGTTCCACGACCGGATTGGATAAAAGTTTTATATTTATTCGGAACACTTGAACTTCATCGTCTATTAACGAAAACTCTGAAATTTCATAAAATTAAAAAAATTTCAAAAAATTTCAAAATTCTAAAAAAAAAAAATTAGTTCAGAATTTTCATAAAACTTGTAGTCACCATGTACATTTATGTTGAAGTCTACTTTCTCAAAAAGAATCAAACTCTTATGAATGACTGGGGAAATAGCATAACAATGTCCATGAGACAATATTCAGATTTATAATGCAAAATACTGGCAAAAGATGCGTGATTTTATTGGTCTTTATCATTTTGAGGTGATCATTCAAAATTGAGTCTAATGTTTTTCGGTATAATAAAATACTTATAGACTGTGTATTCGGGAATAGCAAGTTGGTTGTCCCCTCGACCCTGACTATTGACCTCGGCTTCGCCTCGGTCAATAGTCAGTGTCCCGGGGACAACAAACTTGCTATTCCCTCATACACAGTCAATAAGTATATAATATTGACCGGCTGCGCTAACAAAGACAAATAGGGAAAATAAATAAGTAAAGTATAATATAAATATATATTACACTTTACGTTTTTATTTTCCCTATTTATCTTTGTTAGCGCAGCCGGTCACTATTTTCGTATATGGACCGGCCAGGTACCTGCATTATTTTAGAAGCTTCGGTCCATATAATATTTTTTTGGTCCATATACTGCCATATGACCCTCAGTGCCATGAACTATTTGCTATATATCAACATAACAAATTCATTCAGTCTGTCATTTCTACTCCCCCAAAAAATGCAAAATATATACGAGTGATTGAAATTCTTTTGGCATTACTATTGGTGGATGGGCGGGGGACTATAACATCCAAAGCACGAACTTTTGTCGTATTTATACAACTTGTAACGAACGTTGCATTAATTGAGTACACCTAACATTTTCTTTATATACAAACTTCCAAAATCGTCCGTGCGGAAAGGAATTCAATACTACAGCCTTTCTTAATTTGCTTATCTGTAATGTTAATGTAAACATTATACTGTGAAGAAATGTAAATATCGTATCCACGAAGTTATTTCCACAGAGTGACTTACTTCGTTATCAACGAGTATAAAATTAAAATATTGTATTATAAAAAGAATCTCCCACTACTCAATTAATGCTCCTGGACAGCGACTTAAAGTGAGTGTAGCGTATGGAGCACCAACCGTGATGCCAGTGCCACAAAAAGCATGACAAAAAATCTCAAGTGTTCGCGACAGTAGCAATTTAACATAGAAATAACGATTTTTTTATTGTACAAAGTAGCTGAAATTAGCAGCCATGGCGAATATTCATGCTATGGATCAGTATTTATCGCTTTTGAGATATTTCCTAATAATAACTATTGTTAAATTGCAATATAATGCTCAATAATAATACGATCAGTCGTATTTACATACTGACAAATCCGCTTCTTAATAAATGACACAGCCGGTTTCTATGAATGTTTACATTTTGACCAAGCCGGATTTCAAAAACATCTGTTGACATCATGTTTTAGGGCATAACTAGTTACTAATTGACTTTTCCTCAACAAAATAATATTTCTAAATAAAATCTATCATTCATCAATACTTTTTTTTCTTTTTTGGCAACATGTAATTCATTCGTAAATGCAAGATATAGCGATATTTCAGTTGATTGTAATGATTTTGATGCTGGATTCCTTATAATTTATAGAAAAATCTAATTTTACACTGCAAAAATAAATGATATTTGGACAAAAAATGAAATTAATAATAATAACAATCATAAAGCATCATAATTCAAAACATTATATACACATTATATTTATAAATACTTACGATAATTATCCGTGTCTGCTTTAAAAATACCGCTTTAAAATATCCCGGATGTTGACCAGACATTTTCGATCGGAGCTCTTTGACGACAGTGTACACGTTGATTAGCAAACAATAAACAGGAGAGAAGTTTGATCATCTGTTTCAAGTTGGACTTTGGACTTTAATTAATATGCACGACTTGTCATGATATGCAAATAAAGTAAGAAATATGTCACTAAAGTAATATTTTTTTTATTAGAATAACGAAAAATCCAAATATCTTTTAAACTATAGATTTTTGAACAGCAAAATAAGCGAGTTTTATTTAGAATTAGGAGTGCTAACTAAAAATGTTACAGTAATGCTTCTTATTGTTTTGGCTGAGGCTGCACTCAGATGAAATTTTGTATTTTGGTCCTATTTTGTTGTCATTTTCTGGGTGGGAGTAGATGTACTTTATTATAAGAGCCATCCGTACGTCAGGTATCTTACCTGTAAAATCTTTCTCTCAGCCACTTGTACTTTAGACGAACTTGACAAGCATTTCTCTCATAAATTATTGTTATATTTTGCATTTTTTGTAAAATGGGTAAAAAGTCTGACTTATCTCCGGAATGCCAAAAGTTTGTAAAAAAGTTGTTTGCCTTTTTTAGTAAGGAAAAGGCAACGAAGAAGCCAATTGTCTCATTTGATAGGGTATATCAAAAGACATCTAAAGCTTTGAGTGTGTCTTACACTTCAGTACACCGTATTATGAATGGTAAGAGGCCTTGTAAGTTAAATAGACCCAAAGAAAGAGCTAACATTTTGGACGACTTTGATCATTGTGTTATTAAAAGAACAATCCACGGTTTATATTCACGGAAAATTGCTCCGACCGTCTCAATAATACATAAGGAAATAAAAGATTCTATTAAAATATCAAAGTCTAAACTTACTCTAACTCTCATTTATCTTGGATATACTTATAAAAAAATAGGTGATAATCGAAGAGTTCTGTACGATCAAGTGTCTATTATCAATAATAGGTGTAATTATCTGAGAAAGATCAAATCTTTTAGGGAAGCAGGGTATGATATCGTGTACATGGATGAAACATGGGTTAACCAAAATCACTGCACAGATTATATGTGACTTCCGAATGATGGGTCTGATGCCCCAAAAATACCCTCGGGTAAAGGCAAACGTTTGATTGTTGTGCATGCAGGTACGCGAAGTGAGGGTTTGATTGACGGCTGCGATTTAGTGTTTCTGGCCAAATCAAAGGATGGCGACTATCACCAGGAGATGAATAGTGTTGTCTTTCTTGAGTGGTTTGAAAATCAATTGATGCCTGCTCTGAAAAATCCTAGCTTGGTTGTGTTAGATCATGCAAGTTATCACAATGTTAAAACAGAAGATACGGTGTGCCCAAATTTTAGTCAGAAAAAAACTGTTCTCCAAAACTATCTTGCACAACACAACATTCCTTTTTCTGCTACTGATACTAAAAAAATATTATATGAAAAAATAAAACAAAAAAAGACCCCAGTAGTTTATAAAACAGATAAAATTGCTAATTTACACGGACATGAAGTATTAAGATCCCCCGTTTGACACTGTGAACTTAACCCGATAGAATTAATATGGGCGCAAGTCAAAGGTTTCGTGGCTAAAAACAATACCACCTTCCGATTAAAAGATGTTAAAGAACTCACCTACGCCGCTTTCGGAAAAATTACAAAAGATGTGTGGACAAAAGCAGAAGAACAAAATTGAAAAAGAATACTGCAAAGAAAACTGTATAGATAGAAGTGTCATAGAACCTATTATCATTGATTTTTGTGATGATGACTCGGATGACGACACAGGTTGAAGTATAATCATATTAAGTATAATAGACAGAGAACAAATGTAAAAATCGAATAAATGTCACGTTAAAGCCAATGCCGAAAAAATTTGGAACATGTGTCTGCCAATTCATTAAGGTTTAAGAACAGTTGTAACTGTTGAAACTATCTGGGGTCAGATGAATTATTTAACTTATATTGATCATAGCACATAAATAATACACAAAACAACTTGACACAAACAAACAAAAAAGATAAACAGGGACAGTTTATAATCCAACCGAAAACCAAACACAAAACGGGCCTCGTATTCATGAAAAGTCAAAACAAACAAACACAAAGGTCGAAACTTCGGATTACTTTTTTGGATAAGCATTTCGAAGTGGAATAGGTTAAATATATATTTCCAAACTTTTAGCTCACGTTTGAGTTGAAAGATATAACTTGGTTTAGTAGAATAGTTACGTAAAACAATTGCAAGTATCAATGATTCATCAATAATTTTTGCAGTTTTTAGGTATTTTTTACCAATGTTAAGTTGAAGGCTTGGTAAAAAAATAGCTCAACAAATGACAGTGATCAATGTCATAATCCCCCCTCCCCCCCAAAAAAAAATCAATCCTCCAATTGATCTCTGAGGTTCTATAATTTAAAAATGTACTAATTTTACGAGCATTTTTTAATTAGGAAGTTGCACAATCTCAAAACTCATTTTCGTTCCGTTTCTTACATGTATATAAATTAAAAATGTCATAGAGAATCGAACAAAACGACAATGATATATTCTTCATATCATATGATATATGAAGACTTCATTTTTTTCACTATGAAAGACAGAAGTGCTATATATTTAGTGAAAAAATAAAAATAATGAAAAATGTCCCAGTCCAAGCAATTTTTACAGGTAAAAATCAATTAATTCAATAGTGCATGTAGGAGATGGTGACGGGCTCTACGGAGAACAATGGAATCTTTCGGGTGACCGTCGAGTGTCTATTGTCCTCAGGGATTTAAACCCACGGCCGCAGGCTGTTCTCTTTTATAGACTTATTCCCTCCGTATTTCATAACACTTTGGTTTTTTTTTTAGTTTAAACATATTTTATTTGCCAATTAAACAGACAAAATGGATTAGACACAAGTTAAACTAACTTATGAAGTCTCCTCCAAATTACAATTTGTTACAATAAAGAAGTACATAAAAGGCATGCATTACTATATGTAGCACTAATAACGAATCAATGCTAAATATTCACAAACAGAAAGAAAAAGAAAATTAAGATGGATTCATATGAAAACTTTGTCAAAAATATACACCCAAAAACTCCTTAAAAATGCGATTTTTCTATATGAGCAGGGCCAAATACGTTCACTTTCTGGTCTGCAAACTTCCAAATTAAATTAGCACCCTTGATTCTCTACACAACTCTCGTTTACACTTCTACTTTAAAATCTACAGTTCAAAAGATATTTCAAATTTCCGTTATTCTAATCAAAAAATTATTACTTTTAAAAGAAACAGCAAAGCTACTTAGCGAAAGTAGGAGAATCTCAGAACAAGGAAAAGAATCGGATGACATTACAAATCTCTTGAATCTGATTTTGAAAGTAGTTACTACCGTGGACAATAGAGTTTAAAAGAATTGAAAGAAACTTTCAAAACCTGATGAAGTCCAAGTAGAAGTTAATATAAAAGAAATTAGTTTAAAAAAAAAAGAACAAAACGGATTTTTCACAACATTCTTGTACTAACCACTGCTGTTGCAGATCTTCAGGTACAATGTTTATAAGTGTATATATATGACGTTAACAATAGTGTGACGTTAACAATATAAAGGGAGACTATGATGTTACGTTTTCGCGGTAAAATATATTACCTATAAAATTAATGAACATCTTTAAAGTTGTTATAAGATTAATAAAAATCTTTAAAGTCATTGTAAGATTAACAAAAATCTTTAAAGTCATTTATCATTTAACGTAGGTTTAAGAATATTAATTAATAAAGTTTTAACAGCAAAAGGCAGCCGAAAAATCTGAAAGGCTTCTTATCATCATCCAAATTTGATTTTCATGAATCATCATCATCTGTGAAGAAATGTGGGTACCTATAAAGTGCGAAACGAAATCGAAACGAAATCAACGAAAACGAAACGAAACGAAACGAAATCAACAAAAACGAAACGAAACGAAACGAAATCAACGAAACGAAACGAAATCAACGAAATGAAAACGAAATGAAACGAAACCAACGAAAGCTAAACGAAATCAACTAAAACAAAACGAAATAGACTGATACGAAGAAAATGGAAGGATAATGGAAGGAAAAAAATAAAAGACAAAACGAAATAAAGAAATAAAAAAAAATGATAATTCGATTTTTTAAATACAATAATTTTGATTAATACTACCCCACATCCTTTTCTGGGGGGGGGGGGGGGGGAGGGGGTGCAAATTTATGAGTCGGCCTTACTTTCTGCTTTCAATTCGAATTCGTTCGAAATATTAATTACCGCAAACGAAACTCAATGTTTTTTTATCTTCGTTGATAACCAACATCAAAGGATTTATACCCCCTCTCCCGCTGGATAGCGGGGGGGGGGGGGGGTTTACAAGTACATGCCGTATCAAATTTTATTTATACTGGAAGATTTTATTTGGAGGGGGAGTGGGATTTGTTTTATATAATGAAAAGGGATCAAAGGGAAAAAAGGTAATTTTACAAGATATGTAGATTTTAAAAAAAAATTAAAGTTAATTTTTGATAGGATTTGTATACCTCCGCCAAAAAAAGATTGGGGTATATAGGACTTCTGCTGTCCGTTCGGTTCGTTTGTCCGTCCGGTCGTCACACTTTTTCGTCTCTCCAACACACTTTTAAATTTTGCTCGGACGGGGGTATCTATTAGTGAACTTTAACTCTGCACTTCTGTTTTTTTTTATTTTAATTCCTCTCCTTTCAACAGACTTGACGTTGCTCTTATGGTTCCCAAATTTAAAAGAAACCACCAAGTCAAAAGGACAGACTCCCGCTGAATAAATGCATAGTATTCTTGTTCAATGGTGACACATCCTGTCCTCTCCTGATGAAAGACAGACATGCGTGGGAAGTGGTCTAGCATCGTAATTGTGAAAATAGGTTTGATTTCTTTTAGGCCCCTATTATTTTTTCTTCCATTTTCTATTTCGTTTTGATTTCGTTGATTTCGTTTTGCTTCCGTTGGTTTCGTTTTTATTTCGTTTTCATTTCGTTGATTTCGTTTCGTTTCGTTTTTGTTGATTTCGTTTCGTTTCGTTTCGTTTCGTTTCGTTTTCGTTGATTTCGTTTCGTTTCGTTTCGTTTCGTTTCTATTTCGTTTCGCACTTTATAGGTACCCGAAGAAATGTACCGAAAAGGGATGTATGACATGTCCGAGTTTAATAGAAGGAACCTCGTTTACATTTAAGAATGGACGGACTTTTACAGCTATGCAAGATATATCATGCAAAACTATGAATCTTGTATACGCAATTATTTGCTCTAATTGTGGAGAATTCTATGTAGGTAAAACCAAAACTGAATTGCGGACTCGAATGACTGTTCATAGACAACAAACAAGGCACCAGGACTTTACTATAATAAGAGCTAATGAACATTTCCATGATTGTTCTGGAGGACATTTCAAAATATTCCCGCTGTATAAAGTTAATACAGAGGGTGATTTTTGGATGTGGTCGAGTGGCCTAGGGCGCTGGACGTAAGGCTAAGCGAATGGTGCTGCAGTGTATCAATGGTGTGAGTTCAAATCCCGTCGAGGGAAGAACAAATATTTGACAGCTCTAAAATCTCATTCTAACACTGTTTGGTTTAATTTTCAGACGTATATATATATATGTTACTTAGACGGCAATTGCCATTTTATATGCGAGCGTTAGCGAGCTCTTTATGGTATAAAATGTGTACTTAGGATTTTTTGACAAACATGGCTGAACATAGTGACGAATAAAAAAGAATCGACGCTTTGTAAACACCGGTTCCGTGTAACACACTAACACACTCAACTAATGAAGATCTTCTTAACATAAAGCGCAAAGGTGATCCTGAAGTCTCGTACCCTCTCTCGTATGTCCGATACCACTGAAACCCGGAACCTGTGTGTAATAAAAGTCATTTTGTTAGTTTGTTTTACTTATATTGATATTTTTTAATTTATTAAATCTCTTCTGACATACTGACAAGAATTTTTGTTTCTACGAGGAAGTTAACTTTTGAGATTTCGTAAGGAACGATAACTCGAATAAAGGAACGACAGCTCGATTGAATCAATCGTAACTACTCGGCCATTCTCGCTACCCTGCAAATAACCTCGTATGCATTAGGCGTATAAATCGCACTACTTTTCACATGTCAGTTACATGAAAGTTTGATAAAGTTATATTTTAAGCAATTTTCTATATTTCAATTAAAGTTTTAATTAGTTTTGCATGATTAGATTTTACTTAGTATGTCTTCCATATTGGATTTTCGTGGACTATATTTTTGTGCGGCTTAGCTTAACTTAACTTCCGGCAAACAATTTAAGAAGAATTTCTACTATGTACGTACGAGGTTATTTGCAGGGTAGCGAGAATGGCCGAGTAGTTACGATTGCGATTGAATGAGACTAGATTCGGCCTAAAAAAAAAGTCGTCCCCAATATATCTCGGCCCAAAAAATCTCGACACTTTTTGATGCACTGCGTGCAATTGCCAGAAAATTTTCAGATGCGCGAGCATTCACGGAAGTGCCGGTTTCATATTATTATTTTGATTTCACCAACATTTGTCAAAGAAAACAAAATGAAAAACAAAAGATACAACAAACTTTATAGTTTTAATTAGATTGTTTGTCGCCATGTCATTGAGGACTAAGTATCCTTTGTTTACTTTACCAACTGCATTCCGGATTTGCATATGAAAGTCAAGTAAGAGTTATCCGCCCTTGCGGGTAGGTATATGTTACTTCCTGTTTAACGTTTCCCAACAAAAAAACAACACACTAATGGGAAAATATTACTGTTGCATGGCAGATTGTTCTAATTTTACTGGGAAAATAATAATGAATTAAGACCATCTCTCACTGGTTACTTTATAGGGTGCACGTTTTGTTTTTCAGTGTAATTAATGGAAATAAAGACTGCTGTATTTAAGACTGTTAAACCAGATGCAAATAAAATATGAATAAAACAAATAGTTCAATTTTTATGCAGCAGTCATTGTAATCATACGCATTAATATCCATTGCGGACAAAAAGTTCGTCAATGTTCAAGCAAGTATGAAGTTCGTGTCCGAGAAGGAATTTATATATGTACCTTATCATACGTTCGTCGGTGGAAGTCATATTGGATTACAAATCTGTACAAAATGTACACGTTTTATATTAAACATCCGGTAGTTAAAGATAAGAGTAATCTTGCATGGATTACAATATCATCGGATATTCCAAAGTTCAGGAATCACGTTTTTAATTACTGTTCTTCACCCGACAGGTCCATCGAAGTTCTCGCAAGCAAGCGCACATTTGTTAGACAGCCCCAGTATACAGATGAACAATACGCCGAGCTTTTATTCAAAGACAACAAAGCATATCTCCTACATGCGGGGACCATCAGAAAGATGATAAAAATATAAGAGGAATTTAATCTTTTAAAGGGCGTCATCAGAATTCAGTATATTTTCCCCGACTCACGTTATTTGGAAGTAACTATACGGGTCATTATCAAAATACACGCACTTTTTCCTGTTCATATTTTGGTGACATCAAATATTTTCGTTCCCGTTTTGCTTTAGCCTATTCGTTTTTCCTACATTACAATGACATATTTACATAATATGCAGTCGGGAAAACCACCATGAAAAAAATAATTCTAGATATGTAGCACCCCCTAATACCTTTCAGTCCGTGGAGTTACCAACATAAAATTATTCTTTTCAGGAAAATGAAAAATAATTTTTATGTAAAAAGTGGTTACATACATAATATACAGGGAAATTATGCATTATGTAATATTTTCTTTGGAGCACTAGTTTTTTTCACAATATTTGGATATGTAGTTGTGGAATTTCATTTAAGCTGCAGTATGAAACAAACAAGTTTCCATGATTGTATTTTGTTTCACTTTATATAAAGAAAAGATGACTTATACAGTTATCAAAGTCAACTTTATTCAACTATAATATAATTTACTTCAATTATGTCATTTATCCTTTTTATGAAACAATTTACATGAGGTAACACCATTGACAAGAGGTAACACCACAGATGACAAAAGTAACACCAGGGACATCTTCATGAATGTAAACATTTAATTCAAGAATAAACACAACTATCAACCTATATTTGTTGTTTTCTTAGTGTTTTCAGTACAATATTCAGTTTTTCAACATATTGGTTTGATGCATGAGCAATATCAGTTTTGTCCATGGTGTTATGAAGATATGTCCATGGTGTTATGAAGATATGTCCCTGGTGTTACCAGGTCTAAAAAGTATACTCGCATCAGCTTGTTAAACTATATCTTACACGTAAATGACGATGTTTGAACATTTTTTCTGCATAGGTTAAAGAGCAATATTTTGTTCTCTGTATTACTGTTTATGGAATAATGTGTTTACTCACAATTGTAATGCTAAATGTCTGTGGTGTTACACAATCTTTATGGTAACACCATTGACAGTAACACCACAGAAAATAGGTAAGTATTTTCAGGATAAAAGGAAAATAATTTCTTCCTAACTATATTTCATATGTATATCCTGTGAGGAATACCAAATGTAATGTATTGTATATTTTTACATTTTGTTCAATTCTAACAAAAAGAAGTAGTGAGAAGTACACCACAGACATAAAATGTATATACTATACCAATCGCACGTACCTTTTCGGCTCTATATTAGTTTATGGATCATTTGTCGTCTGCACCTGTCATGAAACAGGAAATAAGCAATGGGAGAAATTAGTTTTGCTTCAAATATGACAAGACAGATAACTTTTACCAGGAAGGGTAACACCACAGATATGAAAATCTATAACAGCAGCTTTTTGCTAATTTTCTTTTTAAATTACAATATATATCAAGCAAAAATAATGTTGTGCTATTAGAGTTTTAGGAATAGTTCAAAAATAATATAAAGATCGAATAAAATCATAACATTTGAATAGTACAAATGACCAAAAGTAAGTCATTCTGGAAAAATAACACGTAACACCAAGGAAAAAACAGGTCTTCGTGTAGCTAGTATAAATTCGCAATTGGACCAATCTGGATTTAGATGATAAAACTATAGAAAGCTGTTGTGCCTTCATGTAAAACATGTTTTCTTCAATCAGTTTGGTTGATATTTGTCTTTTAATTGCGTAATAACAGAAAAGTGCGTGTTTTTTGATAATGACCCATACGTTAAAATTACGTATGTCATCTCAGGTTACATCTTAGAAACACATATTAACAAAACAATGGATGTAGAAGGAAACCTTGTAACTTGAAACTATTTTCAAGGTTTAGGTTTAGGTTTATGGTCTTTTAACGCTACTTTCAACAATATTTCAGTTATATCGTGGCGGTCAGTTTTATTGGTAAGGAAACCGGAGTACCCGGAGAATACCACCGACCTGCCGTAAGTCACTAACAAACTTTAACACATAATGTTGTATCGAGTACACCTCGTCTGAGCGGGATTCGAACTCGCAACGTTAGTGGTGATAGGCATTGATTGCATAGGTAATTGTAAATCCAACTACCATACGATTACGACCATGACGGCCCCTTAGACTATTTTCAACTTATGTAAATGCGCTATTGCGATGCATAATGGAACTGTTACGACGGAGTGGTACTTTTGTTTCGTTATAGACGACTGCAAACACTAAGATTTGCGGTCGTATTACCTTTTTTATATGGTGTGGCGTTGTCGTCGCCCATATGTGGACAAAATGGTTTCCGTGCGATAATTTAAGTTGTACCGTAGTTGACGGATCCTTCTGAATTTTGGAAAGTGATCCTAGACACTAAATAAAAGTTGCTATTGATTTTGGTGTATTGTAACCCCACCTTGGCCATTTCCAAACAAAAAGCCATAAGGTGTTTCTGTTTTTTGTATAGTCTGTTTGACTTCTATAAATCTTCAGAAAAAAATCTTAAAAATTCAGTTTTCAAATCAACAATTTGTTTTCTAGATGTTTATTACTATATGATATATATGAACTCTGACAATTAATTTCAAAATTTTTGGTCCATTATTAAAAAAGTTATACCCCATTAGGTCTCTATGTTAATTATATTTTCTAAAGTGTAAAAATCTGGATGGAGTAAGTACAAATAGTGTAATAGCCAAGCCATGAAATTCAAAATAACAGACATGTGCTCTCAATGTCTATTTCATTGTACCATGTGACCTAGGACATTTAAATATTAAAAGGCTACTCATTAACTGACCGTAGGTGATAGTCAATTGTTATTAATGACCTGTGTCACATGGTAGAGTCTGTTATTTGTACTCACTCCATCTAGATTTTTACACTTAGGAAAATATAATTAACATAGAGACTAAATGGTAATTTTTTTAATAATGGACCAAAAATTTTGAAATTAATTGTCAGAGTTCGTAAATATCATATATTAATAAACAACTAAAAAAAAATGTTGATCTGGAAACTGGATTTTTAAGTATATTTTTCTGAAGATTAAGAAGTCAAACGGACTATCTACACGGAGTTTATTTTTCATCTGATTTTTATGGTGTCTTCAACCGATGCCAACATTTTGAAATATTATTTTCAAGGAATGCCAATAAACATATTACTACAGGTGTTTATATAACAATTAATGATAATTACAGGGAAGTAAATTTGGAAATGCAGGTCTCAAAAGTGAAATATTGAAATATTGAAATTAACCCAGAAAAATGTAAAAGATATGACAAAAAAAACCTAGAGGCTCAGCACTGAGCTGAGCCTGTGTCGCTCACCTTTCATTCTGCTCTGAGGAAACTTAATACAGAACCTTCCATAGCCTATAGGTGCTCCCACCGAATTTCGATTCGTTTTGGCAAAGCAGTTTCATAGAAGAAGATTTTTAGAAAGAGACCAATCTAAAACAAGAATTGCCTGTGGCAGCCATGTTTGTAAATAGATCAAAACGAAATGAGCAATTTCTATAGAGGACCTTCCATAGATGCTTCTTACCAAGTTTCATATCATTTGGCAAAGTGGTTTCAGAGGAAAAGCTGTTTTAGAAATCGAACAATAAGAAACAAGAATTGCCTATGATGGCCATGTTTGTTAACGGATCAAAACGGAATGAGCACTTCCCAAAGAAGACCTTCCATAGATGCTTCCTACCAAGTTTCGGTCTATTTGGCCAAGCTGTGTCAGAGTAGAAGATTTTTAGAAATTGATCAATCAGAAAAAAGAATTGTCTGTGGCGGCCATGTTTGTTAACAGATTTGGACAAAATGAGCAATCTTTATAAGAGGACTTTCCATAGATGCTTCCTACCAAGTTTGGATCATTTGGCCATGCGGTTTCAGAGGAGATTTTTAGAAGTAGACCAATCAGAAACAAGAATCGCCTGTGGTGGCCATGTTTGTTAATGGATCGGGAGAGAATGAGCAATCTTTATAGAGGACATTCCATAGATGCTTCCTACCAAGTTTCGGTTCATTTGGCCATGTAGTTTCAGAGAAGAAGATTTTTAGAAATAGACCAATCAGAAACAAGAATCGCAGGTGGCGGCCATGTTTGGTAATGGATCAGAACGAAATGAGCACTCTTGATAGTTTCGGTTCATTTAGCCATGCGGTTTCAGAAGAGAATAATTTTTAAAATCAGCCAATCAGAAACAAGCGTCGACTATGGCGGCCATCTTGTTAACGGATCGGGACGAAATGAGCAATCTATAGAGGACCTTCCATAGATTGTTCCTACCAAGTTTCAGTTCATTTGGCTGAGGGATTTTAGAGGCATATTTATCTGTAATTCAATTCAGAGATAACTGCATTTTGAATAGATGCAAAATGTATCTATATTTAAACTAGAGTTATCTTCCTTTTAACAGAAAAAAATGATTTTTTAGAAATCAATTAATCAGAAACAAGAATCGCCTATGGTGGCCATGTTTGTTAACAGATCAAGATGAAATTAGCAATCTTTATAGAGGACCTTCGATTGATGCTTCTTACTAAGTTTCGGTACATTTGGCTAAGCAGTTTCAGAGGAGAAGATTTTTAAAAATAGGCCAATCAGAAATAAGAATTGCCTGTGGTGGCCATGTTGGATCGGGACAAAATGAGCAATCCTTATAGAGGACCTTCCATAGATGCTTCCTACCAAGTTTCAGTTCATATGGCTGAGGGGTTTCAGAGGAGAAGATCGCCTGTGGCGGCCATGTTTGTTAATGGATCGGGACGGAATGAGCAATCTTTATAGAGGACCTTCCATAGATGCTTCCTACCAAGTTTCGGATCGTTTGGCCAAGCATTTCAGAAGAGAAGATTTTTAGAAATCGACCAATCAGAAATAAGAATTGCCTGTGGCGGTCATGTTTGTTAATGGATCAGAACGAAATGAGCACTCTTGATAAAGGACCGCCCATAGATGCTTACTACCAAGTTTCGGTTCATTTGGCCAAGCGGTTACAGAAGAGAAGAATTTTTTAAATCAGCCAATCAGAAACAAGAGTCGCCCGTGGCGGCCATGTTTGTTAACGGATCGGGACGAAATTAGCAATCTTTATAGAGGGTCTTCCATAGATGCTTCCTACCAAGTTTCAGTTCATTTGGCTGAGAGGTTTTAGAGGCATATTTATCTGTAATTCAATTCATAGTATCTATATTTAAATTAGAGTTATCTCCCTTTCCATGTTTGTTAATGGATCGGGATGAAATTAGCAATCGTTATAGAGGACCTTCCATAAATGCTTTCTACCAAGTTTCGGTTCATTTGGCTAAGCGGTTTCAGAGAAGAAGATTTTTAAAAATAGACCAATCAGAAACAAGAATTGCCTGTGGTGGCCATGTTTGTTAATGGGTCGGGACAAAATGAGCAATCTTTATAGAGGACTTTCCATAGATGTTTCCTACCAAGTTTCAGTTCATATGGCTGAGAGGTTTCAGATGAGAAGTTAAATGTGAAAAGTTAACGGACGACAGACAACAGACGACGGACGCCAAGTGATGGCAAAAGCTCACATTGCCTTTGGCAAGGTGAGCTAATTAGTCTGTTAAAATTAAACAAAAAGTTTATATATATAATTTCTACTTAAAAGATATGAATAATTCTGTAAATAAAAAGGTGAAAATCTTAAATTTTAGAATAATTGAAATAAAAAATCTTTCTAAAAAGTCTAAATTCTAAATATTCCATGATAATTCCGCTAATAAACAATTTTCATAAAATCTTAATTCAAAATTTGACTTATTTCATAAAGTATACGATATTAAAAGATATGTGCTTATAATGTACTGAATTATTTTGTTATTATCATAAATCCCGGGATAAATATGACTATCTTTACTTCCTACTTACTTCGATTTGATAAACTCGGGTTACGCTAGTTACTAGAGTTATTAGAATTACTCTGCAACGTCATCATTTTGACCTTTTGACCCAACTCGAGTTCAACCCACACCATGAGCAGGTTTAGTCGAGTAGAGTAAAAAGGAAAGATGGCGGAGAAAATGCGGTAAGAAAAAAATGAAAATGATTTTTACCAGATTTCGACTTCTTGCATTATATATTGTAATACAAATGATAAATTAGTAGATTTATGAACCAATGTAATCAAAAATACACAATTTAACCGTTGTTTGTGTCGGAAATAAAAAATTTATAACGCAGATTTTGATACCGCATGGTCGTATTCCGCTATTCACAATAAAATATGCGAGTGACGGCAGACGTTTCAAAAATTTCAGATGTGCAAAATGCAAACAGGGTTTCCCACATTAATTTAATGTTCAAATTGTTGTGTCCAAATTTTTGAATGAATTTTACTTTAAAAAAAAATTATTATCCCGTCGCCCAATGAAGTTGAGTAAGGGATATAGCTTTCCGTCCGTTTGTCCGTCCGTTCGTCACACTTATGTTAAGTTTTGCGTTAAGATACATATCTAGAATATTTACATGATATATTTTCAGTGAAAGCGTCTTGAAGAGTACTGCAGCATCAGCTGATAGTTTGGTCAGTTTGACCTACATTTTCTGCATGACTGACTCTGATTAAATTTTGGTATAAAACATCGGCAGTAGAATACACCAGGAACAAATTTGAGGGAATGTTCGAAATATCAAAGTCCTGAGACAAGGCAAAATAGTTTAAGGTCCAGACCTAGGATTCTACATGTCATTGATCATTGATATTTGGTCAGTAGATACGTCGGAGAGTAATGCAAATTAAGCTGATAATTGAGTCATTTCAACCTACTTTTCCACACGACAGACTTGAAGTACTCTAAGCTTTCGGACGGGCAGGGGGATTAGCTGTCGTTTCCGACTGGTATGTCGGTTTGTTGATGTTATGTTGGAATTTGAGTAATAGTTGGCTGATAAAATGTTTAATCTGTAATTGGTAACATGTTCATTCGGCATATACATAGTATAGTCAAAGTACACTTCCTGCCCCGAAGTTTGATTGTATATTCTTGGTGTACAAATTGTGGATAATTATTGAACTGTCTGCGACACAGATAAAAGGACCATGGTCTTTTATATGCTTGTGTATGTAAAGGAACATTTAAACAGCGATTCGGTCCTGTCTGGGAGGAATTAACTTATTTCCAATGTTTTGTTAACTTACGTTTTTAAATGTCTGGTTGAATACATGGCAAACCTTCAATACTGTCCCATGAACAGTCGAGATCGAAATGCTAAATAAATTGGCTGCTTCTCGCATGGACTCCTGGTTTGAAATGTACCATATAAACAATAACAATTGTTTTTCTGGTGGGATTTGTTCTTTACCACTAACATTATTGGAGGTTAAATGTGGTGCAATTGTCTGCAGAATGATTTCAAATGTTGCCCGGTCAGTCCTGAAGACAAGTGAAGTGCATGCGGAAGTCCGTGGATGAAAACTCTGGTACAATTGTCTCGGCAAAGTTAGAAACACGTGGCACGTGTCTTTTTTGAATACAGTTAAGAAGAATAATTGACAGATCTACGTTTCTTTTAATAAAATATAATATAGTGCCATTGTCATTCATCAATTCTTGAATGAAGTACTCCATTTTGAGACTTAACCCGACTGGAGAGTTTCCGTTCGATTTGGCTTTTATGTACGCATGCGCATTTTTGCAAAACGTTTTCACGACCATATCAACGAGTAACCCGAGTTAATTAAATCGAAGTCGACCAGATATTAAAGTAATATGAAACGAGTTTTTGGTGAAATAAACATCTTCAAAAATATTCTTGATATGTTTACATTCCCTAAAAACTAAACCATTCGTGCATGTTTTAGGACGAAAATCGCGATCATCTGTGATTAAGAACAGAAAATCATTCCATCTCATACGTGTTTTTTCAAGGCAATGGCGGCTAATTAACTTTCGGATGCACTGTTCCGATGATTGCCGATCATGAAATTTCATCACCAACGTAAACAAGGTGAGCACATGTATCATTCTGGTTTTGAAAGAAGTTAAATTTCTTGCATTTCTTACCTTGCAAAGAAATTCTTTCATGTATGTTTTACCTTAAAGATTATCAACTGCAATGAATTTCATTCTGACTTAATCAGTTTATTCGAAAAACTGGACAAAAACATTGAAATCGGTAATAATGAATGACACGGGGCCCCATTTGGGGAAATCGAAACAGAACCAAGAAATCTCCGAATTTAAAATCCTCGTCGGAACTAACGTATCGCATGTACAAACTGTGTAAATTATTATTAGTATGTACATTTTAAAACCATTACGATGAAAACATTTGGAGTTGCCGGAGAAGAAAATAAAAAATCAACAAGGAAAGAAATGCCAAAAATACGATTATTTTGTCCATAATTTGACACCAACCATTTCATAACTTGGTTCGTTTATTTCCTGGTTTATTTTGGGGACAACCAATTGATTCCGCGGGTGGGGGGGTCTGGCAGTTTTTGTAAATAAAATAAATAATCTGGCCACCCAAAGTTGGAAAAAACATTCTGGCCTTTGATCCAGAGAATTTAAAAATAAATCTGGCCTGAACTGAGTAAACAATGTTATAACCTGTCCTGCACTATGTGCCGAATGAATTTTCTGTCAAATATTCTAACCTGACTAAACTTGCCAGGCCCCCTCAGAATCAAATTATTTCTGAAAATTATTTGCCTATATATTATTATGAGATACAAAATGTGACAGTGTGCTTTCTTTCACATTCTTATCTCTTAGGCCAAATAAATTTTATATTTAGATTCTCATTCCCTCCCCTGAGAAATTTGCATACCAAATATGACAGTATAGGTTTTGATATTTAGTAAGTTTTCAACCAATGAAGATAGAATTTGACATTATCAACAGAGAATTCTTCAGAACATTAACGTTTTCTCTAAAATTTCAAAAGAAAGCACAAGTTTCTATCATATACATGAAAAATATAGTGTTTCTTCTACCTTCCTGTACAACGGGAACTCGAAGTGTTATGTAGTAAGAATATTATGCGCAATTTCATTCCAATGGTCAAAATGTTTTGACTATCGGGGACAGCAGATCGGGCTTTCACGTACATCAGATCAGTGGAGTTAAATGGCAATCGGGAACATGAAGAAAATTCAAAGAAATTCCATTGTTAATTAACTTTGTTTCTCTCATTATTGTGCATTATTCATAGCGCTCCTCCCTGGCTGCTCCTGACACTTGTAGAAAAATCATTTGTTTCCCGATTTGACACTGAAAAGTCTCGTGAAATTTTTCATGTTCCCGATTGAAATTGATCAAAAATGAAATATTACAAAACTTCTAAATATCCTAATTCAATCAATTTTTTTTAAAAGAAGTAATTTTCAAGTTATTTCTCAGTTTATCCAGTCAAAGACATTTCCAAAGTCAATGACAATGGAAATCAATACAAACAAAAGCTAATACTATGGTATTGGACAACAAACTATTTTTTAATGGGTTTCACAGCTTCGAAAATATATTTTTACTTCGGAACAATCTCAATGTTTTGAAATTTAAAGGCAACCATTAGCCATGAATCTCAAAATTTGAATTATTCTAAACACTAATGGCTCAACTTATTACAGGATAAACCAGAAATAAGAATTCATGTCACTGTTGTTCCCGATTGCCAACATCTGCTGTCAGTGATAGTCAGTTTCAAAATAATCTGCTGTCCCCGATAGCCAAAACATTTTGACCATTGGAATGAAATTGCGCATAATATTCTTACTACATAACACTTCGAGTTCCCGTTGTACAGGAAGGTAGAAGAAACACTATATTTTTCATTTATATGATAGAAACTTGTGCTTTCTTTTGAAATTTTAGAGAAAACGTTAATGTTCTGAAGAATTCTCTGTTGAAAATGTCAAATTCTATCTTCATTGATTGAAAACTTACTAAATATTAAAACCTATGCTGTCATATTTGGTATGCAAATTTCTCATTTGTAGTGTAACAAATCAGACATAAATTTAAAATCCAAAAAGTAGATAAAATGGAAGAAAAACGTCAAAGAAATTCCTAGCTGTCATTCCGTGTGACGTAGATATGATCTGAGTTCCCAATAGCATCTGTTGTCCAGATAGCCGGTTGTAGGGTGTGAGGATGAGAATCTAAAAATTAATTGTGTGGCCTTATGAAATTAACTAAAAAAACACCACTACCACATAGAACAAAACTTTAGCCTGGGATATATTTGAGAGAGAAAAATCTTCCTCACAAATTAACAGAAAAAAATCTGTAGATTGACAAACAAAATGTATTTAGTTGCAACTTTTTCAGGAGTTTTGATTGGCAATGATATTGAACATGCTGCAGTTTCTGAATACCTGTAAACCAGATTTGGGATTAATTAAATTTTATATTACCTGAAGGGGAATCTATGCATATCATGTCACCCATCCACCCCCCTCCCCCTTTTCCAGGAAAGGCAAATGGTCCGTGTCTAAATAGGAAATTACTTTTAGCTGTATAATTTGAAGGATTTGAAACAAAGTAGTATTCATTTTTAATAAAATAAAAAAATAAAACAAGTTGCGTATGCAGTGCCCCCTTACTGGGTCCCCGCGAAATTTGCTGAATTATACACATAATGCCGTTAAAAGACATTTACGGCGGTTTAGATCATAGATGGTGATATATACAATATACGTACATTGTCGGTAAATATAAAATTTATTTTGTACGAGCTTTAGAAACAGGCAGAATAGCGAGCCTTCGGCGAGCTTTTCAGGCCTGTTTCGCAGCGAGTACAAATGAATTTTATATTTAACGACAATGTACGTATATTGTGTTTATCCGGCAATGTTAAAAAAGTCGGAAAACTTGTCAGATTTAAACAAAAAGGACAGAAAGAAGCGTCATTCCTCGCCTTTCATAAATGTTGTCAAGGGTGTCTTCTTCGTGGTCCGCGTTACATTAGTACCAGTTTCATACTTGTCTGCGCCCTCCGCTGTACATAGCTACGGGGTACCAGGAAAGTTTATTCGTAGGCTGAAAAGTTTATTCGTCTAGTACGAATAAAGCAAAAATTTATTCGTATAGCATATTTGTACAGCAAATGTACTGATTGCAGGATAAATATATTTATTTTCCATGTAAAGAGATCCTTGTTTAACGTTTCGCTAAGGGAAAATTATTTTTAATCGTCGATTGAATGGAAAATAATGGAATGTAAATCGAAACGAAAATGATGTCACCTGTCAAGAAGAATCTTGGCCACTTCAGAGTTAGTTTCCAGACGAAGAGCGGTCTTTATTTCCATCCAACGGTCATATTCATCTCCAATATATATTCTGTTTTTGTTTAACTTATTATTCGCTGCTTTTTTGTTTCTTTTTCTGGCAGAATCGCTCAATTTACGCTTCGGACCTGGCTTCAATTTCTTTGCCTCCGACATTTTCTTCATCAACACTATAACGGAGCATGCATACAATCTCTACCGAATGAGTTCAAATCTGAGGTCAATAGCATATGATTTGCATTATTGTCCGGGTAGCAAGAATTATCGAAGACAGAATAAAATGACGTTTTCTCTTGAATTATACATCGTAGCTCTCAAAAAGTGAATGGTTTACGTTCTTTACATATATCAGAAATTTTTAGAAAACTGAAAATAATGATTTTGGCATTTCATATTACTTTAACTTCTACATTAAATATTAATTGTGGACTTGGAGTACGTTGATATCTCCCCCCGATTTTACACTAATTAAACGGGCATATTACGTTTGGGCGAAATCGCATTCGTAACCATGTATACATTTGGGCGAAGAAAAAAGTTACGTTTGGGCGAGAGAAATTTTTGCTACCTGTGGTCCCCTTACCTGTAAATCCAGGTAAATACAGGTAAGGTACTTGATTTGTATGTTACTTAAGAGTGTTCACCAAAATTTTTCAAATGTTGACTTGAACATGGACGGGATAGACGTAACAAGAACGGACACCAACAAAGGGAAAAAATGCATCATAGTTGATGGTTTTTCTTTTCGTATAAACTACTACCTAAAGAATGGTGACGTCTCTTGGAGGTGCACTAACTACAAGTGCAAAGCAACAATAAAAACCAAAGATGATAACCAAACAGTGTTATCTGGAAACTTAGAGCAAAACCATGAGCATACCCAGAAAAAAAATGAGAGGCAACTACTATTATTTTGCATCTGAAGTTTTTAACAATACGACCTCCCTCGTCTTGCTTCAAATATTGAAACTTACTCCGGCATCGTTTTACGATTTTGCCATATATTTAATCATATGAATAACAGTGCCTTTTTTTATATTTCAGGAGAATATTAAGAGTGGCAGCAAAGCGAAAAGCAACCGAGGATATATCACAACGTCCGTCAAAGGTCATCAGAAGTGTACTGTGTGATATTCAGGAAGACCATCTGCAACCAAAGGATCTCAGAAGTACAAGCCAAGCCATGTACAGAGAAAGGCGCAAAAGAATTTTTACGACTATGACCAATTTGAACTTTTTATTCAGCGACATATCTGATATTTTCATGGATGGTACCTTCAAATGCTGCCCCAAATACTTTGAACAACTCTACACTTTACATGGCTTCAAAAATAGACACTGTACCACTGATATGTCGTCTACTACCAGGAAAGTCGGAAAATGTGTACCGAGTTATGTGGTCTCATATTATTGACATTTGTTCTATATTAGAAAAAGTTATATCTTGTAAGAATTTTCATGTAGATTTTGAATTTTCTGTTCACAATGTCATCCAGGAATATTTCCCAGACTGTAGTAAAGTGTTGCAGATTTCATATAGGCCAGGCGTGCAAACTTCTTCGGGCTACCATTCTTGAAACCAGACGAGATTGAGGATTGTTTTGTAGAGGATCTATTTAGCGAAGCACCTCAAGATTCCAGATGTGAACAATTTGCAGATTACGTACTGAATACATACATTACAGATATACGTTTTCCACCAACCTTCGGAGATCAAAAGAACAAATAACGGTGCTGAATCTCTTCATGCCCACTTCAATGAACAGTTCTATATCCATCATCCGACAATTTTCATATTCATTGATGTACTTGCAAAAATTCAAGCAACAACTTACATCAAGATCAGAGCTATTGACAACGTAGCAATTGTCAACCGAAAGGAAAAGCAGAAAATAGATTTTCTGATTGACATGTTCAACCGAAAACAATCCGGGAATTGTACAAGATTCAATTTCGTCAAATCAGTCAGTTACCCATTTAGGGCAAGAACAGACATTCCATAAGTTTGATGTACATAGTTTTAGTATTTTACCATTGATATTGGTTTTTAGTGCTTTTTATGTTAGAACAATTAAAGAACTTATATTAATTTGATTAATACATGGTCAGGCAGCTCATGTCATTGCTTTGCATGCAAGGCTTCAGTTTGATTTCCTTCCCTTAGTATGCTAGATATTTTTAGTTTAGTTCATCAACTGTGCTTATTTTTAATTTAGTTCAACTACTGTGCTTTTATGTTTTACTAGATATTTTTAGTTTAGTTCATCAACTGTGCTTATTTTTAATTTAGTTCAACTACTGTGCTTTTATGTTTTATAATATGTATGTGCTCTGCTTTTCATGCATGTCTGTCCTTATGCTTGTTTTGTTATTTACATGTATGTCGGCTTTAAAAGCTCTTCGGAGCTTATGTTGTATGTTTTTATACTCCGACTTTAAATAACATTTGTATCATGTATCATATAGACATATCCTGCTCGAAATCCTACTTCCACCTCCCCGTAGTGAGCAGGGGGCAGAATATTGTCTGGCGAACGGAAGAGGTGCAATTAAAAATAGTAAATAAATGTTACAAATATCAATATGAAATATTACCTGGAACTATCTTTCTTTCTCCCAAATGTATGAATTTTTCTTCGCCCAAGGGTATATTTTTTCTTCGCCCAAATGTATTGCTGTTTCGCCCAAACGTAAAACGTCGAATTAAACAACACCAGTCATGTTTATATAACAATTAAGCTATTCAACCTATGCCAACATTTGTTCTTACCCTTTTATACCTATTTTTCAAAATGTTGACATAGGTTGAATGAACCGATTTTTATGAGGTGTTTTTGAATTAATTCCTTACGAAGAAAATATCTTTCTGAAAGGGGGAAATTTCATGTTTTGCTTTTTTATTTTCCATCCAATTTTAATGCAGTTTTTTTTTCTTCATCTTAATGGGTTAAAGCCCGTTTACACGATCAAAGTTTTCGTCAAAAAATTGGTCAAAGTTTTAGACGGAAAATTTACTCAAAGAAAACTTTGACAATGCTATCCCGTTTACACGATCAAAGTTTGATCAATGTTTTTATCCCAAGTTATCTTTCGGTGGTAAATTCAAAGACAAACAAAATGGCTGAATTCGAGAAATACCCGACAATGCTTTGTCTACAGTTGCGACAGAGTTGACAGATGAAGACCTTCAAGAATGTGGATCTCCTTTACGAAAGATGTTTTGGAAAAATAGCATGGGTTTCTATTCCGTCAAAGTATATCATAGTTCTTTGACAATTTTTTTTTATGTAGGTTTACACGATCACAGAAAACTTTGACCAAGATTTGATGGAAAACTTTGATCGCGTAAACCAGCCTTATTGATGGACCATAAACATTTTGGGGGTATTTTATTTCTAAATGGGGCCTAAAAGGGGCTCGGATTCTGAAATTTCGCATATTTGGAGTGCATATAGAATTTTTCATTTTTCGTCCACTTCCGGTAGTATGTGGACGGATTTCCTGTATCTCTTACGATTTTGGAAATAGCTCAGACTCTGAAATTTCGTATATTTGGAGTGAAATTGTCATCTTTATGGCAGACGGACCATTTTTTTTTTTCTAGATATATATTAATATATACGAACTCTGACAATTTATTTAAAAATTTTAGGTCCATTATTAAAACAGTTATCCAATATTTAAATTTTAAAATAGTAAAATAAGACAAATGTCCAAAATACGAGTATAGGGTATTACTGTGTCCAGCAGATTATTGTGTCAAGCAAAATACAATGTCCACATACCAGGGCGTATCTACGGAAAATAGCGCCTATGGCAAGCACTAAAATTGCGTTTTACATATATTATTTATTGATAATTTCTCCAGGTAGTCATGGCTATGTGTATTACATGGTTTTTGCAAAATTACTTAAAGAAAATTATTTAAACAATCTTTTTCAGGACGTTCCCACATGGGAACATTAGGCGCTAAAACCTCTCAATGGCGCCCAGGGCACGTACCCTACATACGCCACTGCCACATACACTTGCATTTAATATGCACTTGTTCAACTCTCCTTTGTTGACATGCTGCGGTCGTATTATGCTTCGTTCTGCATAACCAATTACAAAATTCCGGAAATTTAAGGAAGATAATCGTAACTCCAAAAGAAGATAATCTATTTTTACGTCCTTGATTATAATTTATGGAGTTACGATTATCTTCCTTAAATCCGACGGCTATTTTCTTGGTAACGAGACCATATATGGTATCAAGAACACACACATACAACAAAATCGTACAGATCAACCTTGCGGCTGAGTAATTCTTGACAACACGTTAGAATGGAGAAATTAGCAGAAAACGATCTTACCTATTTCTACCTCCGCCATGTTGTGATCGTCGTAACTGCAATTATCACGATCAGTTTAACGCCAGTGATTAATACAGTTTTCAGACTGGCAAATTGTCTGCTAATAACAAGAACTCTAAAGTGGCCGAAACTGAAACAGCGAATACAAACCGACCACTGAAAGAAAGAAGGGCAACGGCATATTCCGTAATAACCAAATCTATGAGGTCGGCCGATTACCACAGCTAATTCATCCATAAATATGGTGACGGTGTCACGTCTGAAGTGGACTTATGCTTAAAGGAATTGATAACTGGAACAGCCAATGAAAGCAGACTGGTGAAATAAGGACAGCCTCGGCATATTCCGTAATAACAATTGGAAGGAGGTTCGTGTTTACCAAAGCTATTCGTACATAATATGGTTTAATGATTTAGTACCAGATTGCCGAATACCATATTGCCGAGTCCATTTTGCCGAATCCCATATTGCCGACTTTTGTTAAAAATGACAAAGTTTCATAATATTAAAAAAAAAATATTGATGATGTGTACATATTTTATTGAAAGCAGTAATTTTTTGCGCAATTTTAATTAGAAAAACCATAATCAAATGCATACTGATTGATGAATAGGAGATGCCGATCCTCATTACTCAAACAATGGAAATAAACTACAAATAAGTAAATGTTTATTTAGAGTTTTACTAAGTCTCGCTCAAATGCAAAATTTGGGACCTATTTACAAAACAAAAAATGTGTATTCTCTCATGTTTATGCTAGTTATTATTCACAGAGCATATGTTTTGAAATTATTTCTTGGCATCCTTCATCTTGACTGAAATCATGGTTGTCTGCAGGACTAATCCACCGTATATCCTTTTGACTTTGAGCTCGAATGCTATAATCTAAACTCCCTTGTATGTCAGACCATTTCAAAAGAAATATTTATTTAATTATTTACAATATTCCTTCATAAATTAGAAGCATTATTCTACTTGCAATAACAATATTTTTCATATGTCGGCAATTTGGGAATCGGCTAATTGGACTCGGCATTTTGGGATTCGGCAAACTGGGAATCGGCAATTTGGGATGCTACCGGTTTAATACCGTGTGGATTGTGTCAATCATCGAATTTCTTTATTCTATTAAGCAAGGATAGGGCTAAAGCAGTGTGGTTTTATCCTTTGGATATATATATATATTACATAATACATTGCCGAGAACCTGATGGGAGTTCACCAGTGGCGGATTCAAGGGGGGCTCCAGCCCCCGTCGAATAAGTCAAGCACATATATTAGCATACGCTTTTCAAGGTTAGTTAACGTCACGTTATGGCTTTTAATCGAATGGTCTCGATCTGTGTGATGAAAGTAAAAGAAAATACAAATTAATTTCTTTGTATTGAATTAATCTTCAAAGAAGTAATTACAAGTAATTATGCTAAATCAAATTTTCAAGTTTATTTGAAGTTTTTATGAATGTATTGTCAAAATACCAATTAATAAGATCAGGTATTGTCTAAACGGTTCACAATTTTATATAGGTATAACCACCAACACCTGTAAATTTAGGATCTTTCAAGGAAATTCTTTTTTAAATATCATTTATATTTATCAAAAAAATTAAAGGCATATGTTGCTGTATTACAAAAAATACACGAGTTTCCGTTTTGAAAATATATGAATACAGCATATTTTAAACTCTAAATGAAAATATAAATACATAAAAAATATTTAAAATTAATTAGAAATAAAATAGACTTAAATTAGATTTTTTTCCCTGCTATTGCTCAAACCCTTGAGCACTTTACAAAACTGCCAAAACACACATACACCAGACCAGAAGAAGCTGATGTATCTTCTTTGTTGAATTCCATTTGCAACTTTGATTTTGTCGTAACCATTGTTATTGTTCAAATGTGCCTGGTTTTAAGTAAGGGCTCAGCAGATCACTAGATTTAGATTAAATTTATTTTATTGTTAACTATATAACATTTGGATCGGACACAAGTTATTCCAATTTACAAAGGTCCTCTACAAGATCACTACAAGAGAGATCACTTGACATAGGCAGAGCCTTAAAAAGCGTAAATTTAATTCAGAGCTCACTAGACTGCAGAACAAATGTTGAACAATTCAACCACCAGTGTTTTGAGAGGAGTGCTAAAATATGTGAACCGCTAGACATACAGGTTAAAAAACCTAGAATATGCGGGAGACAAATAATGAGATAATGTTGAAGCAGAGAGTCCGGAAGACTACTTTAGGAAGTCAATAACTGTAACTTTTCTCTACTGTACGCTAAATGAAATGAAAACAAGGTTTACCGACCTACACGCCCGTTGGTCCCATCAATTATTGAAAATATTGCTCCATAACTTTTCTTTCTCAAAAAAACCCCCATTAACTCCAAATTAGAGACACCTCGGTATATCCTCTAATAAGACCACCATTTCACCAGAGTGACTCTACATAAAAGCAGGTTTACTATAATATGTAACCACTCTTTTCACAAAATGATAATTTTCAACATAATAAGACCATTTTATTCTATTTGTAGACTTAACAGTCACATAATAAACAATAAATGCACTGTTTACTCAAGATATCCATATACATGTACAATTTAAATGCTTTTTTGTTTTAAATAGAGGCCATACTACCACTATCATGGTACTGTTTGGGGATATAAAAGAAGAGCCCATTATATTTGTGTATATTTGGGGATTAACAGCTATTACATTTGTGTGGAGAAAGTACATCAAGTGTTAAATAAAATTAAAATATAGATCCTGCCGAAAATCCTACTCCACCTTTCCGGTGGGCACGGGTAACAGAAATTGTGTGATAAATTAACTAATTTCTGGCTGACATTAGAGGTAAATAAGTTCTAGTATCAGTAGGTATAGAAAGCATAAAATAGTATAGAAAGCATAAAATATTATAAAAATCCCAAATATATTTTAAAAGAAAAAGTAATCTTTGCAAATGTGAGATTTTTTTTCAATGCAATTGTAATGCAAATCCCTGCAAATAAAATGTACCACAATAGAACAGAGTTCTTTTCATTCAATGTTATAAAATTCAAATAATTTCAAACACAAAATGTAATGTATACAACAAGCACCTCAGATTTCAACCGTAAGAATAGATACAGAACACAATCATCACCTTCCTCCCTCTCTACCTCTCAATCACACTTCAATACAGAACACAATCATCACCTTCCTCCCTCTCTACCTCTTAATCACACTTCAATACAGAACACAATCATCACTTTCCTCCCTCTCTACCTCTCAATCACACTTCAATACAGAACACAATCATCACCTTCCTCTCTCTACCTCTCAATCACACTTCAATACAGAACACAATCATCACCTTCCTCCCTCTCTACCTCTCAATCACACTTCAATACAGAACACAATCATCACTTTCCTCCCTCTCTACCTCTTAATCACACTTCAATACAGAACACAAGCTTCACCTTCCTCCCTCTCTACCTCTCAATCACACTTCAATACAGAACACAATCATCACCTTCCTCCCTCTCTACCTCTTAATCACACTTCAATATAGAACACAATCATCACCTTCCTCTCTCTACCTCTCAATCACACTTCAATACAGAACACAATCATCACCTTCCTCCCTCTCTACCTCTCAATCACACTTCAATACAGAACACAAGCTTCACCTTCCTCCCTCTCTACCTCTCAATCACACTTCAATACAGAACACAATCATCACCTTCCTCCCTCTCTACCTCTTAATCACACTTCAATACAGAACACAATCATCACCTTCCTCCCTCTCTACCTCTCAATCACACTTCAATACAGAACACAAGCTTCACCTTCCTCCCTCTCTACCTCTCAATCACACTTCAATACAGAACATAATCATCACCTTTCTCCCTCTCTATCTCTTAATCACACTTCAATACAGAACACAATCATCACCTTCCTCCCTCTCTACCTCTTAATCACACTTCAATACAGAACACAATCATCACCTTCCTCCCTCTCTACCTCTTAATCACACTTCAATACAGAACACAATCATCACCTTCCTCCCTCTCTACCTCTCAATCACACTTCAATACAGAACACAATCATCACCTTCCCCCCTCTCTACCTCTTAATCACACTTCAATACAGAACACAATCATCACCTTCCTCCCTCTCTACCTCTCAATCACACTTCAATACAGAACACAATCATCACCTTCCTCCCTCTCTACCTCTCAATCACACTTCAATACAGAACACAATCATCACCTTCCTCCCTCTCTACCTCTTAATCACACTTCAATACAGAACATAATCATCACCTTCCTCCCTCTCTACCTCTCAATCACACTTCAATACAGAACACAATCATCACCTTCCTCCCTCTCTAATGTTTAGTGCTCGTCTCGAGTATGGTAGATCGTGGGTTCGAGCCCTGGTCGGGTCAAAATTGGTATTTGTTGCTTCTCCACTAAGCGCGCAGCATTCAGGAGAAAGAGCAATGGCTGAATGGCTCGGAATCAGAATAATGTCTCCGAGTGGAGCGACATGTCTACCCGCGGACTGTTGTTTCAGTGAGCTAGCACTATAAAAATCCAACTCAGCATGTTGGTCTAGAACAGAGCGGCGGACCTCATCATCATCTCATTGATAATTAACTTGTTATTGCCATGATATAGCTGAAAAATTGCTGAATTGGCATTAAACAACAATCACCCACTCACTCCTCCCTCTCAATCATACTACAATACTGTGCATTTATTTCACTTTGCTAAAAACTAATTTTCATGATGAGGCTAGCCTAATATGATATGCACCCGTATTTCTTAAGGTGTACCAGCAAAGTCCATACAATCTTCTAGTATTTACTAATTCTTGTATTAATAAAAATTTGCAAAACAACATAAATAAATTCACACTACATTATACGCTAGTGTGTAGCTTTCCACTGTTGTATCCAGGATACAATTTTATCTAAATTGTCTTCCATATCATCTGGTGTATTACTTTGTAGTTCATGGATAATATCTAGTTTGTATGATTCTCTGGCCTCTTCTAAAATTGTCTGGAAAATTTCACACTGTATGTTGTCATCTAATTTTTTCGATTTATATCCCCTGCAATAAAAAACCCAAATTAGTTCATATAGAGAAAAACCTGATTAATTGCAGATTCCCTAACTAGCAGCACACTGTACTTCTAATTCATTAATTACTCCATCCTAGGCCCTAGGCCTACCCACGATTCATTAAAAGCCCCCACATTATCAACGATTCATTAATTGCACCATCCTAATTCTGATTCCCTTACTAGCACACTGTACTTCTAATTCATTAATTGCTCCACCCTAGGTCTACCCATGATTCATTAATACCCCCCCCCCCCCCCTCCCACCTTATCAATGATTCATTAATTGCACCATCCCTACTCAGATTCATAAATTATTTCACTCTATGTTCTCTACTCTGATTTGTTAATTGCCCCACCCGTCCCCTACTTCATTACCAGTTAACTTGAACACTAGAAAGATTACGTGTCAATATTATGTTTCATACTAAATAAAGGGTCAAAATACTACATGGCTCAAAATTAATGCTAGCAAGCAGACAAATTGCTAGTTGAAATTTCGATTTGCCTTAATTTTGCTAGAGATCAAAATTAGAACTATATATATATATAGCAGAATATTGCTAGTTGTAAAAAAAAAATATGTGTTCAGAATCGTATATGAACTATGACAAATCGTGTAATTTTGTTTTCTTGTCAGATCGCACTTGGTAATGAATTATGAAAAACCCGAGTATACACATTGACACTATGAAAAACCTACAGACAAGGGTAGTATATTTACATCTTTGTCCGAGAAATATGAACCATACTATTTTGAAAAATATAGGAGTCGTGAAATAACTTAAACATATTCAGATCACATGTGAAATCAATAAATCAATTGAGTTGCATTTTAACAGAAATCATGACCATTCTCATGACTTTATTGAAATAGTTATTTTCACCCTGTTTCAAGCTTGTGTAACTTTTAAGTCAGCTCTTTTATACATTTTGTTCACGAAAACCCACAAAAAAGCAATAGTTAGGCATATTTCATTTATACTAATTATTCTGTCCCATTACACCATGAAAGATAAAACAAACAAGTCAGTCATTTGTTATTACCGGTATTTTGGTAATAATTATATAAATATTCGAGTGAAAAGGTTGAAAAAAGTTCAGTACATGTAAAGTGATGCACATACCCAATACATTTACCACTGTAATTTTTCAATAATTCGCAACCGCATCATAGCCCGGCAGATTAAGTCAATATGTAGACAAAATCGTTCAGTTTGTGGTACAAGCATAATAGTTGGCATGGGTACTCCTCTTAGGACACTTGTTTGAAAAAACCCATTAGCCACCTGTTTTTATTCAAAATGGTGGCTATTTTCAAGATGGCTGCCAATCACGGTTGAAAAAAAAATTCTGAGTATAAAAATTGACTTAGTAGTTCCATCTAAATGTCAAATAAAACATTTCCTTTAACAAAGAAAGCAAATACATAAATGTATATAAAATATAAAAAAAAAATTAAGCTCCCACCATCATTTACTAGAGCGAGTGGGAGCACAATCAGGGCACACTGACGACAGCACTGCTGTGAACCTCAACATAGGGTACAGTGTCAGCTACATATTCATGTTAGTATTGTTTAGTGTCTCAAATGCCATCCAACAAGCTCTATATACACTTACCTAGAGTCCTGTTAAAAGCAGGACCAGTTAGATAGCCACACCTAAATTTACAGGATGAGGCATCCCGGGAGAGCCCAGCCGAGGATAATGGGGCATTAGTTATCCGGATGGTATACTAGAGATCGCACGGGACATAAATGGCACTGGATGAACGATCGGACTAGGTGTAGAACAGTTTATTCTCCAACGTAGTTGTATCCCATATCTGAATGTGCTTTATTTATAGTTTAAGGTGATAAAAAGATATTCCCTTGGCCTTAAATCATTGAAAATATGTATAGTAATCTATTGAAATTGTGTAGATACATATTATCAAGATGTCAGGTGCAACCCCATTGAAATCTAAATCTCAAACTGATTGGAACAAATGTTGCCTTTGTCAAACAGAAGAGAAAGGTGAAGATTTAAAATCTCCACCAACTCACTACTCATGTATCAAGGACAATGATGGATACTACATGATTGCAACAAATATTCCACTCTTTCAAGGAATAAACCATCAGATTAGATGACGATGGTGGCATTGAAGAAACATTGATACGGAACAATGCCAAATATCATCAGAACTGTAGGTTATTGTACAATAACACTAAGATAGAAAGGACAAGGAGGACAGCAGCTAGTAGTAATATCTCTTCAGACGATGGAACAAGCAAGATTAGAAGAACTAGCATTTAAGGTCATGTGTGTTTTTCTGCGAGAAAGAAAATCCAACATCTGAACTTCGGCAAGCAATGACAAAGCAGCTTGATAAATGGTTAATTGAATGTGTCCGAAAACTATATGATGGAAAGCTTATGGCTATGCTTAGTGGAGGTGATGTGGTTGCACAGGAGCTGAAGTATCATTATTTCTGCCTGACAGCTCTGTATAATAAGGAGAGGGCTTACTTACTGACAATTGAAAATCAGGATGACATCAAACTGTCTCGAGAAAGGGAAGTATATGCTCTCCTGTTTTCAGAGCTCTTCACCTATATATTGGGGATAAAAAGAAGTAGTGATAACCCTGTTGTATTCCACCTTACAGATATAGTCAGTCTCTCCAAACAGTGATTTGAACAAGTAGGAATGAAAACTCATGATGCCAAGGCTATCTTCGATAAAGTACAGAAGCTGTACACTGTAATGAAAGATATGGGAAATCTGTTTATGGAAGAGAATAGAGGTCTTTTTACACTAGATACAAACATTATTGCCCATCCTAGTGTTGCTGATATGGTTGCTTCTCATTATGATAATGGTAAAACTCGATTCAATGAGTTCTTGAAAGGGCTAGATACCAATGAGTGTTCATTTTATCAACCAAGCCAGATTTCTTTCAGCAAAAGCCAGAACCAAACGCGGGTGATTCAAAGCAAAAAACATTAAAGGACGACTGTCGTCTGTTTTCTACGATTTTCACATCCTGCCAGACTAGAGAATATGACCTGATGGGATTTTTCAGCATGAGCATCAGTCTTTTCCCGCTGCACTGAGTGATAATGGTAATCTCCGCAGCTGTCAGAAATCGCAGCTTGCAACAATTCTGGAGACACACGTTACTCCTGATACTGAGCCAGAAGCTAGCTTCATCATTTTGGACGGATCAGCGTTAATACATCATGCATTGCCTGCAAGGATATCGAAAACATTTGAAGAATATGCAGTACTAGAGGTAGTCCCAAAAGTTCAAGCATACAGTTGTACTTGCATGAGAAGATTTTGTGTTTGACGTATACTGGTCTGTTTACTGGCTGTGATGTCATATCTGTTTTCCATGACAAAGGGGATAACAGTGCATGGCAAACATAGAATATATGGCCTGAGGCGTCTACTGTTTTTAGAAACCTCAGTCAATACCCACCAGTACTTGGCGAAGATGATCAAAGTAATCTTGAGAAGTTTGTAGTCATTATGTATGACATGTTTAGTGCCACTGATAGTATTGATGAAGCAAGACTGGAAATGTTTGCCCGAAAACAGGTCATATGACTCATCACAACGCAAGCAGCTCTCATTCAACATATTAATTATAAGCGTGCTGCACACCAATCAGTGTGCATATGGGGACAAGAAACTACTATATGTCAAATGGAAACCAAAAGCCCTGTGTACTGGGGTTGGGAGAAGCAAGATGACATGTGGCAAATGTTTTGGACAGTACTTCCGCCAATTGCTCAGAGTTGCCAACAGCTTAAGAAGTGTGGCTGCAAGATTGAATGCCGTGTCAGGTGCAAGTGATATCGCTTTAGTCTTCCTTGCATAGCTTTGTGTAGCTGCAATTGCGACGGCTAAGATCTATTCATAATTTTTGCCTGACTCTGTAAAAAATCGGTAAATTAATGAAATCCAAAATCCGAAAAACAAAAACAAAAAGTTTTTTTTTATTATTATAAGTATATGTACAACAAATATGTATAATTTCTGACCAAAATCCATTTAGTTTGGTCATGCACGACAAGTTATATAATAAAAACAGTTATGATTACCTGGAATGGTGGCCATCTTGAAAAATATGGCCGACATTTTGAATTTCACGTGGCTAACGGAATTTTCCGAATAAGTAGTCCCTAAGGAGTCTCTATGCCAATTTTGGTGCTTGTACCACAATGTGAACGATTGTTTCACTAATCTGCCGGGCTCTCAGTGTTGTAATTGTTATCGTGCTATAAACCTTGAATGTGGTAGATGATGGATTCAAGCTGTGGTCGAATCAAACCAAGACTATAAATTGGTATTGTTGTTTTCCACTAAGCACTAGGGTGTACATATAAGAATAAGATCAAAGACTTGTTGGATCTGAATTAGGATAATGTGTCCAAGTGGAGAGACATATCTACTAAGACTTTACTGTTTATTGTAACATAATTTTAATAATACATTGTTATTTGTAAAGCATACATTTTTTAATCAAATTTGGTTGCTAGTAAGGTCAGTCTATTTGCTAGTAGACTTTTATTCAACTAGCAAAGTTTTGCTTGTAGTGAAAAAAGTTAATTTCTAGCCCTGTACTATATGGTATATTGAACCCGGAGTAAATTTTTCAGGGGTTCAAAATACACATTGACATTGAGCACACAATAATACAACCACAGCAAGTTTACAAGGGCTACTTCCTGTACCAGTTTTTTACTTCAATCAAATTCAACTCGAAAACCATAATTGGTAGAAAAAATCTGCTGGAATATTACCAATCATGTCAAAATTTGATGAAAAATGTTTATTTTGTTATATTCCAAATATGCGAAAATTTCAATTTGTGTCCCATTTAGCCCCTTTTCCATCAATAAAAATAGCTCTTTTTCTGTACTGGTCTCATAAATAACTTATAAAGATGGGTATTTTGCAAAAATCTATTCATTAGAATTGGGTGAAAATAATAAAGTTCACATTTTGGATATTTGCTCTTGTGAACCCTTTTGGACCAAGTTTATCTCGGAAACCGTAAGAAAAAGAAGCATCAAAATTAGGTACTTAGGGAAAACTCTGACTAGACTATTAATTCATTGTGTGTATAATGTAGTAAACACCATGTTTTTAAATCTCACCTATTTTCAAGTCTGTCATAAAGAATTGTGTTATCTGTTCTGAGAACAAAAACTATGTCAAACCAACGTTCTGGGAAGAACTCACACCCATGGTAATCAACAATGTTACCACCTTGTCCCATTTTATCTTCTAACTCGTCAATCACCTATAATGCAAAAAAAACCCATTGAAATATCATACTCTTTGAAATATAATGCTGTACAATGTACAGTATCTCCACAATTACAAATGATAGAATATTGTTCTAACATCCACACTAACAATGTTTCAGATTTGTCAAGAACAAATTATATTTGTAATCAATGTAGCATATATTCTGCTGTCTGCTTTTAAATGTTTGAAAGACCAACATGATGAAGTTTATATCACTAGTTCTAACTCAATGTAGTAACTAACAGCCACCTGAATGTTGTAGAACTAATTGTAATAACTAACAGTCACATGAATGTTGTAGAACTAATTGTAATAACTAACAGCCACCTGAATGTTGTAGAACTAACTGTAATAACTAACAGCCACCTGAATGTTGTAGAACTAATTGTAATAGCTAACAGCCACATGAATGTTGTAGAACTAATTGTAATAACTAACAGCCACCTGAATGTTGTAGAACTAATTGTAATAACTAACAGCCATCTGAATGTTGTAGAACTAATTGTAATAACTAACAGCCACCTGAATGTTGTAGAACTAATTGTAATAACTAACAGCCAACTGAATGTTGTAGAACTAACTCATTGTAATAACTAACAGCCACCTGAATGTTGTAGAACTAATTGTAATAACTAATAGCCAACTGAATGTTGTAGATCTAACTCATTGTAATAACTAACAGCCACATGAATGTTGTAGATCTATCTCATTATAATAACTAACAGCCACCTGAATGTTGTAGAACTAATTGTAATAACTAACAGCCAACTGAATGTTGTAGAACTAACTCATTGTAATAACTAACAGCCACCTGAATGTTGTAGAACTAATTGTAATAACTAATAGCCACCTGAATGTTGTAGATCTAACTCATTGTAATAACTAACAGCCACCTGAATGTTGTAGAACTAATTGTAATAACTAACAGCCACCTGAATGTTGTAGAACTAATTGTAATAACTAACAGCCACCTGAATGTTGTAGAACTAATTGTAATAACTAACAGCCACCTGAATGTTGTAGAACTAATTGTAATAACTAACAGCCACCTGAAGGTTGTAGAACTAATTGTAATAACTAACAGCCATCTGAATGTTGTAGAACTAATTGTAATAACTAACAGCCACCTGAATGTTGTAGAACTAATTGTAATAACTAACAGCCACATGAATGTTGTAGAACTAATTGTAATAACTAACAGCCACCTGAATGTTGTAGAACTAATTGTAATAACTAACAGCCACCTGAATGTTGTAGAACTAATTGTAATAGCTAACAGCCACCTGAATGTTGTAGAACTAATTGTAATAACTAACAGCCACATGAATGTTGTAGAACTAATTGTAATAACTAACAGCCATCTGAATGTTGTAGAACTAATTGTAATAACTAACAGCCAACTGAATGTTGTAGAACTAATTGTAATAACTAACAGCCAACTGAATGTTGTAGAACTAACTCATTGTAATAATTAACAGCCACCTGAATGTTGTAGAACTAATTGTAATAACTAACAGCCACCTGAATGTTGTAGATCTAACTCATTGTAATAACTAACAGCCCCATGAATGTTGTAGATCTATCTCATTATAATAACTAACAGCCACATGAATGTTGTAGAACTAATTGTAATAACTAACAGCCACCTGAATGTTGTAGAACTAATTGTAATAACTAACAGCCACATGAATGTTGTAGAACTAATTGTAATAACTAACAGCCACCTGAAGGTTGTAGAACTAATTGTAATAACTAACAGCCATCTGAATGTTGTAGAACTAATTGTAATAACTAACAGCCACCTGAATGTTGTAGAACTAATTGTAATAACTAACAGCCACATGAATGTTGTAGAACTAATTGTAATAACTAACAGCCACCTGAATGTTGTAGAACTAATTGTAATAACTAACAGCCACCTGAATGTTGTAGAACTAATTGTAATAACTAACAGCCATCTGAATGTTGTAGAACTAATTGTAATAACTAACAGCCACATGAATGTTGTAGAACTAATTGTAATAACTAACAGCCACATGAATGTTGTAGAACTAACTCATTTTATTAACTAACAGCCACCTGCATGTTGTAGATCTAACTCACTGTAATAACTTACAGCCACCTGAATGTTGTAGATCTAACTCATTGTAAAAACTTACAGCCACCTGAACGTTGTAGAACTAACTCATTGTAATAAATTACAGCCACCTGAATGTTGTGGAACTAACTCATTGTAATAAATTACAGCCACCTTAATGTTGTAGAACTAACTCATTGTAATAACTAACAGCCACCTGAATGTTGTAGATCTAACTCACTAATAACTAAGCCACCTGAATGTTGTAGAACTAACTCATTGTAATAACTAACAGCCACTTGAATGTTATAGAACTAACTCATTGTAATAACTAACTGCCACCTGACTGTTGTATAACTAACTCATTGTAATAAATTACAGCCACCTGAATGTTATAGAACTAACTCATTGTAATAACTAACAGCCATCTGAATGTTGTAGAACTAACTGTAATAACTAACAGCCACCTGAATGTTGTAGAACTAATTGTAATAACTAATAGCCACCTGAATGTTGTAGAACTAATTGTAATAACTAACAGCCACCTGAATGTTGTAGAACTAATTGTAATAACTAACAGCCATCTGAATGTTGTAGAACTAATTGTAATAACTAACAGCCACATGAATGTTGTAGAACTAATTGTAATAACTAACAGCCACATGAATGTTGTAGAACTAACTCATTTTATTAACTAACAGCCACCTGCATGTTGTAGATCTAACTCACTGTAATAACTTACAGCCACCTGAATGTTGTAGATCTAACTCATTGTAAAAACTTACAGCCACCTGAACGATGTAGAACTAACTCATTGTAATAAATTACAGCCACCTGAATGTTGTGGAACTAACTCATTGTAATAAATTACAGCCACCTTAATGTTGTAGAACTAACTCATTGTAATAACTAACAGCCACCTGAATGTTGTAGATCTAACTCACTAATAACTAAGCCACCTGAATGTTGTAGAACTAACTCATTGTAATAACTAACAGCCACCTGACTGTTGTATAACTAACTCATTGTAATAACTTACAGCCAAATACATGAATGACATAAATTGATAATACTTCTAGTTTCATTTTTACACTCTTTATTTTTTTTATTGTTTAATAATTTGTATTAATATACATGTTGATGTGTGTTTCTATTTTTATTTCAGGTCACTGTAGAAATAGATAGCTAATAATTCTTGATGAACATTTCATAAAAGGACGAACTGATATTAAATATGGATTTACAAGGTTTTTTCAGTCATTTGAATTGGTCATTTGTAAACACAGATCAATATATACGCGCAAGTGCATATATATCTTTTGATGGCGATCCAATATGAGAGAAATGGTAATTTTTGTACATGTGAGTGAGTTTATGTAATTGTCCCATTTATTATGACTAGCTAGGTTACACATATTAACCTTGTCACAAAAATGGATCAAATTACTTTAAAACTAGTTCATTAGTACAGTGGCCTATAACAAGACCAGAGGTAATAGCAATGCTGGGAGTATTTTTGTACAATATTTATATAATACTGTTCACATTATCAAATGATACAAATGTTCATGAAAAGCTGCAGAACAATTCAAATTTTAGTGAGTTTCTTCATTCTTCTGTTAGTAAATGGCATCAGAAAGAAATAGTATTGTCAAGTTGATTTCAAAAATACAACATACATGTGGTTTCTTTCCACTAAAACTTGAATCAAAACAATTATCATAATATACCGGTAAGGTCTTCATATATTAAAATATGCATAGTGAATTACCCTGTCCTCGTCTATGATTGGACAGCTATATTCTGCATCAAATCCATCATACAAGTCTCCTTCCTTAGCTAAGTCACCAATATTTATACAATTCATGGATGTTCTTTGTCCTAATTCTTCTGCAAGAGTGGATTTTCCAGTACCAGGGGTCCCTGAAATGAACAAGATCAATAATTATAAAATCATTAGGGAAGATTGTGCATAAAATGCGGAAATTCATTATCGAAGGGTGACGTACATTTATTGTAGCGACTTACACCTCCGCTAGGTGTCGCCCCGATGCAATGAATGGTATTTTCAACTACGCCTTGAACAGGGTTATATAGAGACCTCTGTAGAAATTAACATAAATTACCAGTTACTTCAATTATTTATCCACATTGACATAATTCATTTGACAAAAATAAAGGTGTGTAGAAATCAAAGGGAGATAATTTTGCAGGAAAATTAAATAATCCAACTTCTGATTTGAGAATCTTCAATTGTTTACACTACAGACTGAGAGCTACCTTTATAATAGTCGTAAAGGGTCAATCTATTACTTCAATAACAATATATGATATAAATATACGGGTATAATCACAGAGGCTTGTTACGATTTTTTTTCTCACTCTACTCTAAAAAACCACAAGGGAGGAATCTCAAATGCCAAATTGCCATACATACAACACATTTTCAAAATAGTTTTGTATCGGTGTCTTGACCTGATTCGCCATAATATTGGTACCCATTTGAAGCATAATAAATATATTTTTAATATTCCTATTCCTTTTTGCCATAATCTTTACCTATCTGCAACTTTAAAGCAATTTTTAACAGAATTTGCAGCACCATACAATCTTCTCCATTATGTTTACATGTCAATACCGGGCAAAATTCCTACGTGTGATTTGATTGGTCGGTAGATGCTTCCTACCAAGTTTTGGTTCATTTGGCTTGGCAGTTTCAGAGAAGATTTTTTAGATATCGGCCAATCAGAAACAAGAATTGCCTGTGCAGGCCTCGACATTAACGTTTGTCCGATACCAGTGAAAACTGACGTCGGACAAGTAAATCTTGTATTCCAGTTGTCCGACGGGACAAGTGAAAAAATCAGAGATTCCCAAATGTGCCGGTACGACGGACAAATCTATTTCCACTGGTATAAAATATTGGGTTTGTTGTATGAAAGAGCCCTCTTTGATCTCCAATTTGTCCATAATTTATTTTGATTAAAACTAAAGTGAAATGCCAGATGAAAACTATTTTATTGTATCATTTATCGTTCCTCCATGCTTCGATGAAGTTCAAGGACATTGACAAAATTAAAATCGCAATCTCAGAAACACTTTAATGAACAGAAATATTAATATTTGAAATATAAGAACAAGAATGACTCCAGAACGGACACGTAAAAATTATCGGATATCAATTTGGCGCCAAATTTAAACTTATCTTTTGTGCAAAATACGACAGAGGACTTGATTTAGGCTTTTGGGAAATATTGAAATGGACAAATATTACAAGCTTTTTCCTGATCTGGTTGAAAAGATCCACTAAATTTTTTATTTCTCTGTGAATTTAAATAAAATACTTTGCTTTATTTATATCACAGGCACTTGTTTCTGGTAAAAAAAATATACCTAGATACTGGTATATATAGTATCTAGGCAGAGCTCCAGATAATTTTCAAGTCCAAAGGGTAATTACCCCCTACTTTTGAAAATGATGCGTATTTGCATATTTCCTTTGCACTGTTGTACTCTCTACTTCAGAAAGGATTGCTTACATGTACACTTTTAAAATTATGTTGGACACAAGTGTTATTCAATAAACACAGGATGCAAGTGAAATGTATATCTCTATTTAATTTGACACGATTGTGTCATGTTTATTAATAAAATGTTGTAAATATTTAGTTTTTTGCTCGTCGACTTCGGCAGTTTTCACAGCCGTGTTGATAATGTCATCAATGATTCCTTTAACTATACTGTCACTAGACACAGATGAAACTGTCAGGAACTTTTAAAAAAGTATATAATTTTCCGTAGCACGCTTATTCATGTTCTTGCTCATTTTCAACGAACAACGTGTTTCCAAATTCACTTTCGTTTCAGTTCTTAACTAAACCGCATTTATTTGTAATATTGACCGCGATTGGATGATTTATCCTAAACATCCAATCAGATCTCTTTTGACATCGATGCTTAGAAAGGCAAACATTCGGTACCCCTCGGATGTATACACTTTCTCTTTCGAAAAGTATAAAGAGAAGTAATTACGGGGAATTTCTCAAAGTCAAAAATGTATTGTTTATGTACACGATGTATTATCGTCAACAGCGTACAAGTACGCTCCGAATTTGGAAAGTTTGCTTACACAGCAATATGTATGCGTAAATGTACACTCTGATCTGATAATACATGCGTTTTTACTCGTTTTCATAGCGTAAAAAACGCAAATACGCAGCTTATCTGGAGTTCTGTCTAGGTATATTTTTTTTTACCAGAAACAAGGATTTATATAACACAAATATGAGTTATTACAATTTTTGTGGTATTGGATACACAGTAATATTTCAAAAGGAAAAAGGGGGGGTACATATAAAAATCACTGGTATGCAAGATTCCAATCAAGGTAGACAGAAATAAAAATGTGACATTGAATATATGTCCTTAAGGTAGTTATGAATAAAAAAAACCCAGAACAAATCAGTTCAGGCAGCTTTAACTATTTACTAAATTTGGGCAGGGTAACGTCAGAGGGGTCGCGAAACAATGTTTCGATTAATCGCAATTGACTTCTCCCAGAAGTCTCCCCACTTCTCCTTGTGAGCTTTCTGAAAGAGAAGTCACTTCTCCCTCTAATTTGAAAGTAGTAGGAGCCCTGGATAATCATTCTCTAGTTTTTGTAATTTTCATTATTTTTTTCGGACAACTAAAAGATTGAGTCGGACAAATTCTTTTTTTAGTTAGTTGTCCGAAGGGACAAGTTGAAAAATATGTTAATGTAGAGGCCTGCTGTGGTGGCCATGTTTGTTAACAGATTGGGACAAAATGAGCATCTTTAGAGAGGACCTTCCACAGATCCTTCCTACCAAGTTTCAGTTCATTTGGCTGAGAGGTTTCAGAGGAGAAGATTACAATGCGAAAAGTTAACAGACGACAAGTGATGGCAAAAGCTCACACTGCCTTTGGCAAGGTGAGCTAAAACTAGAGGCTCAGTGTGCCGAGTCTGTGTCACTCACCTTTCATTCTGCTTTGAGGAAATTTAATACAGAACCTTCCATAGGTGCTTCCCAACAAATATCGGTTCATTTGGCTAAGCAGTTTCAGAGAAAATTTTTAGAAATCAACCAACCAGAAACAAGAATTGCCTATGGCAGCCATGTTTGTTAACAGATCTGGATGAAAATAGCAATCTTTATAGAGGACCTTCCATAGATGCTTCCTACCAAGTTTCGGTTCAATTGGCTATGCAGTTTAAGGGAAGAAGATTTTTAGAAATCAACCAATCTGAAACAAGAATTGCCTGTGGCAGCCATGTTTGCTAACGAATCGGGATGAAATGAGCAATCTTTATAGAGGATCTTCCATAGATGCTTCCTACCAAGTTTCGGTTCATTTGGTAAAGTAGTTTCAGAGGAGAAGATTTTTAGAAATCAACCAACCAGAAACAAGAATTGCCTATGGCAGCCATGTTTGTTAACAGATCTGGATGAAAATAGCAATCTTTATAGAGGACCTTCCATAGATGCTTCCTACCAAGTTTCGGTTCAATTGGCTATGCAGTTTAAGGGAAGAAGATTTTTAGAAATCAACCAATCTGAAACAAGAATTGCCTGTGGCAGCCATGTTTGCTAACGAATCAGGATGAAATGAGCAATCTTTATAGAGGATCTTCCATAGATGCTTCCTACCAAGTTTCAGTTCATTTGGTAAAGTAGTTTCAGAGGAGAAGATTTTTAGAAATCGACCAATAAGAAACAAGAATTGCCTGTGGCGGCCAAGTTTGTTAACGAATCGGGACGAAATGACCAATCTTTATAGAGGACCTTCCATACATGCTTTCTACCAAATTTCAGTTCATTCCGGAAAGCGGTTCAGAGGAGAAGATTTTTTAGAAATCAACCAATCAGATGCAAGAATGGCTTGTGGTGGCCATGTTTGTTAACGGATCGGGACGAAATGAGCAATCTTTATAGAGGACCTTCCATAGATGCTTCCTACCAAGTTTCGGCTCATTTGGCCAAGCGGTTTCAGAGGCGAAGATTTTTTTAAATCGGCCAATCAGAAACAAGAATTGTGTGGCAGCCATGTTTGTCATTGGATCGGGACAAAATGAGCAATCTTTATAGAGGACCTTCCATAGATGCTTCCTACCAAGTTTCGGCTCATTTGGCCAAGCGGTTTCAGAGGCGAAGATTTTTTTAAATCAGCCAATCAGAAACAAGAATTGTGTGGCAGCCATGTTTGTCATTGGATCGGGACAAAATGAGCAATCTTTATAGAGGACCTTCCATAGATGCTTCCTACCAAATTTCAGTTCATTTGGGAAAGCGCTTTCAGAGGAGAAGATTTTTTTTAGAAATCAACCAATCAAAAACAAGAATGGCCTGTGGTGGCCATGTTTGTTAACAGATCCGAATTAAATGAGCAATCTTTAAAGAGAACCTTCTAAGGCTGCTTCCTACCAAGCTTTGATTCATTTGGCCAGGCGGTTTCAGAGGAGAAGATTTTTTAGAAATCAACCAATCAGAAACAAGAATGACCTGTGGTGGCTATGTTTGTTACCGGATCGGGACGAAATAAGCAATCTTTATAGAGGAGCTTCCATAGATGCTTCCTACCCAGTTTCGGTTCATTTGGCCAAGCGGTTTCAGAGGAGAAGATTTTTTAAAAATCGGCCAATCAGAAATAAGAATTGCCTGTAGCAGCCATGTTTGTTAATGGATCGGGACAAAATGAGTAATCTTTATAAAGGCCTCGACAATAACGTTTGTCCGATTGTCCAAGACAAGTGGAAACGTCCGTGGGACAAGTGAAATTTGTTGGTCACTTGTTCGTCGGGACAAGTAAAAAAAATAAGCCCTTACATACAGAAATACCCTAAACTGGCTAAAGGATCATCGTAGATTTTCTTGCAAATGCGAGTTTGGTCAATAGTTTTACTTAATTTCATATTAAATAGTTCCAAAATCTGTCTTTTTCATTGCCGATAACGTATGCAAATTAGGTACATGTTTGTATTACTGGTTATATTTCCTCGATACTACGTATGGTAGACATACCTGTAGGTTGACTGTGACGGGACCAGTACAATCTGATTCCTGATCAAGAAAACGCTTGGAGAAACGGAACCTTCTCGCTATACATTTACAATTAATTTGACATCCAGACATAAACAAACCATGGATCTTACGAAATTTGGATTTACGACGTCCAAGAAAAACTAGAGGCTCAGCCCACTGAGCCTGTATCGCTCACCTGACAATAGAATGATACTGAAGTAAATTTCAAAGGGAGATAATCATTACCTTAAAAAATAGCAGCCATCTTGAATGGAGGGTGGGGCTGTCGGACACAATTTTGAAAGGGACACACCAAGGGACCATCTATGCCAGGTTTGGACCTTACATAGATGCTTCCTGACAAGTTTGGCTCCATTTGGCCAAGCTGTTTCAGAGGAGAAGATTTTTTTAACATTAGCCAATCAGAAAAAAGAATCAATCTTGGCGGCCATGTTTGTTGGCCGAATGGAACCAAATGAAGAAGCTTTATAGAGGATCTTACATAGATGCTTCCTGCCAAGTTTGGCTCCATTTTGCCAAGCAGTTTCAGAGAAGAAGATTTTTTTAAACAGTAGCCAATCAGAAACAAGAATTGCCCTTGGTGGCCATATTTGTTGGTGGAATGGAACGAAATGGAGAAACTTTATAGAGGACCTTACATAGATGCTTACTGCCAAGTTTGGTTCCATTTGGCCAAGTTGTTTCAGAGGAGAAGATTAAAATATGTAAAAGTTAACGGACAGACGATGGACGCCAAGTGATGGCAATACCTCACCTGGCAGCCAGGTGAGCTAAAAAATTATGAAAAAAGGGCAATAACTCCTAGACGGGTAATCAGATTAACTTCAAAATTGCAGGGCATGTAGATCTTGACAAGCTGAACATGTTTTCAGTTTACACTTAACATCTATCTCTTATAGTTTTTGAAATAAAGGATGAAAAGTATTAACATTTTAAAAATTTGATGAAAAAAGGGCAATAACTTCAAAATGGGTAATCAGATTTACTTTAAAATTGCAGGGTAGTTAGATCTTGCTGTGCTGATCATTTCTGATTTTATTAACGATTTTTGAGTTATTACCAAAAACGTGCAATTTTACCATATGTTCTATTTTTAGTAACAGCGGCCATGTTTGTTGGCCGAATGGAACCAAATGAAGAAGTTCTATAGAGGATCTTACATAGATGATTCCTGCCAAGTTTGGCTCCATTTGGCCAAGCAGTTTCAGAGAAGAAGATTTTTTTAACATTAGCCAATCAGAAACAAGAATTGCCCTTGGCAGCCATATTTGTCGGCGAATGGAACGAAATGAAGAAACTTTATAGAGGACCTTATATAGATGCTTTCTGCCAAGCTTGGTTCCATTTGGTCCAGTTGTTTCAGAGGAGTAGATTAAAATATGAAAAGTTAACGGACGGACGACGGACGCCAAGTGATGGCAATACCTCACCTGACCCTTTGGGTCAGGTGAGCTAAAATGACTGACGATCATGACGATGAAAAGAAAGAAAAGAAAAGACAATATGAAACAAAGCGGGAGAGAAACTTCCAGGAAAATTGGGCAGACGAGTTCCCAGGTGTTAGGCATGCAGTAGCTGCAATAATGTAGCTCCTGTGACAAACTTGTGTCTCGGCGGAGCTAGAAAGCGGTCCCATTCATCACAATGGAGAAAAAAATAAATTGCAGTTGAAACATAAAAACTCACTATTTACGCTTCAAACATTTCATTATAATTATTACTGATGATCCCAGACTGGGACCCAGTCCTTGTTAAATCGGTTTGGCTGAGAAATGTATGCTTTACAAAGGTAGCAACAATCTTGTTCAAATTTATCGATCATTCGCCATAGCCGGAAACTACGGAAGGCGGAGCTTGTCTAAATATGGTATTTCTTACTACGATGCTTACTACGGCTGATGTAAACATTCATGCCTCAAATCGCCAAATATGGTATCGACATCCAAATAAGGAAAATACCAAAGTGAGGCCGGAAATGACGAAATTCAAAATGTCCAGAGAAAGTAAACATGGATTTTTATTTTTTGGGAATTACATTCTAAAATACTGGTAGGTGATACAAACTTGTTATAATAGTGGACAAAAGGAAAGGTTATGTCTTATTATTGATAAATGCAGGTGTCAGAAACTCTGCATAAAGCGAGTGCAAAAGATTTCACCGCTGCTCCATTACGTGTAATGGCATCCCGTTAAAACCTTTGCGAGTAAGCGAGCATTTAGGGTTTTATTATTAGAACTAGGCATGCAGTATCACTTGACGAGGAGGGGAACATAGATGAATCAACACCGAAACTGCTGAAAGTCATGTTAGGCCAGACTAGGAAAGCCTATCTAATAAAAACTAATTGCTGAGGTCAAAATAAAAATATAGTTTGTTTGCCCAAACGCGACCAACCCCAAAAAATCTTACCGAGTCAAATTCTTTTTTTGCTGTAAAATTTTTTTTTTTTTTTTATTTCCGGATTTTCAACATGTCCACGGGTTCCGTATAAAATATTAGTTTTACAGGTTAAATCACTTTCGCGCTTACAACAACACTACAAATCCTTGCCGGGAAGCGCTTAAGTGATACTGATGAGATTTTTTTCGATATCCTCAGCATTTATCATTATATATTGAAACCACGTGAAATCGGAAATGGCAGACAGTTATCTTACTCTGTCTTCGTCTGTTGTAGTCAAAACTGACAATGAAGTGAAACCGATTGTGTCAAACAGACTCTACAGATTTAACCAAAAAAAAAACATGGGATAACGTCTTCGACGAGGCGACAGTCCCCGAAGAAGTGGACTTGAAAAAGATGGATCAAATTTTAGTGAGTCTCGGACAGAGCTGGACAAACACTTGAGCCCGACATGGAAGAATCTGGTGCTCCAAAAAAGAAAGAAAAAAAAAGAATTTGCCTACCTATCTACCCATACCCAAAAGTCATGGATCGGGTTTGGGCAAACTGAAATATTTTTAAGGATGGCCTGATGTTCAGTATATATCTTTATTAATATGAAATAACTGATCTTTATTAATAACATATATATAACAAATTGCTTAATGAGTAAATTCCGGAATACCTCAGTCCTGGGTGGTCACTGGATCTATAGATGCTTTTAAATTTTGTTTAAAATACCAGGGTACTAATTATTTTATAGTCTTTTGATTCATATTTATGAAGAAACCAAAGTTGTGAGTATACTCCCTTCCTATGGTACCGCGGTATTTATTTTGTCTGTTCCTATGCACTGCAGCGCCACCCGCCGGTTTTTCTATTTATATATTCATAAACACAAGTCACATTTATCAGAACGTCTGGTCATTCTGTCCAAATGTCTTGAATTTTTGTAAGTACACATATTTTTATCTTTTCCTTAGAAATAGCGGACATTTTTATTTTACCCTGATACCATGCTTTGTAAAATGTCCAATAATTAAACCATAGTTATCATAATTCGTCTGCTATTTTTTAGAAATGTCGTCCGTTTGTTTACATTTCATTTCTACCCGATTTGGGATTTTTGGTGCTATTTTTAGTTACTTTCTAGACCGACAAAGTTGATGGAAAAATTAAGATATGAAAACATATTAACCAACATCAAATTGACTCAACTTCGTTACATTTGTTATTTCAAAGAAACTTTACTTGATTAAATGTGATAAATTATCAAGATTTTCTTTATGGTATAAGTTTGCCAGATATTCACCTTGATTTAGTATTTATAGACGATGTCTTGATTTGTCAAACATTGTGTCCCATAACATTAATTTTGCAATTACCGCGATATCATAGGAAACCATTTCTGGGAGGTACATGTACATCGGCGTTGTCATAGGGAAAAGTGGCGAAGTATTTTTAAACAAATTCCAAAAAAAATGAATTGTGGGGGAAAATAGGTTTCTATACCGGGGAATAAAAGATAACATTTTTGGATTAATTCCGAAAACTAGTTACGTTACACAGTCTTTAAACATTAAGTACCGCGGTACCATAGAACCCCGGGCTACTTTTCGAACATTTTCAAGAATTTCATGAAAAGCCTATGTCTACCAAATAACTAAAACTCTTTCATTTTTTGGATCTCCGAGTCAAAATTTTTGGACAAGTGATGTTTTAATTCGGACAAGTCAATCTAGAAAGTTACTTGCCCAAAGCCCAAGGCAAACCAAAGCAAAGGGACAAGTTTGAAAAAAAGTTATTGTAGAGGCCTGATCTCGTGATCTGTTCTTAGTCTTATTTTATTTTATTTTCCCTAATTCATGAGACCGTTATATATGATATCAACATAAAACTAGACTAAGAAAGCTGTTATTTTCTATAACGTGTACCTGTTATCAATATGTTTGGACCACATGGCCTGAATTCTTCCATTGTTTTGTTTTTCAGGGGTATATCTAGATAGGGGAATTTAACTCAACAGACACTAATGGCGACGTTTTACTTATATTTATTTCATGAAGCCTTGTTCGTCAGATATTTTTGTATCGCTGAATTGAACATGATCTAGTGAAATTATTAACTTGAAATTCAGTAGTTCGATTTAAATTATGATTTTATATTTATTTATTTCAAAATTGGTAAGTTTTCATGTAAAATCAGTTCAAAATTTTACATGCAAGTTCGCCTTCATTGATCAACGCTATATGTTATGGAGAACGATTTGTCCGGAATAAAAAAAAATGAAGGTGTCATTACAAGGATTTTAAAATGACCGATTGCTTAATTTATTATATAATTTAGATGTTTTAACTTTGTTTAATTTGATTATTATTTTTTTAAATAAAAATAATGCTTAAATTGCATTTGTTTACAAACCAACATGTCACATGACTCACAATGCTTCTGGTTAAAAATAGCCACAATTTTTGGTTGAAAGGTTAATGATTTGCATAAATGTATATATCCATATCACCAATAACACTTGGTCATTAGCTGCCTGTAATATCACTCATAGTCCAAATAACTCCAGGAAGCTATAATTTTCATTAGCAATTTTTAGATCAGCTTCCTCCTGTTAATACAGAAATTAATGCGACCTAAAAAATACAAATCTCTGGAGCCTGGAAAATTAATTATTTTGACTAAAAATAACACTAACTTAAGATGATCATGGAAAAAAGGAATATAACACTGCAGATCAAAGAGATGGCTAACTTCATCATGCATGTACTTGTAGAATTTGTTTTCTGAGATAGCTACATGTATATATTTTGATTCAAACTTGAATGCAATAATTATAAAACTGCATGTTGTGCTGTATTTAATTTATGTAATTTTGTTATGCATGTCGGTTTGAAAAGCTCTTGAGAGCTTATGTTGTATTGTTATAAAATGTACCGACTTTAAATAAAACTTTGATTGATTGATTTGTTTTGCATGATGAAGCCATCTACATGTACATATATATACAGATATATATGTGTTGTTGTGCTACATTTTAGACGTTTATTTATCATTTTGTTTGTTTGCACAGAATCGTTAACACTTGTTTCCGATTCGACATGCGCCTCAGGGAATATAGATCCTAAGCCGGGAATGTCACATTATATACCCTGTCTGATAGCTGAATAACATATAATATTACGAATTTAGATTGTTACACATATTTTCATTGGTTCTTCAAACCTGAATGTCAGCATATATTCGGAAAACAGACGGGGTATATATTTCAGTCTCCAAAAACGATTAAAACATGGACGACAAAACATTACGCTTCACCGAATCAATGGTATAATACGGAATAATAAATGTATTTTTTACCAAATTAAATGATGTTTTATACTCAAAACGGCTGCATGAACAAAAAAATATAACAACAGTTAATTCCGTCACAAATACCTGATCGATTCAGCAAACTCCTATGTTCCACGACTGTACCATAACAAATAAACAAAACGTTGACCCTTGAAAACTTTCGACGTCTTGAGGCCCCACCAAGGTTTTATTTACATGTTGTTAACATTTAAATTATTGAAGCTGTTTCGCAAACCCGTTGTTTTGTTATGTGATATTGTAATGTTATATTTATAAAGTTTATAAAATTTATTACATATGAAACTGTATTGATTTAGAAATTTAGTACAGTATTTTCCTTCATGGGACACCCTATACATGAAATATGATGTGACACATATTTTGACGTCATTGAAGAATGACGTCAAAGGTACGGAAACGGACATCTAGAGATACGAAAAATGAAAAATGAAAATAAAAGAGGCAAATTTATTTAATACAGTTGGAAGTTGTATTTAAAAAAAAAATGGTTAAATCCGTAATATATCTGTTATTCAGCTATCAGACAGGGTATATAATGTGACATTCCCGGTGTCCTATAATTATTAGCTACCATAATTATTAGCTACTTTTTGACGTTCGGAACTAGATTTTCGTAAACCACAAAGGTGTTCCAAATGATACCCATGAAAATTAGCTACCTTAATAATACATTAAAAATACTATTCCAGTTATTCCCCTTTTACCATGTTTTGATAGATTCTTGGTAATTAGTATTTTTGAAAGAAAAAAGGAGGGTGGATGTAGGCGAGGAAATCTATTTAATTAGATAGATTTATCCCAGAAATGGATATCAAACTCCTATTCATTATTCATTCATTTACATCAAGGATTTATATATACACGTACGTATATATATAAATCCTTGTTTACATGGAGCAAAATCTGGATGAAAATAAGTTATTTCAATATAAAATATAAATAAATTCAAGTCTAATAATACTTAAAAAAAAAATATATCTATATGACATGATCAAGTTTCTATATATCAATCACCAAAAATGTGTATATCTATTCCAAAGAAATAAGACGCTTAGTTATAACAAGCAATAACGCTCCTGTGGTGAAATAGTTAAGAGTACTCGCATCATGTGAGGTAGATCGTGGGTTCGATCAACGATCTGATCAAACCAAAGAATATAACATTTATATTGGCACATGGCGTAAAAGAATAAAGGCAAAGACTAGTTGACTCGTAGTCAGCATAATTTCTTCATTGCATGGGATAGAAGTCGTGAAGTTTTCCATGAATATAAGCTACCTTGCATCTGTCCAGTGTATGACATAGGTTTCAAAGTGTTATCCATGAAAATAAACTACCTTGCACTGTTCAAACATAAGCATAAACATCTGATGCTTGTCCATGAAAATTAGCTACTCGATCTTTCTTCATTGCATGGAATAGGAGTCATGAAGTTTTCCATGAAAATATGCTACCTTACATCTGTTCATTTTATGACACAGGTTTCAAAGTGTTATCCATGAAAATAAACTACTTTGCACCATTCAAACATAAGCATAAGCATCAGAAGTTTGCCCATGAAAATTAGCTACCTCACATTCCTTCATTGCATGGGATGGGAGTCATGACGTTTTCCATGAAAATAAGCTACCTTACATCTGTTCAATGTATGACAGAGGTTTCAAAGTGTTATCCATGAAAATAAACTACCTTGCACCATTCAAACATAAGCATAAGCATCAGAAGCTTGCCCATGAAAATTAGCTACCTCGCATTCCTTCATTCCATTTCTCTGACAATATCTATGACTTTTTTATTTTCCAAAACCTGATTTTATTTGTACGTTTATTCTGATAATAGGGGCAAGGATTACTGTAGTAGAACAAGTCAAACATCTCCGAAATTGGACAACATTATAATTCTGAAATTCTAAAATTTGACAGTCCTGCTCTAGTTCATAGTAGGGATACTAATGGTAATACTTCTGGGTTTTTTTTTAATTCTTTTTATGGACCAAAGGAACGTAAATAAAATGGAAGGGAGATTGAATTGAAATTATTAGAATTGAATGAAGGATCTTTCTAAGTTAGGGAGATGTGGATATAAAACTGTGATCACTCATAATACATTGAAGAGATCTCTAATTAAAATTAAAATAAAGATATCTAAATTGAATTGTCGAGCTCTTTAATCCTTATAGGAATCAGAATCAATTAGAATCTAAAATTCAGCTCAAACAATGAGCACATCACATAACTGACTGTAATTTACTGCTTAACCCCCTCCCCATATGTCTAGCGATAGTTTATTTTTAGCTCCCTAACGCCTATGATCACCCGACATCAATGTGAATGAAAATGACGTTGTATAAAGATAATAACAACTCAAATAAAATCAAATGTTTATTATTTTTGAAATTGGTTTTTATCTTATATACTATTGTGACAAATTGTGACAAATGCTACATATGAAAAGATTTACAAATAACATGGTCACTTCAAAGAAAACAAAATAAAAATAAAATATAACTGACAGAATCATTGAAAGGAAATAAAGTTGAGAAAAATTATACGAGACTTTGGATAGTAAATTATTCAAGAAATAATATAAAATAAAGGGCTACGCAGATAGAAGCATGTCGGCAAGGGAAAGTTGAAAAAGCGTATACGTATGTCAAAACAAAAACAAGTGTCGACACGGTAAATTGCTGGAAACAGTAATTTACTGGACCCACAGGCAGTTCTTGATGCTGATTGGCAGACATGGGGTCATCGTAATTTGTAATCGTAATCAGTTGTAATTGATTGCATTTTATCATGTAATCGAATGTAATCTGTAATAAGAATTTTTTTTTTATATTACATGTAATCGTAATGTAATCGATTACATTCATTTTGACCCTGTAATCACGATTACTTTCTGATTACATTTAGATTACTTTTCATCATTTTGACTTATTTTGTATTAGCTGAAACATATATCTCCTTAGATATTTAATGTTTGATTTGTGTAAATGAATTTTCTTCATGAAATTTATTATTAAACAAGTTTACTAGAAAAATATTTAGTTTATTGACATCTGAATAAAAAAATACATAATGAAATTCTGTTCATTCCACCTAATCCCACTTTTTAAAAATTCATTAAAAAATCTAAAATTTCAAGTTATTTGTAAGTGGGAATAGGTAGTTTTATAAAGTGGTATTAGATAGAAGACACCTGAAATTCAATTGTTAAAAACTCCCCAAAAATATATTAAAGTAAAGTGGCATTCACTACATGATCAAAAGATATTATTCTATGTTTAATTGCAATCAAAACAATCACAGTTACCAAAAAAGTATTAAATATTATTGATGGCTTCAAAGACAACAAACAAATAATATCTCAATTGCAATTTCTTTTGGGTTTCAAAATTTCAGTGAAAACAGTTTGTCTGCTTGTGTAAAGCAAAACAAGCTCTAAAATTTATAAATGGTCTGACATAACTTTCAAGATTTCATATATGAAACTGCTTCTATGAAAGACTCACAATGTCCTCATGATTCCCATAAGATAAAGAAATATTTTATATAATCCAAAACATAGGTACGTCATGAAGATTTCTTATACAAGTTTAACAAAGAGATATAAATTTCAATAAAGATATTATATAAAAAGCAAAATGTAAATTATAATTTTCAGAAAAATTGTATGATGCTGGTACTAGAATAACAAAATATTTTCAATCATACATATTACAAATTGTCATACTGCAATATAAAATCTAAGTGATCCGATTGGTTATTTACTCGATTTTACTAATCCATATTATACGGCTCTAGCCGGTAATATGAAAGCACGTGCCAAGAAAGATAACTCATTTTGAAATCATATGTAATCAAGATGGCGACTCCCAGGTTCGCCTGTCACTCTGACACCGATATTGAGGCAATTCTAAATCATTTGTTATATTTCTGTTAAAATTGTTAAGTTGTTTAATATGAAATCGGAACGGCCATGAATGCTCGCTCATCTGAAAATTATCTGACAATTTCATCAAAAAGTGTCGAGATTTTTTGGGCCGAGATATATTAGGGACGACTTATTTTAGGGCCGAATCTAGTCTCATTCAATCGAGCTGTCGTTCCTTTATTCGAGTTATCGTTCCTTACGAAATCTCAAAAGTTAACTTCCGCGTAGAAACAAAAATTCTTGTCAGTATGTCAGAAGAGATTTAATAAATTAAAAAATATCAATATAAGTAAAACAAGCTGGCAAAATGACTTTTATTACACACGGGTTCCAGGTTTCAGTGGTATCGGACGTACGAGAGAGGGTACGAGACTTCAGGATCACATTTACGCTTTATGTTAAGAAGATCTTCATTAGTTGAGTGTGTTAGTGTGTTACCCGGAAACCGGTGTTTACAAAACGTAGAATTTTTTTTTCTTCGACAATATGTTCAACCATGTTTGTTAAAAAATCCTAAGTACACATTCTATACCATAAAGAGCTCGCTTAAGCTCGCATAATATGAAACCGGCACGGCCTTAAATGCTCGCGCATCTGAAAATTATCTGGCAATTTCATCAAAAGTGTCGAGATTTTTTGGGCCGAGATATATTGGGGACGACTTTTTTTAGGGCCGAATCTAGTCTCATTCAATCGAGCTGTCGTTCCTTTATTCGAGTTATCGTTCCTTACGAGAGAGGGTACGAGACTTCAGGATCACCTTAGCGCTTTATGTTAAAAAGATCTCCATTAGTTGAGTGTGTTAGTGTGTTACCCGGAAACCGGTGTTTACAAAACGTAAAGAACGATAACTCGAATAACAAATACAAAACGTAGAATTTTTTTTTCTTCGACAATATGTTCAGCCATGTTTGTTAAAAAATCCTAAGTATACATTTTATACCATAAAGAGCTCGCTTAAGCTCGCATAATATGAAACCGGCACGGCCTTGAATGCTCGCGCATCTGAAAATTATCTGGCAATTTCATCAAAAAGTGTCGAGATTTTTTGGGCCGAGATATATTAGGGACGACGTTTTTTAGGGCCGAATCTAGTCTCATTCAATCGAGCTGTCGTTCCTTTATTCGAGTTATCGTTCCTTACGAAATCTCAAAAGTTAACTTCCGCGTAGAAACAAAAATTCTTGTCAGTATGTCAGAAGAGATTTAATAAATTAAAAAATATCAATATAAGTAAAACAAGCTAACAAAATGACTTTTATTACACACGGGTTCCGGGTTTCAGTGGTATCGGACGTACGAGAGAGGGTACGAGACTTCAGGATCACATTTGCGCTTTATGTTAAGAAGATCTTAATTAGTTGAATGTGTTAGTGTGTTACCCGGAAACCGGTGTTTACAAAACGTAGAATTTTTTTTTCTTCGACAATATGTTCAACCATGTTTGTTAAAAAATCCTAAGTACACATTTTAGACCATAAAGAGCTCGCTTAAGCTCGCATATTAAATATGTTGAAGAATTAATTTCTTCTTTAAAGCAAAGTCATATCTGGGGTTAAATGTTCATGAGACAATACATGTATAGTAGTCATATTCTTTATTTAGGCTTTACACAGGTAATATGGACCCATGGTATTGCAGTATGACAAATTCGTTATATAGGCTTTAGACAGGTAATACAGGCTCATATAACCTGTCTGTGTTGTATATTTCCCTCGCCTTCGGCTCAGGAAATATAAAACACAGACAGGTTATATGAGCCCGTATTACCTGTCTAAAGCCTATATAACTAATATTAACTGACAAATTGCAAGTTGTAATATTTGTAAAATTTTGGATTTGTTTGTGTGAAATTTAGCAATGACGATTGTTACATAATTTGGTGTCATAAGACCTTAATTACACATTTTATCTGTGACACAGGTTATATTAACTGCTAGTTTATTATATATCCACAATAGACTTTGACAGGATGTCTGAAATTATTTGATATATATATTATTAAAATGTGCAAATGTATGTTATAATATTTACTAATAGTATAAGATCATGATGGATTGAATATTGACACAACATATTTTATGGAAAAAAAAAGGAAATTGAGAATTGCTGTTTATAATTTACAATGTGCTGTATGTTATTGTAATGATCACATTAAAACTGAATTGTAGTTCATAGTTCTGAGTAAGGAATACAGATCCATAATTTCTTTTTAGAGTAATTGGTCGATTCCTACAAAAATCTTCTCCTCTGAAACCGCTTGGCCAAATGAACCTAGCCTCTGTAGGACATATCCAGAAATTGAGGGCACTTTCCTCATAAATATTCATCATATTTAAATTAGATTTTGATCACGTGACTGCAGTTTCAAGCTTGATGGATCGTTTATTAGATTTGTCAAAAAATAGCCTATAGTACGGAAATTCAATGTGTCCGTCAATGATTCGAAAATTAAAAGTTATTGTTTATTTCCGCAAAGTTTTTCTTCTGTCAAAATTCAAATAATTTTGTTTTGTAACGATTTTAGACATGTCTTTGATATCGCGATCATGCAAAAATGATCATATTATATTTAATGTGGGAACCCCGAGTTTAGAAGCTAGAAATATATGGTTAGTTAATATAATTACATATATTATTGAGGAATCTAAATTAATTTCAGAAAATATGTCGCCAAATGTCATTCATTGTTAAATTTTGTGTCACACGCCACCAGTTTCATGTATTTCAGACATTTTTACATAGACTCTTAAGGCCAAAAAAGGGTTCGTCGCCTCGGATTTTCATTTAGTCCAGGAACCTCGAATATTTAATTGTTTTCATTAATTTTTATTTCATTTAATTCAGCTTGATTCAATGTATCATTTTCAAGTTCAGAAAATGACACATATGCAATTATGAATGATATCGTCTATATAGATCATATGAAAATTGCAGACGTCCCGGCGTCGCCATCTTAGATATGCAAATGAGCAAAGTACCCATCATTTCTGGCTATGAGGCATATATGGCAGGCTCTCTATAAAGATTGCTCATTTAGTCCTGATCCCTTAGCAAACATGGTCGACATAGTCAATTCTTGTTGCTGATTGGTAGATTCCCAACAAATCTTATACTCCGAAACCGCTTGGCCAAATGAACCGAAACGTGGTAGGTAGCATCTATGGAAGGCCCTCTATAAAGATTGCTAATTTTGGATCTGTTAACAAACATGGCCAGCACAGGCAATTCGTGTTGCTGATTGGTCGATTCATAAACAATTTTCTCCTCTGAAACCGCTTGGCCAAATGAACCGAAACTTGATAGGTAGCAGCTATGGGAGGCCCTCTATAAAGATTGCTCATTTAGTCCCGATCCGTTAACAAACATGTCTACCACAGGCAATTCTTGTTGCTGATTGGTTGATTTCTAAAAAATATTCTCAACCTACTGAGCCTCTAGTCTATATATTGTATTGTATTATATGTATGCTAATGTTCCACCATGCCTGTCTGAGTTTTTCAATAAAAATCTTTAAGAAATAACTTGTGTTAAGATACTTTGTGTGCGAGATATTATCATGTATATATGGCTGTTATTTAATTATTAAATTGACAAGTATGTGTGATACAAGTATCTGTACTTACAAAACATACCAACATGATGCAAAATATTTATTTGAGCTATATTCAATGACATTACAGACATTTTCATAATTTATCTTGTACCAGCGTCTGGCAATCTACTTTCTAAAGGCTGAGTACATCATCCAAGTGATGAACAGTACAGTGAAAGATACATGAGGTGTAGGCAGCTCGTTAAACCTCTCTCCCATCAAGGCCCCGATTCAATACAAACGCAAATCTCTAAACATTTATTGATAAAGAATAGAGATACATGTACATAAGAAATAAGCATGCAGGCACCCTACTTTACTACTGTTATTCCAAGATGTATACATTTGTAGGCCCTTCTGAAGTTATATCCTCAAAACAGAAAAAAAAACAGAAATAAAATTAGATATTAATCTGTTATCAAAAACAAACAAATACAAAACAAAACAAACCAATCAAAAATATCAAACAGAAAGAAAAAAACCCAACATGAATGCACCTTTTATCAATCTGACTTAGTTCTGTACACATAATTTTCATAAGAGATACAGGTAACTAATTTACCTGGAAATTTTACAAACATTTTGTATCTATCATATTAAACAATGAGTGTATCTTGTTTTCAAAGAAAACATTCTGATAGCTACATTGCTAAAAAGAGGTAATAAAAACGTAGATATCAAATTTAGTGCACATGAATGTTTCTGGAATAACCTTCATCAGGTAGCTCAAGATCAAAAGATTGGAAAGCCAAATAATTTAATAGTTTTGAGAGCACAAAATCTATGGGTATTGATGTTATGTAGGAGTTAATTTTACACCTGGTAGAGATATTGGGAGTGCTGTTTTTATGATGTGGGTTTTGGTGCAGTCGGGGATGTTGTCTTGTGATTCTACGGTGAATACGGACTGACACTGTTGGGGATGTTGGATTTTTGCTTTGTGTCAGCTGTGATCTGTCCATCGCTCCTCATTGGTGTGACATCTGTTTTGTCTGTACCTAAGGATTTTATATATAACAGCTTCTTTCATAACATATTGCTTAAGATTTTGACCAAGATATAGTTTTTCTGGTAACTGATTCATGTCGAGCGACGTCTAAAACGCTTAGAACGATGTCTGTTTCTGCTCTTTTTAGACAATTTGCCAGTTGGTTTTTTTTAACTATAAGACATTGCAGAATAAACACAATATACGTACATTGTCGGGGAAATATAAAAATTGTACGTAACAGCTTTAGTGAGTGAGCGATTGTTGCTTAACGCTAACTCAGCAATTTTATAGCTATATCATGGCGAGACCAAGTTAATGAGATGATGATGATGTCCGTTTTTTTCTAGACCAACACGCTTAGTTTTTTTTTATAGTGTTAGCTAACGGAAACAACAGTCCGCGGATATACATGTCGCTCCACTCTGACACATTATCCTGATTCCGAAGCAACCAGTCTTTGCTCTTTCTCCTTAATTCTGCGTGCTTTGCATTATAAGCAACAAATACCAGTTGATAATCTTTGGTTTGAAATATGACTTTGTTTATACATTGCTAAAAAGTCGCTTTTTATGTGTCTTCTGCCGAAGGATTGTGAAAGCGCGAAAAGTTGACCGTGCGTTGCACAATGTATTTTGTATTGTTACGTTATCTATTGTCATTTATGTAGACAACAGGGGGCATCCAGGGGGGCCGCATCCGGCGCCCCCCCCCCCCCCCCCCTTAAAATTTGAAAAAATAAGATTTTTTTGGCGTAAAATCGTGATTTTTCACACGAAATACCCCAAAATTTTTCGCGCCTCCCTCCGCTCGTCGCAATTTTTTTAAGTTCGACCCCCCTAACTTGTAATCCTGGATCCGCCCCTGGACAATATGTATTCGCTGGGAAACAGGCCAGAAATGCTCACCAAAGACTCTCATCGGTAGTGTAATCGTTAGCGTGCTCGCCTCGAGTGCGGTAGATCGTGGGTTCGAGTACACATATTTTGCCATCTTCCACATTCTGTTGGAAATTTATGATTTAGGGTTCTATTTTTACAAAATCCAAATAAGAAATTGTCATCAGGAGTGTGCAAATAGTTTCAGTTTCGAATTGAAATTAATCTAATAGCTACCAGTTCTTTAATATTGTAATAAATAAAGTTCCCAACTTTCATTATTAAATATATATGGAACATAATTTTATTTATTTCTTGAATTCAGAAGATAGTGTCAATAAGTAAGTAAATGAGTTAATTTCTTTATTTCAAGAGGGTAACACGGTTAAGCAATAATAAAAGTGTGATTAATAATTATCATATATGATCTTATTAAGTTAAAGAATAATTTGCATAGTTTGAACATCACATAAATATTAAATTCTACCATAAATAGTCCACCAATCTATTTTTTAATAGCTGTAAAAATGATACATCGCGATGGTAAATTGAAAAAAGATAGTTTGTAACTTAATCACATGCTATACAGCCATACAGGTAGCATTTGTTTTTCAACTATGAACACCACTAATATCTATTGTTTATTTTATTTTATATTGTGTACAGATCCAGGATTTCAAGTTAGGGGGGCGCATTTAAGAAAATTGCGCCGAGCGGAGGGGGGCGCGAAAATTTTTGGGGTATTTCGTGTGAAAAATCACGATTTTACGCCAATTTTAGGGGGGTGCGCCCCCCTGGATCCGCCCCTCAGATCTATATGTCTCTCTTTGTCAATCAGTAACTCTTTTCCTGTTTATGTACATGCAGTTTTTCATTATGTCTTATGTCTTTCCATTGGAAATACACAATCTGTATTTTGGTAAACATAATAAGGGAGACAAATCCTATAAGTTTATGCTACAAGTATGCCGTATGAAAATTAGCTACCGGAAGTTGGAGGTAGCTAATTTTCATGGGTAGCTAAACATTTTACGACACCGACTTAGGCTCTATATTCCTTGAGGCGCAGCCTCAGGGAATATACATCATAAGCCGGGAATGTCACATTATATACCCTGTCTGATAGCTGAATCACATATATATTACGGATTTAACCTTTTTTTTTATAAATACAACATCCAACTGTATTAAATAAATTTGCCTCTTTTATTTTCATTTTTCGTATCTCTAGATGTCCGTTTCCGTACCTTTGACGTCATTCTTCAATGACGTCAAAATATGTGTCACGTCATATTCCATGTATAGGGTGTCTCATGAAGGAACATACTGTACTAAATTTCTAAATCAATACAGTTTCATATGTAGTAAATTTTATAAACTTTATAAATATAACATTAATATATCACATGACAAAGCAACGGGTTTGCGAAACAGTTTCAATAATTTAAATGTTAACTACATGTAAATAAAACCTTGGTGTGGCCCCATGACGTCGAAAGTTTTCAAGGCTCAACGTTTTGTTTATTTGTTATGGTACAGTCGTGGAACATAGGAGTTTGCTGAATCGATCAGGTATTTGTGACGGTAGTTTATTTTCATGGATGACACTTTGAAACCTGTGTCATACATTGAACAGATGTAAGGTAGCTTATTTTCATGGAAAACGTCATGACTCCCATCCCATGCAATGAAGGAATGCGAGGTAGCTAATTTTCATGGGCAAACTTCTGATGCTTATGCTTATGTTTGAATGGTGCAAAGTAGTTTATTTTCATGGATAACACTTTGAAACCTGTGTCATAAAATGAACAGATGTAAGGTAGCATATTTTCATGGAAAACTTCATGACTCCTATTCCATGCAATGAAGAAAGATCGAGTAGCTAATTTTCATGGACAAGCATCAGATGCTTATGCTTATGTTTGAACAGTGCAAGGTAGTTTATTTTCATGGATAACACTTTGAAACATATGTCATACACTGGACAGATGCAAGGTAGCTTATATTCATGGAAAACTTCACGACTTCTATCCCATGCAATGAAGAAATTATGCTGACTACGAGTCAACTAGTCTTTGCCTTTATTCTTTTACGCCATGTGCCAATATAAATGTTATATTCTTTGGTTTGATCAGATCGTTGATCGAAACCACGATCTACCTCACATGATGCGAGTACTCTTAACTATTTCACCACAGGAGCGTTATTGCTTGTTATAACTAAGCGTCTTATTTCTTTGGAATAGATATACACATTTTTGGTGATTGATATATAGAAACTTGATCATGTCATATAGATATATTTTTTTTTTTAAATATTATTAGACTTGAATTTATTTATATTTTATATTGAAATAACTTATTTTCATCCAGATTTTGCTCCATGTAAACAAGGATTTATATATATACGTACGTGTATATATAAATCCTTGATGTAAATGAATGAATAATGAATAGGAGTTTGATATCCATTTCTGGGATAAATCGATCTAATTAAATAGATTTCCTCGCCTACATCCACCCCCCTTTTTTCTTTCAAAAATACTAATTACCATGAATCTATCAAAACATGGTAAAAGGGGAATAACTGGAATAGTATTTTTAATGTATTATTAAGGTAGCTAATTTTCATGGCTATCATTTGGAACACCTTTGTGGTTTACGAAAATCTAGTTCCGAACGTCAAAAGTAGCTAATAATTATGGTAGCTAATAATTATAGGACACCGGATGTAGATCACAGAAAAGTTGCTTCATGTTTGGATTACGAAAGAAGATAAAATGTCAACTGACAGAGACGCAAAGTATTCCCTTGTACAAAGCAAAATAAAGAACGACCCATTGTCAGCAGATTTGCAATGGAGTTTATTCGTTGGTGCGCTCCAAAGTTACAGATGCGACACTGTTCTACGTCCATTCCCCCCGTCATTTTGCTTTGAAAACGGAGAAAAGGATGTCAAGCGATTGGTTATTAGTTTTGATAATTTTCTTAAACAGAAAGAAATAATTTGAGCATCATATATAGTATATATTAATCTCGTTGAGATTAGGATTCCGAAGAAATTTTCTGTCTGTTCTTCATGATGTAGGAATCCTAATCATGAAGAACAGACAGAAAATTTCTTCGGAATCCTAATCTCAACGAGATTAAGTATATATAATAGTGTCGTAGTGAAGAATCCTAGACATCTCGGTACCTGGACATTTCGGTACTGACTTGGACAAGTCGGTACTGAATTGGACAGTTTGGGACTTGGATGAGACAATTCGGTACTGGCCACAATTGTTTGGTACTTATTAATTGTCAATATGTTTGTACTAGTAGTTCTTTAATATATGACCCAAAAGTGGATGGATATGTGTTTTTGATAGTTCCAGTGTAGATCGATCCCTGAGATCGTTGTTTTTGTATTGATTTTTATTTTCATTATTTTGACCTTTGCTTCAGATACCAGTGTCTCGTGAGTTTCTCATGATAAATTGATTTTTTTTCTTCTGTTTACTAGTAGATAAAACGGTACTGGACCCCTGCTGCTGACTCTGGAGTTCCAGATGTTATGCCAGCCCTCCACGTCGAATCCTAGACATCTCGGTACTCGGTACTGGACATTTCGGTACTGACCTGGACATCTCGGTACTCGGTACTGGACAGTTCGGGACATGGATGAGACAATATTCGGTACTGACCACAATTGTTTGGTACTTCATATTAATTGTCAATATTTTTGTTCTAGTAGTTCTTTAATATATGATTCAAAAGTGAATCGATATGTGTTTTTGATAATTCCAGTGTAGATCGATCCCGGAGATCGTTGTTTTTGTATATTGATTTTTATTTATATTTTCATTATTTTGACCTCCATTTATTATTTACAAAAGTAATTATGCAAATTATGAAATTCAGCGTGTTTGTTAAGAAAGCCCTGTTACTTTCATTTCATTAAAACGGACTGATTTATTGCTTTTCCCCACAAAAATTCTTCATACTTTGTAGTGGCATTACCAATTATGCTATGTGTGTTCGTGTGAGGATATCTACATGTAATTAAAACAGATATGTAATCAAAACAGAAATGAAAATAATCATCTTGTTAAGTTTATCTATGATTTATTGATAAAGGGACTTGGTTATCAAAACAAAAGTTATTTACAAATAATAATGAATTGTCTCTTTGATGTCAATTTAATTAAAGATGATTAAAAAAAAAACACATAAAAATTTGTATAAACAACGTCTACAATGTAAATGTAAAAAAAATACAAAATAATTTTTTTAATTTGATCAAATTATTATCCTTGGAAGTACCGATTTGCCTTTCATTCAGTACCGATATGTCTAGTACCAAGTACCAAAATGTCCAGTACCGAGTACCGCAATGTCGCATATGTTCAGTACCGAGTTGTCCTAATATCGTAGTGAATTCACAGGAGCTCACAGTATTTTCACATAGAAAAAAGGTACATACCTGGTGATCTGAAAATATAACTGCGAGCCCCGTTGAGAGAATCCAAGTCATTGAAATAAGACTTCCGAAGTCGTTTTCTTCTATTATGTGTCTCCAATCTATACTCGTCGCAAGTTCTATCAAAGGTATTCTGGAGATACATAGCAGAAAGTGCCTTCAGAAGTCTGTTCTCAACAAGATTAGTTGAGATTTGGCCCACAGAGTTATTTTTTGTTTTCTACCTTCTGTCAAATCTTCTTGTTATCCCTAATTATTATACAATACATACATTGATATGCATTCTTGATACATCTACAGTCATCAGTGTATTTATAAATAGCACCTGTCCGGAAACATGCAAACACATCTCAGTTACAATGAAAAACTACGGAACGAAGAAAGCACAAAGCAGTTAAAAAGTGAGAAGCTTGAAACAAAACTATGAAAAATATAATAAAATCATGTTATTATATATGAAGAAGGATATAAGATTAATTTATTACCATATAAATAATAATATACAAACAATATTATATTTCAAACTAGAACTCACCCGAGCCTGTATCGCTCACCTGATTATTCATATGCAGATTGTGTTCAATGAAGTCTAAATTTTATGAAAAATTATTATATTCATTTTTGCATACATGTAGTGTCCAATGTTCAATTGTACCCATTAAAGTAGGATTTAAAAAAAAGGCATTGATAGCTAGAGGAAATCTGTTGACATACTACTGAAAGCACTCAACACAATCCATTCAATAAAAACAAAAACCCACATCAAAATTGCATGGAAAATAAAAATCTATACTTTTCAAATATGAAAAATTTCAGAATGTAAGTCCCTTTTATTCCGCTTTCTGAAATAAAATTACACTTTTCGGCCTCTTTCAGTCAAGTTTATATTGGAAACAATAAAAGATTGAGGAAATTTGTCGATATATTACCGAAGACTCGACACAATCCCTTCAATAAAAAACCACATCAATATTGGATTAAAAATAAAAATTCTATGTACCTTTCATGTGAAATAAAAGTGAAAAAAAAAATCAATTTCACTTGGAACAAACATGCAGTGATTTTATGCAGTAAATAACTGCATAAAATCACTTTTTTAGTTAAATTATGTTAATCTTGGAAATTTCTGAATCTGGATTTAGGGTAGACCTGTTTATGTATTAATATTTCTGATTTTTAACAGTTATGAACTATTTAAGAAGTACATAAGCTTGGAACAAAAGTAGTCCCTTTTCAAGAAAAAAGTTCCTTTCACTTTATAGTATTGTGAAAACTACTGAATGGAATGGACTAATTAAAATTGATAATTGAAGTTAAATAAATAGGGATTATTTTGAGCCCAAATTTGATGGATTTAATTGTATTTCAATACCTCTATGGAGGATTTGATGCATGACCTATAAATACTGAATTTCTTGGGGATGACCGAGCTATTTTTAGAGTAGGTGTTTTCCGTAGCATGGCATTTCACTGCAAGATTTTAAACATGCCTTGATATTTTGACAGAACGTAGAGGAATCATGTATGTTTCCGAAAATATATGGTCTTGGAAAGGTTAAACTTAAGATAAAATGACCATGTAGGCTTGAAAAAACACAAATTTAGTAGAAAACCTTAAAGAAATTAATTAGTGGTTTTACACCTTAAGACAAAAACGTCAAAATTATCTTTTGTTGCTTTCATGTTCAAATTAGCCTAAAAATGTCACAACAGACCCAGAGTGACATTTTTCATGCAAAAATGTTACAAAATGCATTGTGGGTTCAGTTTACATGGTCAAAATGCATGTTATGTAATATTTTGGAATATTGCTCCCAAATACAGGGTATTGCAACTCATTTTCTTTTACTTTATGACTTTATATTTATTGGGAATATGTTATTGAATGTGTTTTTGCAGTAGAAGGGCATATAATATTGAAAATATGGTTAATATTAAGAATCTAAAAAATTTCATCATGTAGCAGTTTGTCGACTTCAAATATAGGATATGGTGATATCATGATTGGATTTTTTTCAATCCTACACATTTTTCCTGGTAAATTTTGATAGTTTCAGTTAGAATACAGTTATTTAACCTTTTTTAGTTAAATTATGTTAATCTTGGAAATTTCTGAATCTGGATTTAGGGTAGACCTGTTTATGTATTAATATTTCTGATTTTTAACAGTTATGAACTATTTAAGAAGTACATAAGTTAATGAATAGAAAATATGAATGAAAAGTGACAAAACCTTGGAACATGAAACATTTTCCACCAAGTATGTACATCTGTAATACATTACACAGTAATACATAAAGAGAAGAAGAGTAGATGATCTAAAAAGAGAGGTCCAATATACACAATATAACAAAAAGATGCTATCTGTATAACATGTGACTAGGTTACATATGATGTTTTATAGATTTACCAATAGAGTTAAGAATTCAATTAATAAATGAAGTTTTGTTCCATATTTAATAGTTGCTAGTTTGGAACTTTATTTATATTATAATATTAAATAACTGGACCCTATTAGATTCATATTTTTGGCATACTAATAAAAGGTATAATCATACATATAAAATGAAATCCTTCTGTAATCTATAAAATTTTCAATTTTTTACTATTATTTATTTAAAAAATACTACCGTATTTAGGGTTGTATGATGCGCAGAATTTTGTCCAGATTCTTTAATTTGTAGGAGGGGTGCGCATTATAAACAGGAACAATGTGTTTCACTCTTTCCCAGACCGGGAAATCACATGTCCACCAATAAAACCCAACACATTTAATAATTTGCAACTTTATTGAAGATGAAAAGAGATAAATGGTTCTTAAATTCTCCCAGCAAATGAAACATGCTCAAAGGAATGAAAAAATATATACGATTGGTATTTAATTCTTACATTTCCGACGGCGATTTTTTTAAAAGTCCATGTGCATTATAGACATGAACTAGTTTTTTTCTGGAGATTTTCAAGGCCAAGAGGGGGTGCGCATTATGCACCAATGCGCATTATATAACCCTAAATACGGTATATATGGAAGGGAGATAATTTTGACTTTAAAAATGAGTTTCACATTATGTAAATTATAATAATGTTTCAGTGGAAGAGGAACAAACTTTAACAAATTGTACAAACATTATTTTCTCAAAGAAGGTCATAAATTAGCTCAACTTGTATGAAGACATCCTTATATACATGTATTGTACATGTATGTTCAATTTTGTTTTAATGAAGGCTGCCCCTTCAAGGTCAGGACAACAGTTTGTATATACCTGTATGTGTAGGTACCGGTAAATATGTTAAAAACATTGATCAGACATTATAATAAAGGTGTCATTAAGCATTGTTTAATTTTATTGTAAAGATTAATTTATTAAAGTGTAAGACTAAATATAAAATAATGGTCAAAATTTTGTACATAGGAATGCACAGAATTGACTATTTTTGTCAGGCGAGCATTGTGGAATTTTGTTTATTATTCATCTAATTTTAATGCAGTTATTTGGCAAAATGATCAACTTAAATGGGTTATTGATGGGCCATTAAAAAAAAATATTTAAAAATTTCTGAAATTTCACATATTTGGAAGGTGTATGTATATGATTTTTATTTTTCATCCAATTTTGATACATATTTTTTCTTTGAATTGATTGCACTGAGAGCTTCTGGTGGAATGTTGACAAATTTCCTTTATCTCTTATGGTTTCGGAGATAAAAAGGCCTTGGCAAAAGCTGAACTCCAAAGTTTTAACTTTCTTTTTTTCCCTCAAATTTTAATGCAGTTTTTTGCAAACTGAACATCTTTATGAGGTTATTGACGGACCATAAATGTTTTTTTTTTATTTGAAAATGGGGTCTAAAGGGTGCCAAATTCTTAAATTCGCATATTTGGTAGATATATGGAATTTTTATTTTTCATCTAATTTGCATTCATTTTTTTTTCTTTGGATTGATTTGACTGAGAGCTTTTGGTAGTATGTTGACAGAATCCTCTATCTCTTATGGTTTCTAAAATAAAGTTGGCTGAAAGGGGACAACAAATGCTGAATATTTTAAATCCAAGTTTAATGCAGTTTTTTACAAAATGATCATCTTTATGGGTTATTGATGATCCATTATCAAATTTTGCTATTTTATTTCGAAAAAGGGTCTTTACCTAGATTGCTATAACATGTACATGAAGAGGGAGACAATTCGTAACAATCTCCTTGCTTCTGACACTGTTTAGTAAAAAAAAAACCACCTGTTCTGTATGTATATGGTTTACTAATGTAGATATTAAATTCTTTTTAGCTCACCTTGCCAAAGGCAATGTGAGCTTTTGCCATCACTTGGCATCCGTCGTCTGTCGTCCATTAACTTTTCACATTTTAATCTTCTCCTCTGAAACCGCAAAGCCAAATGATCTGAAACTTGGCAGGAAGCATCTATGGAAGGTCCTCTATAAAGATTGCTCATTTTGTCACGATCCATTAACAAACATGGCCGCCACAGGCAATTCTTGTTTCTGATTGGCCGATTTAAAAAAATCTTCTCCTCTGAAACCGCTTGTCAAAATTAACCGAAACTTGGTAGGAAGCATCTATGGAAGGTCCTCTATAAAGAATGCTCATTTCGTCTCGATCCATTAATAAACATGTCCGCCACAGGCGGTAACAGGTCAAAATGCCCCAATACCAAAACGCCACTTTTACCAAGACGCCCCAACTTTTTATCAAAGCGCCCCACTTTTTTCCAAAATAAATCATTATAAAAAAAATATTTAATATTTTTGTGATTCAAATGTTTATAAATTTCTTCCCGCGATGCGTTTTTGTTCGAATATTTTGTTTTTGTTTTATTATATTTTTATTAATCTATTTATTAAAGTTATAAATTTAATTAATGATGATTGCATATGTTTCATTAATTATCATATATAGAATAATTATCCGTGCCGATTGTCTTTGATGAGCTTAATTACCGGAAAGAAAGTAAAAACACACACAAGCCAAGGTATTGTGAAAAAACAAATGTACAAAGCCAACAAAAGAATTTTGAGAAGTTTAAGCTTTGATAACAATGGCTTGATGTGGCCGTATGGCTTAATATTTTGTGAATACCGCAAATTTTTTATATTTTGTCACGTAAATTAGGTCCTGTAAATTAGAATTCTTATATTTTTGGTTAACTTTATAGGTCAATTTGAAGTTATTTAAATTGTTACTAAATATTTATGGGTTAAAAAGTACACCTTTGGACCTCTTGTGTGTTATTTTGCATCCTATGTAACAATGCAATACTACTTTCGACTTTAATAAGAATGTAACTAAAAGTCCCGTTGATTATAAATGTTTCGACATTTCGTACTCCCTTGTACACAAACGTGTCTAATTTCTATTCATGTAGTCATTTCTGGTCTCCAGGAAGTTGGTATTCGTGAGAAAATTGTTATTCCAAGCAGATAAGGAAAAAGTAATCAATGGAGTAAACTAGTCGGTACTGGGATGGCCTTTATTATCAGCGACAGTAATTGTCGTGTTTCCGTGAGAATGAGTATATATTTTATTGTCACAAAAAATAAAGACAAATGCTTAAGACACAAGTTGGAAACTTATTAAGTTGTCTGCAAAAATTGAAGATAAGCATAACAGGACAAAACATATATTGCCTAGAATATAAGTAAGTTTTATATACTTATCAACTTATAAACACAATTACCGGAGTGTATATAGGTTCATTGTCGTCTGATGTAAGATAAACATGTATATACAATATATAAATTTACTGGACAAATCTTGAATTACAAGACATCACACATGATATCATCATTTTGAGTAGAAAAATAAAAAAAAAACGTGCCGTTTTTTGCAATAAAAAAGTGGGGGCGTTTTGGTAAAATAATTTTTATTCTGAAAAAAATAGTGGGGGCATTTTGGTAAAAAGTGAGGGTGTTTTGGTAAAAGTGGGGGCATCTTGGTAGGGAGCGGTTTGACATGTATTCCCACAGGCCATTCTTGTTTCTGATTGGTTGATTTCTAAAAAATCTTTTCCTCTGAAACCGCTTAGAAAAATGAATCGAAACTTGGTAGGAAGCATCGTAGGAAGGTCCTCTATAAAGATTGCTCATTTCGTCCAGATTCGTAAAAACATTGCCACCACAGGCAATTCTTGTTTCTGATTGGTTGACTTCTAAAAATCTTCTCCTCTGAAACCACTTTGCCAAATAAATCGAAACTTGGTAGGAAGCATCCTTGGAAGGTCCTCTAAAAACATTGCTCATTTAGTTCTGATCCGTTAACAAACATGGCCACCACAGGCCATTCTTGTTTCTGATTAGTTGATTTCTAAAAAGTCTTCTCCTCTATAACCGCTTTCCCAAATGAACTGCAATTTGGTAGAAAGCATCTATGGAATGTCTTCTATAAAAATTGCTAATTTCGTCCCGATCCGTTAATAAACATGGCCACCACAGGCAATTCTTGGTTCTGATTGGTCGATTTCTAAAAAATCTTCTCCTCTGAAATCACTTTGCCAAATGAACTGAAACTTGGTAGGAAGCATCTATAGAAGGTCTTCTATAAAGATTGCTCATTTCGTCCCGATTCATTAACAAATATGGCCACGGCAGGCAATTCTTGTTTCAGATTGGTCGATTTCTAAAAATCTTCTTCCCTGAAACTGCATAGCCAATTGAACCGAAACTTGGTAGGAAGCATCTATGGAAGGTCCTCTATAAAGATTGCTCATTTCGTCCCGTTCTGTTAACAAACATGGCTGCCATAGGCAATTCTTGTTTCTGGTTGGTCGATTTCTAAAAATCTTCTTCTCTGAAACTGCTTAGCCAAATGAATTGAAACTTGGTGGGAAGCACCTATGGAAGGTTCTGTAGGTTCTGTGAAGTTTCCTCTCAAAGCAGAAATAAAAATCTGATATAACTAAACAGAAAACTTAATATAAAGGCATTGTTAATGAAGCAACCCTATTATTAAGATAATACTGCAGTAGGATTTTTTATTTTATTTGTACTCTATAAGAATTTTTTTTTAATTATGCAAAGAAAATATTGATATGAATTCTACTTTTGAAATATATTGTGATAATCCATTTTTTCACCAAGGTTAAGTTAGAATATATTTTCCTGAAGGCAATAATCGTGTATGCAGATGCTTTCTTTCTGACCATATTTTTAGCTCACCTTGCCAAAGGCAATGTGAGCTTTTGCCATCAATTTGTGTCCGTCTTCCGTCGTACATTGTATGTCGTCCGTCGTCTGTTGTCCGTTAACTTTTCACTTTTTAATCTTATCCTCTTAAACCCCTCTTCAACTTTTCACTTTTTAATCTTATCCTCTTAAACCCCTCAGCCAAATGAAGTGAAACTTGGTAGGAAGCATCTATGGATGGTCCTCATTAAAAATGGCTCATTTTGTCCCGATCCATTTACAAATATGACCGCCATAGTCAATTCTTGTTTCTGATTGGCCGATTTTTTTAAATCTTCTCCTCTGAAACCGCTTGGCCAAATGAACCGAAACTTAGTAGGAAGCATCTATGCCAGGTCCTCTATAAAGATTGCTCATTTCGTCCCGATCCATTGACAAACATGGCCGCCACAGGCAATTCTTGTTTCTGATTGGTTAATTTAAAAAAAAATCTTCTCCTCTGAAACCGCTTAGCCAAATGAATCGAAACTTGTTAGGAAGCATCTTTGGTAGGTCCGCTATAAAGATTGCTCATTTCGTCCCGATCCGTTAATAAACATCGCCACCACAGACAATTCTTGTTTCTGATTGGCTGATTTCTAAAAAATTGTCTCCTCTAAAACCGCTTTGTCAAATGAATCGAAACTTGGTAGGAAGCATCCTTGGAAGGTCCTCTATAAAGACTGCTCATTTAGTTCCGATCCATCAACAAACATGGCCACCATAGGCAATTCTTGTTTCTGGTTGGCCGATTTTTAAAAATCTTCACCTCTGAAACCGCTTGACAAAATGAACCGAAACTTGGTAGGAAGCATCTATGGAAGGTCCTCTATAAAGATTGCTCATTTCGTCCCGATCTGTTAACAAACATGGCCACCACAGGCAATTCTTGTTTCTGATTGGTTGATATCTAAAGAATTGTATCCTCTGAAACTGCTTGGCCAAATGAATCGAAACTTGGTAGAAAGCATCCTTGGGAGATCCTCTATAGAGATTGCTCATTTAGTTCGTATCCGTTAACAAACATGGCCACCACAGGCAATTCTTGTTTCTGATTGGTTGATTTTTTTTAATCATCTTCTCTGAAACCGCTTTGCCAAATGAATCAAATCTTGGTAGGAAGCATCCTTGGAAGGTCATCTATAAAGATTGTGCATTTAGTTCCCATCCGTTAATAAACTTGGCCACCACAGGCCATTCTTGTTTCTGATTGGTCGATTTCTAAAAATATTCTTGGCCAAATGAACCGAAACTTGGTGGGAAGCACCTATGGAAGGTTCTGTATTAAGTTTCCTAAAAGCAAAATGAAAGGTGAGTGACACAGGCTCAGTGGGCTGAGCTTCTAGTTTCTTCCCTCTCCAATCCTCCTTTGTTTTTGAATAATCACCATCATACCCCACAGTTAACCACATGCTAATGTTATAGAAATAAGACCTAGTTTATCTACTGCTGGATACACCCTTCCCCCTTACATATGACCTTGTTTAGTCACTGCTTGATACACCCTTTCCCCTTACATGGGACCTAGTTTATCTACTGCTGGATACATCCTTCCCCCTTACATAGGAACTTTTGTATCCACTGCTGGATACAACATTCCCCTTAAATAGGACCTAGTTTATCTACTGCTTGATACACCATTCCCTCTTACATAGGACCTAGTTTATTCACTGCCAGGTAAACCCTTCACCCTTACATAGGACCTAGTTTATTCACTGCCAGGTAAACCCTTCACCCTTACATAGGACCTAGTTTATTCATTGCTTGATACACCTTTCCCCTAAAAAAGAACATAGTTTATCCACTGCTGGATACATCATTCTCCCTTAAATATAACCTAGTTTATTTACTGCTGAATACACCCTTCCCCTTACATAGGACCTAGTTTATCCACTGCTGGATACACCCTTCTCCCTGAAATAGGTCATAGTTATATACCGCTGGATACACCCTTCCCCCTGAAATAGGACCTTGCTTATCTACTGCTGGATACACCCCTCCCCCTTGCATAGGGCCTTGTTTATCCACTGCTGGATACACCATTGCCCTTAAATAGGACCTAGTTTATCTATTGCTGGAAACACCCTTCCCCTTTAAAAAGAACATAGTTTATCATGGCTGTGATACACCCTTCCCCCTTACATAGAACCTATAGTGTATCCACTGCTGGATACACCCTTCCCCCTTACATAGGGCCTTGTTAATCCACTGCTGGATACACCTTTCCCCTTTAATAGGACCTAGTTTATCCACTGCTGAATACACCCTTCCCTCTTACATCGGACCTAGTATATCCACTGCTGGGTACACTCTTCACCCTTACATAGGACCTTGTTAATCCACTGCTGGATATACCATTCCCCTTAAATAGGACATAGTTTATCTACTGCTGGATTACAGGAAGAATGAATACATAACTCACCTTATGGATGGGAAGAACATGAGTGTGTGTTTGGAGAATGCTATGCTCCTTACATGTAAAAGAAAATGTATTGCAGCTTCTGATTAGTAACAGTTTGTTCCAGACTCTTAAATTTATCTCCCCTTTTCTTTGTGGCTATCCAAAACTTTTGTCCACAGGCCCATCTCAATGTCACCTTTTTCAGCTCACCTTGCCAAATGCAATGTGAGCTTTTGCCATCACTTGGTGTCTGTCGTCTGTCGTTCGTCGTCTGTCGTCCGTTAACTTTTCACATTTTAATCTTCTCCTCTGAAACCCCTCAACCATATGAACTGAAACTTGGCAGGAAACATATATGGAAGGTCCTCTATAAATATTGCTCATTTTGTCCCGATCCATTAACAAACATGGCCGCCACAGGCAATTCTTGTTTCTGATTGGTCTATTTCTAAAAATCTTCTTTTCTGAAACCACATGGCCAAATGAACCGAAACTTGGTAGGAAGCATCTATGGAAGGTCCTCTATAAAGATTGCTCATTCTGTCCCATATCCATTAACAAACATGGCCACCACAGGCGATTCTTGTTTCTAATTGGTCTATTTCTAAAAATATTCTCCTCTGAAACCGCTTTGCCAAATGATCCGCAACTTGGTAGCATCTATTGAAAGTCCTCTTATAAAGATTGCTCATTTTGTCCCAATCTGTTAACAAACATGGCCACCACAGACAATTCTTTTTTCAGATTGGTCAATTTCTAAAAATCTTCTTCTCTGACACAGCTTGACCAAATAGACCGAAACTTGGTAGGAAGCATCTATGGAAGGTCCTCTATGGGAATTGCTCATTCCGTTTTGATCCGTTAACAAACATGGACGTCATAGACAATTCTTGTTTCTTAAACAACTTTTCCTCTGAAACCACATGGCCAAATGATATGAAACTTGGTAAGAAGCATCTATGGAAGGTCCTCTATAGAGATTTCTCATTTCGTTTTGATCCATTAACAAACATGACTGCCACAGGCAATTCTTGTTTTAGATTGGTCGCTTTCTAAAAATCTTTTTCTCTGAAACTGCTTTGCCAAAACGAACCAAAATTTGGTGGGAAGCACCTATAGGCTATGGAAGGTTCTGTATTAAGTTTCTTCTGAGCAGAATGAAAGGTGAGCGACACAGGCTCAGCTCAGTGCTGAGCCTCTAGTATTAACTCACTTGGCGTCTGTCGTCTGCCGTCCTTTATCTTTTCACATTTTCATCTTCTCCTCTGAACCAGCCCTTGCCAAATGAACTGAATCTTGGTAGGAAGCATCTATGGAAAGTCCTCATTTCGTCTCGATCTGATAATAAATATGGTCACCAGAGGCAATTCTTGTTTCTGATTGGTCGATTTCTAAAATTCTTTTCCTCTTAAACCGTTATGTCAAATGAAACATGGTTGGAAGCATCTATGGAAGGTCCTCTTTAAAGATTGTTTATTTTGTCCCGATTCGTTAACAAGCATGGCCGCCACAGGCAATTCTTGTTTCTGAATGGTTAATTTCTAAAAGTGTTCTCCTTTAAAGCTACTTGTCCAAATGAACCGAAACTTGGTAGGAAGCATCTATTGAAGGTCTGTGATAAACTTTGCTCGTTTTATCCCGATCCACTAACAGACAATTCTTGTTGCTCGTTTTATCCCGATCCACTAACAGACAATTCTTGTTGCTGGTTGGTCAATTTCTAAAAATCTTTTCCTCTAAAACCGCTATGTCAAATGGAACGAAACCTGGTTGGAAGCATCTATGGAAGGTCCTCTATTAAGATTACTCATATCGTTTCGATCCGTCAACAAACATGGCCACCATAGGCAATTATTGTTTCTGGTTGGTCAATTTCTGAAAAATTTTCTCCTCTGAAACCTCTTGGCCAAATGAACTGAAACTTGGTAGGAAGCATCTATGGAAGGTCCTCTGTAAAGATTGCTCATTTTGTCTGTCCCAATTCGTTAACAAACATGGCCTCCACTGGCAATTCTTGATTCTGATTGGTCGATTTCTAAAAAATCTCTTCCTCTGAAACTGCTTGGCCAAATGAACCGAAACATGGTAGGAAGCATCTATGGAAAGTCCTCTATAACGACTGCTCAATTAGTCCCGATCCCTTAGCAAAAATGGCTACCATAGACAATTCTTGTTTCTGGTTGGTCGATTTCTAAAACATCTTCTCTGAAACTGAATAGCCAAATGAACCGAAATTTGGTAGGAAGCACCTATGGAAGGTTCTGTATTAAGTTTCTTCAAATCAGAATGAGAGTACACGACACTGGCTCTAGCCTCTAGTTACATACATGATTTGTAAGTTTGTTCTCAAGTAAAAGAGCTGAAATACTGCTGACTTGACACAACAATCAATGATTCCTGGATACCCTCATTATGATTGGCCAGAGACAGTAAATTGAATTCAGTGTTGATATTTGACATTTAGGAAATTATTTTAAGTATTTAAGTAAAATGATATATATTTGATGTAAAAGTACATTTATACATATGTTTGTGTTTAAGAATGAAGATGTCTTCAAATATTGATACATATTGGTCATATGAACAATTGTTTATTTTTTTACAGGAGAGATGTGTTGATAAAGTTCAGAATCTACAGGAACTAATGACCCAATCTGATATCTCAGAAGAAATTGTGGACCTTGTTACATGGGTGTTGGACAAGCCTTTCCAAATATGTTTAAGAAAGGATATAAGAGTAAGTAATTAAATATGTTTAAGAAAAGATATAAGAGTAAGTAATTAAATATGTTTAAGAAAAGATATAAGAGTAAGTAATTAAATATGTTTAAGAAAAGATATAAGAGTAAGTAATTAAATATGTTTAAGAAAGGATATCAGAGTAAGTATTTAAATATGTCTAAGAAAGGATATAAGAGTAAGTAATTAAATATGTTTAAGAAAGGATATAAGAGTAAGTAATTAAATATGTTTAAGAAAGGATATCAGAGTAAGTATTTAAATATGTCTAAGAAAGGATATAAGAGTAAGTAATTAAATATGTTTAAGAAAGGATATCAGAGTAAGTATTTAAATATGTCTAAGAAAGGATATAAGAGTAAGTAATTAAATATTTTTAAGAAAGGATATAAGAGACTGTAAGTAATTAAATATGTCTAAGAAAGGATATAAGAGTAAGTAATTAAATATGTTTAAAGGCTGTCAGAATTGAATTTTTTTTTTATTAAAAGTTGCCAATATAAGATGTTTTATACTAATTGCAGTTGAAATTTTTCTTAATATCATACGTAAATAGCCTAGAACGAAGGAAATATGTCGCTGTTTGATTTTCTTGTATCCAGTAAAATTTCAATGTTGACCCGCACAATATTCATACGACCTGATAGTGAACTCATTCAGGAAAGCGTTTGCACATGAGCAAAATTGTTTGTTGATGAAGAAAAAATGCTCAAATCGAATCGTGGAAGAACCAAAACATTGACGGATTCTACACGAAAACCACACAAAAAGGAGGATTTAACAAGCTTTGTGTAAAAATTAAAAAAAGATGTTATACCGACCATACGGTAAGCATAATTTAGTATCTTTTTTCGGCCGAATCGTATTTTGACAGTAGAATTGCATCGTAGTCTTTTATATATTCTTTTTTTTTTTCAGGAGAAAACGCTAGGTGATATCTCTTAAATTGGTGACTAAAATAATGAACTTCATGTCTGTTTTTTTCTAAGAAAAAATATAATCAAGACAACTCAAGTGTTGTCAATAATATGCAATACAATTTTGTTAACAATTTTCCCTTTATCAGGCCCCTTTGCAGAGTTTGGGTTTGTTTTTATTAATTTCATCACGTATGTTTGATTTTAAGTGTCATTCTTACTAAATACCATTATATAATATTAACTGATTTACCCCGGGATCCAATTTCAGATATATTTCTTAAATTATATTAATTCTAACGAATTTACATGCAACTGTTCCAACATGCTTCCTGGTTATTTATAGCAGTTATCAGTGTTCGGCAAACTTCGGAACAGCAACCGACTTATAATGAGGTCGTGTTAATGACGTTTCCACCAACAGATATTCTAATTCTTTTCATTAATTACGACATTACAGTATCCTGATTTGTCCTATTAGATATTGGAATTCTGATTTATACTGGTTTAAATCCAGTACAAATTGGAATTTCAATTTGTACTAGTAGGATTCTGGATCCTACTGGATTCCAGTTTGTACTGTAACATATATATATATACACTTCGACAATAAGTGCCACACAGTATTTTTTCAAAATTGTTTTTTTTCTTTTTTTAAGGATGAAAGAAGTTGAACCTGAAATGCTTTTTGGGTAATATTTCATTATGTATTATATCAAGGGCTACAATTTGAGTCATATTTGAAGCTGATTATGAAATCAAATTGTTTGTTATTACAAGTGGAAAAAGGGAGATAACCTGGACATTTTGAAAATTTGAAAAAGTTTTATTTGGTTATTGTTATTCCACAATTTAAGAAAATGGACAAGTCATATTTTGTCAGAACTTTTGAATGAATGTATGGAGAAGCCTTATCACGCACATTTACTCATTAGCTAATATAACTGCTACGTTGACGCCAAAACTCTAGCACTCGCCTATTAATTCCACGAAATAGGCAACGAAGCTTCTCATGTGGGAATCGCTGCCATTTTTCCAAAAATGCGTTTGTTCATTCAGAAATATTTTGACATGGTGGATTACGTTGGTCACTTTACGGCCAACAAAGTTCCATGCGTGCTCAATTGGGTTCATATCAGGGGACATGACAGGCCACTGAAGTGTGTCAATCACCTCTTGCTGCAGTGAGAACTCGGTGAGGTCTGGAGTTATAGTCCCTGAAGATCAGCCTGTCAGCCAATGGATGATTATCAAAAAGGGATATAATGTGTGCGTTCTGCACGTTGTCAGAGTATGCCAACGCCATTGAGGTTACTTTGTAAGACATGTAAGTCCAACTTACAATTAAAAGAAAAGCAGCCCCAGACAGTTACACCGCCGCCACTGAACACTGTTGTACCAGTCACGTTCCTGTCATGAAATGCAGTGTTTCTATGCCGCCAGACCTGAACACAGCCATCCGCGGGGTGCAGTAAAAATCTACTTTAATCTGACCAACTGACTCATTCCCAATTACAAATATTCCAATGGAGATGGTCACGTCACCAATTCCATCAAGACCGCCGATGATGTAATGACAGTTGCAGCCATTTTATAGGACGCCTTGAGCACATTCGCTGGTCATTGAGCCGCCTGTTAACAGTCCTTACTGGTACATGACACCCAAATTTCAATTCATCTCGAATATGAGCTGATGTAGCAAAATGATTTCTGCTGGCACACCTGGCTATTAGCCTATCCTCTCTAGGTGTAGTTTTGTGGGACCTGCCAGATCGCGGACATTCATTTACCATTCCAGTCGCTTGCTAACGTTGCATAAGACGATCAATTACAGAATGGTGTCCCCCATATGTCCTGCCACCTTTCTATTGCTAAAACCTGCCTGCGACATGCCAACAGCTTGCCACCCCTCTGCTAAAGTCAATTTTCGCCTAACCATAATTTAGCGATGAAAACACTTTATACGTAAAACTCTACGACCTCAACTTTCAAACATACTGTGTGTAATTAGGTATGACACCAATTGTTCACCGGGTTTAATAGGAAAAGACTTTATCGGTCAATGATGTGCTACATATTTAATTACAGCTTATGTACATATACTCTTTACAGCAATCACATGTTGAAAAAGTTAATTTTCAAAGGATATTATGAAATAAATCAAGTGGCGATTAACTTTTGTCAAAGTGTATATTATATTAGACATTAACACAAGCTGTATTAGATTTTTTTTAGCATACAATTACCTCATGAAAATAAAATGTTTTACAGTGGAACTTGTGCAATCTTACACCTGATTATTCTGACATCCTGTGACATATGACAAAAAGTTCTTGTCCCAAAGTATTTCTTTAACATTCTCTTGATGGTGGATGGTGCATGTGCATATTCTTTTGCAGGGGAAAGGCAAGACATAGATCTGCCTACACTTCTTATTTAAAGTCTTATTTTAATGGGTTAGAATTTAACGTACTTGATAGGACCCTTTGTGTAAATGGATATTATAATTATGTCCCCCCCCCCCCTTGAACGAAGGTAGACATATAATATATAATTTTACCTTGAATTCTTTTTTTTTCGTCTTGTTCTTCTTCTCAAATGAATTTGTTTTCTCTCAAAATCTAGAGTTGATTAATGCAAACTGTGAATGAATAGCCAGGTGAGTGAGTGATACAGGCTAGTTAATAGCTGAAATATGTTCATGTTAATTGTATGTAGCATATTCACTGTGCAGATCTTATGACCTGATCCTCTCCTCTACTGGAAGGAAACTAATGATAAGAATTAGCTAGCACGATGATACATACAGGTGAATAGAGATTTATTGTACCGGGTATTTTTTTCAGTTTGAAGATGTAAAGAAATTGACGAAGGAATGTGGAAATTCTACAAAGCCAAACTATATTTTTGAAGTTGTGCCAAATGAGCTAACTTATGCAAATTTTGAAGAGAAGAGACAAGGGAGAGAACTTTTGTATGCTTATCATGGAAGCCGCTTTGAAAATTTTCATTCTATTCTACATAATGGTTTAATTTCACATATGAATAAGGTAATGAGTATAACCTTAGTAGAATTATTAACTTGTTCTCCTCCAACTAATCGATGGGAGGGGCATGGGGGATAACATCAAACTCAAAGGCACATTGTCTTAGAATTTGTTTTAAAAATAAAAATAAAAATTCTGTCCATAAACAAAAAATAATTAAGAAATGATTTCTTGGCAGTTGCTTTTTATAAGATTTAGCTTTAAAAATAGTTGTTTTTTTATTTAATGCCAAGGATGACAAAATTCTACTGCATGCCCAGTTAGAATCGAAGACACAGACAAACTTTAGCAGATTCTTGTTGAAAAAGAAATTTCAGCAGTTATGTTTGGGTGCAAGCTGTAAATACTTTCATAAAACATTAACATTATATATAATTCCTAGTTTAATAACAAACCTATAAATAACCATTTATTTCAATATAAATAACACAGATTTGATGTAGATTTACTATATACATGTATAATGTATTAAATGTCATGCATAAATGTAAACAATATTACATGGCTTTCAAGAACCAATTTTGATAGACCATAATATTATATGCCTTTAAATCCATATTTTGCAGAAAATGAATTGTTCATTTCACAATGACATAGTTCCTTTTAGCTATATAGACTAATATAAGTGCAGTGTCTTAAAATATAAAGTTTATATGTATAAAAATTAGGATAAAGGTGAAGTTCACCGAACCTTTCTCAAGATTTGCACCGAATACACATAAACTTTATATTTTAAGACATTGCATTAATATTGTGTTTATCCTGCAGAAAAACCACATTCATCCATCGATGTTTATATTTTGAATTAATTAATAAAATTATATAATTATCCCTTGATTGCTCTTTTTAGCTCACCTTGCCAAAGGCAATGTGAGCTTTTGCCATTACTTGGCATCCGTCGTCTGTCGTCGTTAATTTTTCACATTTGAATCTTCTCCTCTGAAACCCCTCAGCCAAATGAAGTGAATCTTGGTAGGAAGCATCTATGGAAGGTCCTCCCTAAAGACTGCTCATTTTGTCCCGATCCATTAACAAACATGGCTGCCATAGGCAATTATTGTTTCTGATTGGCCGATTTGTTTAAATCTTCTCCTCTGAAACCGCTTTCCCAAATGAACCGAAACTTGGTAGGAAGCATCTATATCATGTTCTCTATAAAGATTGCTCATTTCGTCCCGATCCGTTAACAAACATGGCCACCACAGGCAATTCTTGTTTCTGATTGGTTGATTTCTAAAAAATCTTCTCCTCTGAAACCGCTTTGCCAAATGAATCGAAACTTGGTAGCAAGCATCCTTGGAAGGTCCTCTATAAAGATTGCTCATTTAGTTCCAATCCGTTAACAAACATGGCCGCCACAGACAATTCTTGTTACTGATTGGTTGATTTCTAAAAAGTCTTCTCCTCTAAAGCCGCTTTGCCAAATGAACCGAATGTTGGTAGGAAGCATCCTTGGAAGGTCCTCTATAATGATTGCTCATTTAGTTCTGATCCGTTAACAAACATGGCCACCATAGGCAATTCTTGTTTCTGATTGGCCGATTTAAAAAAATCTTCTCCTCTGAAACCGCTTGGCCAAATGTACCAAAACTTAGTAGGAAGCATCTATGGCAGTTCTTCTCTAAAGATTACTTATTTCGTCCTGATCCGTTATCAAACATGGCCGCCACAGACCATTCTTGTTTCTAATTGGTTGATTTCTAAAAAATCTTCTTTGTAACCGCTTGGCCAAATGATTCGAAATTTGGTAGGAATCATCCTTGGAAGGTCCTTTATAAAGAATGCTCATTTAGTTCCGATCCGTTAACAAACATGGCCACCACAGCAATTCTTGTTTCTGATTGGTTAATTTCTTAAAAATCGTCTCCTCTGAAACCGCTTGGCCAAATGGATCGAAACCTTGGTAGGAAGCACCCTTGGAAGGTCCTTTATAAAGATTGCTCATTTAGTTCCGATCCGTTAACAAACATGGCTGCCAAAGGCAATTCTTGTTTCTGATTGGTTGATTTCTAAAAAATCTTCTTCTCTGAAACCACTTTGCCAAATGAATCGAAGCTTGGTAGGAAGCATCCTTGGAAGGTCATCTATAAAGATTGCTCATTTAGTTCCGATCCGTTAATAAACATGGCCGCCACAGGCCATTCTTGTTTCTGATTGATTGACTTCTAAATATCTTCTTCTCTGTAACTGCTTAGCCAAATGACTAAAACTTGGTGGGAAGCACCTATGGGAGGTTCTGTATTAAGTTTCCTCAAAGCAGAATGAAAGGTGAGTGACACAGGCTCAGCCCACTGAGCCTCTAGTTTATATTTTCTGTCAACAGGAAGTGAACTGGATTTGTAACTAGGTTCCAAGAGCTCAACAGGTAACATGTGACAGGGATACCAGAAAAAGCTATATTTCGGTCAGAAACAGTATATAGCAAAGTTTTATCAATTTGCAATTTGCCTGTTAAAATAGAACAAATGCAGGATAAAACAAGATACTCTGATACTGGTGCTACTAGTATGTTTCATTTTTTTTAATTGATTGTCATAATTTTTCAGATATCTGTTTTTGGTGAAGGGACCTACCTCTCAAGTGAGTTGTCATTATCATTGCATTACAGTCCAGTGGGTCTAGGTTGGGACCAGAGTTTGTTGGGTAAAATGATAAGTTGTGTGGCCTTATGTGAGATGATTGATGATCCAGCTGTTAAATGTCAAGCAAAAACAGGTATGATAGATGTTGCATTAATCAAATAAAAATGTGACACCATTATTAGCTCACTAGATCATGTGCTCAATTGTCATCATTTTGAGTCCTTCGTCATCATACTTAAACATCTTCTCTGAAACTTATCAGAGATTATGAGAATTTATGATTTTGGTATTGATCTAAATTCAATATGACCACTAGAGCAAATTATGTGATTTTATTGGCTGATCTACAAAGCTCTTTTATGAAATTTAATGTGATGTGAGTTATCCTGGGTTGGTCCATCACAGAACTTAGTTCAATGGGAAAATAAATAAACTTGAGTGATCTCAAAACGGTTCATTAATGATCATTGAATGGCTTCAGTACAAAGTATTATGTTATGGTGCTGTCATCGTTGTCCATCTGTAGACAGAATGGTTTCCATGCAATGACATCAGTTCTAGTTGACGGATCTAATCATCAATGTTCTGTACATTGGCTTCCGGTAGTATGTCGACAGATTTCCTCTATCTCTTCCGGTAGTATGTCGACAGATTTCCTCTATCTCTTACGGTAGTATGTCGACAGATTTCCTCTATCTCTTCCGGTAGTATGTCGACAGATTTCCTCTATCTCTTCCGGTAGTATGTCGACATATTTCCTCTATCTCTTACGGTAGTATGTCGACAGATTTCCTCTATCTCTTCCGGTAGTATGTCGACAGATTTCCTCTATCTCTTCCGGTAGTATGTCGACAGATTTCCTCTATCTCTTCCGGTAGTATGTCGACAGATTTCCTCTATCTCTTCCGGTAGTATGTCGACAGATTTCCTCTATCTCTTACGGTAGTATGTCGACAGATTTCCTCTATCTCTTACGGTAGTATGTCGACAGATTTCCTCTATCTCTTACGGTAGTATGTCAACAGATTTCCTCTATCTCTTACGGTAGTATGTCGACAGATTTCCTCTATCTCTTACGGTAGTATGTCGACAGATTTCCTCTATCTCTTACGGTAGTATGTCGACAGATTTCCTCTATCTCTTCCGGTAGTATGTCGACAGATTTCCTCTATCTCTTACGGTAGTATGTCGACAGATTTCCTCTATCTCTTACGGTAGTATGTCGACAGATTTCCTCTATCTCTTACGGTAGTATGTCGACAGATTTCCTCTATCTCTTACGGTAGTATGTCGACAGATTTCCTCTATCTCTTACGGTAGTATGTCGACAGATTTCCTCTATCTCTTCCGGTAGTATGTCGACAGATTTCCTCTATCTCTTACGGTAGTATGTCGACAGATTTCCTCTATCTCTTCCGGTAGTATGTCGACAGATTTCCTCTATCTCTTACGGTAGTATGTCGACAGATTTCCTCTATCTCTTCCGGTAGTATGTCGACAGATTTCCTCTATCTCTTACGGTAGTATGTCGACAGATTTCCTCTATCTCTTCCGGTAGTATGTCGACAGATTTCCTCTATCTCTTCCGGTAGTATGTCGACAGATTTCCTCTATCTCTTACGGTAGTATGTCGACAGATTTCCTCTATCTCTTACGGTAGTATGTCGACAGATTTCCTCTATCTCTTCCGGTAGTATGTCGACAGATTTCCTCTATCTCTTCCGGTAGTATGTCGACAGATTTCCTCCATCTCTTCCGGTAGTATGTCGACAGATTTCCTCCATCTCTTACGGTAGTATGTCGACAGATTTCCTCTATCTCTTACGGTAGTATGTCGACAGATTTCCTCTATCTCTTACGGTAGTATGTCGACAGATTTCCTCTATCTCTTCCGGTAGTATGTCGACAGATTTCCTCTATCTCTTCCGGTAGTATGTCGACAGATTTCCTCTATCTCTTACGGTAGTATGTCGACAGATTTCCTCTATCTCTTACGGTAGTATGTCGACAGATTTCCTCTATCTCTTACGGTAGTATGTCGACAGATTTCCTCTATCTCTTCCGATAGTATGTCGACAGATTTCCTCTATCTCTTACGGTAGTATGTCGACAGATTTCCTCTATCTCTTACGGTAGTATGTCGACAGATTTCCTCTATCTCTTCCGGTAGTATGTCGACAGATTTCCTCTATCTCTTCCGGTAGTATGTCGACAGATTTCCTCTATCTCTTACGGTAGTATGTCGACAGATTTCCTCTATCTCTTACGGTAGTATGTCGACAGATTTCCTCTATCTCTTACGGTAGTATGTCGACAGATTTCCTCTATCTCTTACGGTAGTATGTCGACAGATTTCCTCTATCTCTTACGGTAGTATGTCAACAGATTTCCTCTATCTCTTCCGGTAGTATGTCGACAGATTTCCTCTATCTCTTACGGTAGTATGTCGACAGATTTCCTCTATCTCTTACGGTAGTATGTCGACAGATTTCCTCTATCTCTTACGGTAGTATGTCGACAGATTTCCTCTATCTCTTACGGTAGTATGTCGACAGATTTCCTCTATCTCTTACGGTAGTATGTCGACAGATTTCCTCTATCTCTTACGGTAGTATGTCAACAGATTTCCTCTATCTCTTACGGTAGTATGTCGACAGATTTCCTCTATCTCTTACGGTAGTATGTCGACAGATTTCCTCTATCTCTTACGGTAGTATGTCGACAGATTTCCTCTATCTCTTCCGGTAGTATGTCAACAGATTTCCTCTATCTCTTCCGGTAGTATGTCAACAGATTTCCTCTATCTCTTACGGTAGTATGTCGACAGATTTCCTCTATCTCTTACGGTAGTATGTCGACAGATTTCCTCTATCTCTTACGGTAGTATGTCGACAGATTTCCTCTATCTCTTACGGTAGTATGTCGACAGATTTCCTCTATCTCTTACGGTAGTATGTCAACAGATTTCCTCCATCTCTTACGGTAGTATGTCGACAGATTTCCTCTATCTCTTACGGTAGTATGTCGACAGATTTCCTCTATCTCTTACGGTAGTATGTCGACAGATTTCCTCTATCTCTTACGGTAGTATGTCGACAGATTTCCTCTATCTCTTACGGTAGTATGTCGACAGATTTCCTCTATCTCTTACGGTAGTATGTCGACAGATTTCCTCTATCTCTTACGGTAGTATGTCGACAGATTTCCTCTATCTCTTACGGTTTAGAAGATAAACTTGACCAAAAGGGTTCAGCAAAAGCTGAATTCCAAAATTTTAACTTTCTTATTTTTCATCTAATTTTAATACAGTTTTTCACAAACTGATCATCTTTATGGGTTATGGATGGACCATAGATTTTTTTTTACTTTTTTATTTTGCAAAGGGATCTAGAAAGGGGCCCAATTCTTAAATTTCGCATAGTTGGAAGGCATTTTTAACACTTGAAATAGTAAAACAAGACATGTACAGAATACAGTGAATCCAGTAAATTACTGTGTCAAACAAATAACTGTATCCACAGTTGCCTTTAATGTACACTTGTTCAACTTTCCCTTGTCAACATTCTGTGGCCGTATCATGCTTCGCTCCGCATAGACCTTTTTTTTATGTGGATAAGTAATCCAAAATAGCCATCACTGAAGGACCTTTATGGGAATTATCTTCCTCTTTGAAATTATAGAACCATTTGATGGCAAACTTGGCTTAAATATTCCTTGTATGATTCTCTACCAGTGTTTATGTTTTGATACAATCAAAAAATTGTTGTCATCGTCTGTCTGCAGAGAGAATGGTTTCCGTGCAACAATTTAAGTTCTAGAGGATGAATCTTTCTGAATTTTGATCAAAATTATCCTTTCGGATGTATTGATACAGGTACAATGTATTACTCAAATAGACAGACTTAAGCCACCGTTGAGACAATCACGGAACATGCACTTCTCAGGGGTGGATCCAGGGGGGGGTGTACCCGGCTTGCCCCCCCCCCCCCCCCCTAAAATTGGAAAAAATATGATTTTTTGGCGTAAAATCGTGATTTTTCACACGAAATACCCCAAACATTTTCGCACCTCCCTCCGCTCAGCGCAATTCTTTTAGGTTTGCCCCCCTCCCCCCCCTAACTTGAAATCCTGGATCTGCCCCTGCTTCTCATCTTTCATTATCCCTCCTTGTAAGACTCAACAATGACAAGAATGGTTTTTCCCTGGTACAATATTTGACTGGAACCCTCTGCCACCTCCCATAGTTATGAGTTGCTCAGTTGAAACATTCGAAGCTGCTGTCTCTTCAATGAAATACTCATTAATAAACCTTGTCAATAGTTTTAACCCTTTTCAATTGTTATGTGCAACCTCTGACATAATCTTCAATTTGTTGAAGGCGGGTCAGTATTTGGTAGAAGTAGAAGGGATATTGTAATCGTACCAATTTCCAAACAAGAGTGCCTAGCAACTCTTCTGGGATTGTTTGTTCTATAGCTTTCACATTTAGTAGGATAATAAGTCATATGTACTTTAATTGATCACTTTACTACTATTTTAATTCAACTATTTTTTGCATGAGTTAAGGCATAGTGTCCTTTTGACATGGTAAATTTTTGTCGATAAATTAGGGTTATTACAGGTTTTGGGGATGGATAATCATTTCTTACAGAGAGTGTTATATGGTTTATAAATTGTTAACTTTAATGACAGCTGCACTATCAAAACTGCTCAGTTTATGTTTGTTTGTTTGATGGTGTTTAATGTCACTTTCAACAATATGTCAGTTATATCGTGGCGGTCAGTTTTATTGGTGGACGAAAACCGGAGGACCCGGTGAAAACCACCAACCTGTCGCAAGTCACTGACAAACTTTATCACATAATATTGTACACCTCGCCCTGATCGAGATTCGAACTCACAATATCAGTGACGATAGACACTGGTTGCATAGGTAGTTGTAAATCCAACTACCATACCATCACAGCCATGACAGCACATTGCTCAGTTTAAAATATAGAGGTCTAGGCATGCTCTTAATTACAACATTGCATTGTTGTTATTTCTAATAGTACATTTAAATATAAATATTCTGGTATGAAACCATAGTTTACAGAAAACAAAACTATTAAAATGAATTGTATATAAAAACTATGCATGTTATGTATTTATTTATTTACAACATGCTAATTTATTTCATTATTTATCAAAATGCTTTTTTTTATTTAAATATAAATATTCTAATATAAAATGGTTAAAACCATATTTTATCAAATAATTATTTTATTTTTTAATTAATTTTATCTTGAGTAACATTATTTTCATAGATATTACTGACAACGTTTAGCGACCAAGAAAATGGGGGGAGCAAGTAAAGAGATCTAATTTAAAGTAAATTGAAATGTCAATGAAGTACAATGTATTTAATTTTCTTTAATCTTTGGTCTTCTGTCATTGTCTGTTGAAACAAGAACTTTTTAATATTGTGACCCCCCACTGACAAGGGAGATAATGTATGAAGACATCTTACTGAATAAAAACCCAAGATTTACCACACTCGAGGTGAGTATGCTAACCACTACCTCACCAAGGACATTTTTGTGAATTTGAATCATCACTTTACTGTTTTTTCAGACAATAATCAGAACAGATCAAGAGCCACAGGAAGTATGGCTGGAGATGTCCCTGATAAATATTATGTAGTACAAAACAACGAAGTCATCCGTATTAAATATTTACTAGTTTATGTACAGAAATCTTCTCCATCAAGGTATAACATCTGATATTTTTCATCAAATTCTGGTAGAAAGCTTACAATTTTACATGTTCACCTTACCTTATTAATTGTAGAAACAAAATATTGGTGTACAATGGGAGATAACTCATTGTGTTTTATTGTACATCAAATCTCAGCTCTCCAGTATTTATAGTAGTAATTTAGTAAAACCTGTATAATCAAGAAATGAATTAAAATCCTGTTTAAGCTTAATTTATTGAATACTTTTGCAAATTTTCCCAATCTAATCCAGACAAGTGTCTATTCTGAACAAAAACAACTTTGCTCCTGATGGTATTTAAATATTTTAACATGTTTTACTGTTTTAGAGTTAGTTATCTGATACTAAATGAAGATATAATAAATGTCAGTTTTAAGACCTTGCTCATGGATGATATCATGCTTTAATATTCTTTGAAAATTACTTATGATACCAACTTCCTCTTGTATATTTAATCAAATTAAACATAGTGTTATTCAGAATAGCTATTAACAGTTATTTGTTGATCAGAAGTGCAGTCAAACCTGCCTTAAAGGGCACCTATATATAGCAAATCACTGTCTATAAAGGGCAGTCTCATTTTTCCCATTATTTAATATAGAATAATTTTAACCTGTATATAGAGGGCACATTTTCAGGTTCCCTTGAGATACAGGTTTGACTGTACTAAAAAAAAACATGGTGTCAACAAGGGTGTTGTCGGTTTTTATTAAAATGTCAATTCACATCAGTCAGATATTTTTAAGTGAAATTTTAAAGTAAACACGATTTCTCTGGTGCAATTAACCCGTTAATACGGTGCCATAAAAATCGTAGAATATTGTTATTATACAGAAGTATAGTTAAGATAGCACTAAGTGATAAAAATGTTTCTCCGTTCACACAGCTAAAAAAAAAAAAAGTACTAATATATTGAAGTACTTTTTGTATTTACTACAAATTATGTGTTTTAGCCAAACAGGATCCGTATTTTCACTCAAGTGATTTGTGGAGATGATTTCTAAAAGAAATTGTGTTTATTAATATATAAACAAAAAACACTTAAATTCCAATGGGTAAAACATTTGTGGAAAAAAAAAAGTAAAACACCAGTTTCAAAGTATTGTTAAACACCTACCTTCTTGGTTTCATTAAAAAATACTGAACAGTCGGAATCCATTGCCGAACCCGCTTAATCAGGAAACTCTTAAAAAAAAAAAAAAATTCCTGTGCCATTCCGCACTGTGCTATTGAAGTGTCTGTACCAAGCCAGGAAAGTTTCAATTTTATCGTTTTCTACAATTTTCCTATTTGATTTAGGAACTGTTCTGATAGTGTGATATTTTTTCTTTTTCATTTTATATCCTTTCTTCAAAATTTGTAAAGAGTTCTTGAAGAAATGGGACCTGCTTCCATAATCCATTTGGATAAAGATTACAAAAAACTACCATTATTTTTGTAATGAACAACAGCTTTAGCTATTCATATGGGTATTGTCTTTAAATCTCTCATGTCACATTATGATCTTTTTAAATACATTAAACTTGTTGCTTTTTAGACATTCTTATACTGCTTTAATCTATCTTATTGGAAAAAAAGGTAATTGTTGAAAGTTTGCTTCTGGAAGCATACAAAGGCTTTGATTTTTCTCTCCGTACATTTGTATTTTAAGAATTAAAATCACTCATATTTTTTTTAAATATTTTTCAGGTCATTGACAAGTTGCTGGATGTCATGGTTACAGAGACATAAATTTGTTGTCATGATGTTTTTGTATATATTAATACTTGGATTTATTGGTATAGCTAATTCTCGGACATTTAAATTTTACATTCGAAAATATTATAAATCAAGGTAGCAAATATTGTCTTCATTTTATTTGATTTTTTTAGCTCAGCTGGCCGAAAGACCATGTGAGCTTTTGCCATCACTTCACGTACTGCACTTGCAATCTGTCGTCTGTTAACTTTTCACATTTGAATCTTCTCCTCTGAAACCACTTGGCCAAATGAACCATAACTTGGTAGGAAGCAGCTATGGAAGGTCCTCTATAAAGTTTGCTTATTTCCTCTCAATCAATCAAGAAACTTGGCCACCATAGGAAATTCTTGTTTCTGGTTGGTTGATTTCTAAAATTCTTTTCCTCTAAAACCGCTATGTCAAATGAAACTTGGTTGGAAGCATCTATGGAAGGTCCTCTATTAAGATTGCTCATATCGTTCTGATCTGTTAACAAACATGGCCACCATAGGCAAATATTGTTTCTGGTTGGTCAATTTCTTAAAAAATCTTCTCCTCTGAAACCTCTTGGCCAAATGAACTGAAATTGGTAGGAAGCATCTATAAAAGGTCCTCTATAAATATTGCTGATTTTGTCCTGATCCGTTTACAAACATGGCTGCCATAGGTATTTATTGTTTTCTGTTGGTCAATGAAGGATAAGGGGTTCCTGCCTCTTATAAGACACCTGCCGTGTTACTCATATATACAGTCAATTGTGTTGGACACCACTATTCGCAAATAAACACAAATAACATAAATAAGACACGAGTCCTACTACAAACAAATGATGTTAAAAACAAACTGAACATCGTTTTTATGCAGAAATCGTAATGGACATCACAACACGGAACTCAGAATATAAAGACACATAATAGGACAACACAAACAACTAAAAGATGAGCAACACAGACCTCACCAAAAAACGGGGGACGAAATCGGGTGCTCGCCAAGGTTAATGAGTTTATTTCTCTTATAAGACACCCGCCTTGTTACTCATATATACAGTCAATATTTGTTGGACACCACTATACACAACAAACACAAATAACATAAATAAGACAAGAGTCCTACAAACAAGTGGAGGTAAAGATGAACTGAACATCGTTTTTATGTGGAAATCGTAATGGACAACACAACACAGAACTAAAAAATGTAAGGACACATAATAGGACAATACAAAAAACTAAAACTATGAGCAACACGGACCCCACCAAAAAGCTGTGGTGAACTCATGTGCCCGCAAATGGTAAGCAGTTCCTGCTTCTTATAAGACACCCACCCTGTCACTCGTTTATACAGTCAAGTCCAGTAAAGGTCTTTGCAGTGATAGAGGAGAGAAAACATCTATGTAAAAAGTAAAAGATCCATTGTCATTTGAGTATTTCGTAACAGTCAACCAGATTGTGATAACGATCGTAGAATTTTTGTAGGGATGACTTCAACCTAGGGGCAATGTGTCCTTGTTTGAGTAGCTTTTGCGTCAACAGCTGAGCTCTGTCCAGAAAATCACCGTACTGGGCACAAGCTCTAGAATAATGTATGAGTTGTGAAATGTAAACTCCATAAACTAGTGATGCTGCAATATTACTACTGATCAAGGGGAAATTGACTTTTGGAAAAGTGAAGTCATGGCATTTGTGGTAGAGTTTTGTGTTTAATCTTCCTCCTTTGTCAATTTCAATGTGAAGGTCAATGTAAGAACGATACTTTTGAGTATCAGTAGTATCCTTAACTTCAAGCTCAATTGGATAGATGCGGTGTAGATAATCACAAAATCGAGAATTGTTCAGTTAGATCCGTTAATAAACATGACCACCACAGGCAATTCTTATTGCTGATCGGTTGATTTAAAAAAAATCTTCTCCTCTGAAACAGAGTAGCCAAATGAACCGAAATTTGGTAGGAAGCACCTATGGAAGGTTCTGTATAAAGTTTCCTCAAAATAGAATGAAAGGTGAGCGAGACGGGCTCAGCCACTAACCCTCTAGTTTCATAATCTGTTCCAAATTTTAGTGTTGTAACAACTTGTGAATTTTCTATTTGCTTTAAAAACATCCTCTGATTTTTTTTTACAAGATTCCCATGTGTTAAACAGATGATCGTAACCAGTGTACTTGCCTACACATTATTTTGAAAAGCATAATGTCGAGCCCCTAATATTTCATGTATACCATCACTTAGATAATTTCTGATTATCACTCCGACCTGTATTTTAATTTTCAACAATCCAGAAGCCATATAAAATTTTTAGTACATGTATTATCATATGCTTATCATATTCCTTGAATAATCATTCGGTTTTAGCGCTTCCCGAATTGAAAGCGCCGGAGAGATCGGTTGGGCTATCGCAGAAGACAGAGCATCTAAACTAGTGAGTCCGATCATACTAAAAAGCGCCCGGGTATTGGAATATTGTTTAAATCGAATTGTTGTCGAAATTATAATATATAATTGTTTTAAATAAAGCGTTGTATAAAATCTGTATGTGTATTGGATAATTAGCAAATGAATTACCGACACGTGCCTCGGTTATGACATTACACGCATGCATGCAAATGCATGAAAAAATAATACATTTTAAACAAAAACCCCGTTTACTGTTCATAGTTGGCTTCCATTATGTTATAATGGAAGAGCCCTAACGCCACGTCAAGGCCATGAACAATGTGAGGGTGGGACCCCCTCCTAAAGGGATTTTAAATGAAAATATTTACATATTTAATCACTAAACAACCATTCATTTTTAAAGCCTCGGCTGATTTCAATCTACTTTTACCAAAAATGTTATGTATCACTGCTTGGACGCTCGAATCGTTAGCACCAATGTCGTGTCTTAGTTTACGTCTCACGTTTTCTTCCAGATGGCGTGTACATAATATGTGTTTGGAGTCTGGGAAACAATGGTGTAGCGCTTTTGTCATAGCTTTCTCTTCGTCGGAACCAAAGACAAGTTGTTTGCCGCTAATTTCGGTACCTTTGATGTCGTGGAGATGGCTCTGTATGTGACTGAAAAATCTATGATATGTCTGGTAGTGGCCATCCCAGTGCAAATAAACTGGACCCATCATGATAGGTGCTGCATGTGATGTCAAAGCAATACGTTGCTTATAAATGATACGTAAATAAGTGTTTCATGTACAATTACTATTAGATCTATGTACATTATGTTTATTTGAGAATAAATCAATTTGTCACTGGATGATTTTACAAAACAAAAAAAATACATGTACATGTAGTAAATTTCAGAGTCGTATACTGAACAGCTCAGTAATTTTGGTGTTTAGAATACGTGTATGCGATACAACATAATGTGATAAAGTTTGTCAGTGACTTGCGATAGGTCGGCGGTTTTTCCTGGTGCTCCGGTTTCCTCCACAAATAAAACGGACCGCCACGATAAAAATACATTTAGAATATTGCTGAAAGTGGCGTTAAACACAGTAACCCTACCCTATTTTTTTTTACAGAATGCATATGCCTATGCAAGATTTTACTGCCACAAAAAAAAACAATTAGTAAAACGTAAAACAGATCTAACCGTACACTCCTGTATGCTCAAGTATGTAGTCGGAATGTTTTTCTTTGCAGAATGTCTACATGCTTGGGAATATTTAAAAGAGAAATTGGAATAAAATCCAACTTGCCAACTATATTAGCCAGACAAAAATTGAATGAATGTTTTAAAAACGAATGGTTGTTTGACACAGACAATACATGTCTTATTTACAAAATTAATTGACATATCTAGAAGCGAACTTATCGCAAAGATCTTAGTTGATATCATCGAAGAAGATAAACAAAATGACATCGGTAGTATTGTTTTTGTGACAAGAACACTAGTTAAAAGGAGTAGCTGTTTCATTACACAAGAGGAAGCAGACGAAATGCAAAATCTTACAGAGACACTTTTAAAAGATTTGTTTTAAAGTATTTTGATTAATATATAGTTGAGGGCGTACACTTTTTCACGCAGGCGTATTTAAGTATGACCCGTAAATCCGGCACTGCCTTCCCGTATTCATACATTTCGAAAGTCAGAAAAATATGCATATTCATATTTTTTGCATAATAGAAATACAGACCTATTTCCATATTAGTTTTCGGCAGTTCGTCTACAGTCTCATGGACACCAGCTCAGCAGATAAGCCATCTATCAAGCAAGATATACCAATGGAAAACCGAGGCTATTCATGTTAGTGGAGATGTAAATGATTTGTCTTTGTACAGGTAAAATTCCTCCGGAATTCGGAGCACTCCAATTATGGATAAAATTATAAAACCTAACTTAACGGGCACATACTTAAAAAGATACGTATTTACAGTTATGATAAATTATACGTAGTAGTTAAAAAGTTCATCATTTCCATGTTATGTAAGTTTGGTTAGTGGCATAAAAACGTATTTACCGATCCAATACTAAAAAGTATAAAACGTGTATTGTATTTAAAATAGTCGTTTCACAGAAGTATTACAATTAATAGCGTTGTTAAAAGTCCATTCCGCTGTTTAGTTATTCATATTAGTAAAAACGTATATATATACACACAGCACTAAAAGATAAAAGCGCTGTCGTGATTTATACAAATGTTCTTTCCTTCACGCACTCTTCGAATACAACAATTCTTCCGTTGTTAAAACAAATTGACTCATAAAAGGTAAAATCATCATTTAAGTATGCGTATAAACAGTTTAAAATGTAAAACGATCTCTGCAATGAACGGATCGGGGGCTGGACACAGTAAGAAAACTATGCTATTGGCTGACTATATAAGTTTGATAAATTCCGAAAAGACAGTTCTAGAAATGTACTATTAGCTATTGACTATCTGCCCTTCTACATAATGTTCTTCGATATTTCAGCTCTCTTTTGATGTAACACAAAGCAGTAGTGTTGCGTAGCTCTTTCAATTTGTACTAAATCCTGGTTCGTATATGGAATCAGTTGGTTTATTTTACATGAGGTGCAGTCCAAGATGATTTGCATAAGCAGCCCATTTTGTTCTAGAGTCCGTGTACCCTTGCCTCTTCCAGAGCTTCATATAGTTTCACCATTTGTGTTTTTCTGTTTTCTTCTAGAATTTTACATTCTAGTAAAAAATGCTCTCTGTCTTCTTCTTCTTCTTCTTCTTCCCCACATAGTTTACAGATCGGAGATATTTTTATTACGGCTGAACTTAGCATGGTGGTATTGTAGCATATAAGTATCAGTAATTAAACGTAATTTGATTTCTGTTTTTTGTATGTCGTACTTTCGATTTTTCACACTTCGTAATATGTTATGTGGGGTTCCTATTGGATATTGCTGAATTTCTAGATATTCTAATTTGTAGATTTTGTTTGCTTTTCGTTTGTCCATTTATCGTACCAAAAGCTGTCAATGGCCTTTTCATTGCATTTTTCTACTGCTGTTTCTTTGGAGGATTTTCTAGTATTTCTTCTGGCGATGGCAGATTATATTTTTGGAGCGTCTTCCTAATTCTACAGATGAATAATTTGTCTTCTTCTTTTGAGTTTTCCATTACCCATATGAATATTTCTTTTTCAATGGATGAGTCTAGCCTGGCTAAGGTGGTAAACAAGATCGTTGCATTTTTGTCCAGCGTTGTCTCTATTGGTTCTGCCCCTATTAGTGTGTAGATAGCTACTGCTGCGGTTCGCTCTGGAAGGCATTGAAATTGTCTGCAGGTTGCCCTTTGAAGCTGTTCTAATTTATTCGTGTCTTATGCCTGGATTTCTAGCCCATATAGATACCGTGGGACAGCGTATGTATTCCAGATTTTCAGTAGAACTACTGGGGACATTCCTGATCTTGCGTGCAGTCCAGGTCCTAGTAAGGCATATATTGTTCGTCTGCCTATACTCAATCTCTCTTCAATGTTTATTTTCCCGTTTTCTTGGTAAGTTATTCCAAGGTGCTTAATTGATTGTACTCTGTTTATTTCCTGGCCTCCTAATATATATTTTTTCGGATGTGTTTGTAGAGCTTTTATACATTTATTATTTCTGTTATTTCCGGGTTTAGTTTCACTAAATCTCTTTTGGTGTTATATTCTAGGAGATTTAACATGGCTTGGATGTCTTTACTCTCTCCCAGCAGAGCAATGTCATCTGCACAGGCAGGCGCTGATACGGTAATATTTCCGATAGTAGCTCCCAACGTGCTTTTTGTAATACTATCCAAAATTGTGTTGTTATACCTCTTGTAGAGTAAGGGTGACAGTTTTTCACCTTGGCGTATCCCTTGTTTAATATCTATACTTTCTGTGGTCTGGTCTCCCCATTTAACTTTCAGGATTAGCCCATCATAAATGTTCCTTAGTAATAGCCACATATCACCAGTAATTCCATCGTGGTATAACTTATTTAGCATTATGTCATGGTTGGCGGTATCAAATGCTTTTTCTGCGTCTACAGCCAGAAGTTCTAAATCCTGATTCAATTTTTTGTATATAATTAATATAGTTTCTGATGCAATACATGCTGTAAATTTACTAGATGCGTGTTCAGTGAAACCTCACTGCAACATAGCCAGAAATCATGGGTGATTTTGCTCATGAATATTCATAAACCAAATCGCGTCATGTATGACGTCAGCAAATAAATGTTGAACCATATTTGGAAGACGCTGATGAAAACTCTTATCTATTTTAAAAAAATAATATTTCATCACAGTTTTGATCACATAAATAACTTCATAATTATTTGTGATCGTATCAAAATTAATTGTCATCATATGTTTATTAGGAATCCGATGATGTGTGTAAAAGATCGCCCCCCCCCCCCCTTTTTCCACGAAAATAAAATTATGTAAATAAAAAATATATTGTGCATTTTTTTTCAATTTCTGCCCCACATAAGTATTAGTATGTCATTGAAATCGTTTAGTATATATATTGTTAAATTTTTTGAACTTTATATATCAGCAGTATTGTTACCAATTGTATTATAGTCTAGATCTAGTTACTTGTTCTGTTGTTTTGTCGAAATACAATTGTTTATTTACATTTACAATGGAATGCGGTGCTTACTCAAATAATGCTATGTCTAGCAGAAGCAGTTTTACGAAATAGTAGATATTTTTGCGTGAACCCCTATTGAATCTCTACTAGAAAGGTAAAAAAAAACTTGTGAAGCCCTCTTTTAAATTATCGTGGGAACCTTTAATTTTTCAGCAAAATATTTATCAAAGAAAGATTCCTCAACAATGTTACCGGAACTGACCGAATTTGTCCCGGCAACTAGAATGGGGATTGTAAGAAAAGTGCTTTTAGGTCTTGAAAACCGTACAGGATGCATTTTTTCACTTCTTCTCAATGCTTTTGAATGGTGCTTACGCTTCAAAATTTGAAACTGGGTGGGAACCTTGAGTTTTCATGGTACAGCTGTAATATTTTGAGATATTGTTCAAACCGGTGCATAGTTTGATTTTTTATCCCGGAAAATTGTCCGGCCCAAGCTAACAGAAAGTTTCCCGTTCAACTATATGTTAAAATCCAAATTCTCTTTGAGCCGCCATTTTGAATATGCAAATGAGAAAATCACCTATCATTTCTGGCTATGAGGGATTTTGCGTCGGAGATAGTTGTTTTTTTAATAGCTCTTTGATGACTGACTCAATATTTTTTGAGAACATGTTTGTAACGACTATGCCTCTATAATTTCCCGGTAAAGTTTTGTCCTTTTTCTTTTTCAATACTGGTGTTAAGATGCCACTTTTCAAATTATCTGGAATATTAAGCTCTTCTGTCAAATATTTGGTTGATGCAGGGAATTATAATTCCCTGGTTGATGATACTACAGATTTCTGTTGTCAATTCAGCATTTGCAAATTTAAATTGTTCTGCTTGTATTCCATTTTCTTCAGAAGCGTTCCCGTTATTCAGTTTTCGGATAGCTTGTTTTACTTCTGCTTCTGTTGCTGGTGGGATTTTCAAAAGATTATGACAATTTACACTTCAACGTACATTGATCAACACTATATTAAGCTATGATACGAAACTATCCTGTTTAGCTCTGAATATACTGAAAATGGTAAGTCTGCTGTATCATTGTGTAAAGTTAGAAGAAAATGCTATTCGTATATCTTTAAACGTTCTTAACAAACAAACAAGCCATTTTTCAACAGCTTAAGTTGTGGTAATTATCTGTTTCCAGTGAATTGCATGTATCGTGTAGGAGGAATGCATTAATTGAACCAAAAAAGGGGGGGGGGGGGCAGTTAAATTACTAAGTTTTATTCATTGATATTACTGGTCAGCGAGTAGTTTTCACCATTTTTTTTTACCTTTTTTATCCAATATTTTAAGAAGTAGATGAGAAGCCTTTGCTATACCCCATTATTATATTCTTGTATAACCCATAACGTCAACGATTTACATACGAAATATATTTTCACAATGCCAATGGAGATCTAGATACAGTCCATGGACATAGTCAGTGATCAAAATGGCTGCTGCGATTTCACAATTTCGTAACTCAACAAAATTCAACTGTAATTTTTAACAATAAAAATATAAAACATGAACTTTCTTACCTTAATATTTTGTTATAGCACCATTCACACAGGCACTTGTTTCATTCAAAAAATATATGCCCCCTCCTCTTCCTTACTTCAAGGTAAGCAGCCACCCTTTTCCCCTTCCCCACTTTGCCTCAATATTTTTCGCTTATTTGTGATCCTTTCGCTGACCCAATTATATCGTTACACTCCCGAGATATTTCTCTTTTCGACTGCCACATTTAAATATACCTACCGGGGCCCCCTCAGACGAATTGGACAAGAATAGTCGGCGAACTTGGCTTAGTGAAAATTTAAGTCATTGAAACGGATACAACCACTTCCGGTCCGGTTTAAATTGATTTAGAAAATAAAAAAAAAGTGCTTTAAAAATCGAATGTCAGTAATTTGGAGTTGAACATATTTTTATAATCTGCATTGGAACAATTATCTGTTTTTTAAAGGCTTACTTTACATTTGAGAGGAGATGATCATGTGGCATTGAAACACATGGCCGGTCTAGAGAATTCCGAATGCATATGAAAAATCCAGTGCAAACCGGAAGTGGCTGTATCCATTCTGGGGGTTTCCCGACACATATTTTAACTTCCTAAAATTCTTATTTTTCATATATTTATTTTTTGTTTTACTTTAGCCTCCTTCCTTTCAAAATGTAAAGTTGTTTGGAATTTTGCATCAATTTCAAATTGCTCTGAGCTTATTGTCAGATATTTAATTATAATCATATTAAATTTTATTGCTGTTTCATTTTACACAAACAAAAGCTTCATGCCAAATACCTAAAGATAAATCATTGCATCATTCCAAATGCCTGTTGATAATGTGAAATATTTCAAATTTTGATGCAAAATTTTGACTTTTCTGCTTTACAGATTAATAATCTGTGACTTTAACTTTATATCATCCAATAATGGAACAGATAATGTTTCAAAAATATCTTTCTTTTTTATTTATTAGCCATTTGGCGATGGAACTCTGATCTGGAAACTCAATTTTCGTTTCAACATTTTGTGGTGCTTGGTTAAATAAAGTCAAGGTCGACTGGTTTTTGGTCGGTTTATAAAATTTGTTCATGCCATACACGGGTAACAGACTTTTGCTGGCCAATGAAAAACGGTGACTCTTTTACCTGTTTGGCTTGCATTGTTTACAATTGAGAGGTCAATAGTCGTGACGATAATAAGCGATTGGTAATGGGGAAAAAAACCGCTGTCGTTGTCACCAGTCTTCATGAAAAACTTTTTGACCCACAAGCCATTTGGACTTCTTGAGTTGTAGAATTCAGGAGTCCGAATGCAAATTTACTGGCCCAAATAAAAACAAAAATAATTTCACATGTTTATTATTATATCAATTAGCAGCTATTCTCTCACAAAAATATCAAGCTTTTCCTGTAGTGGTTGCTTTCAACCAAGGGCTACCAATTTTCCATTTCTTGTTAAAGCGTTTCTGAGATTGCAACTTCAATTTTGTCAATGTCCTTGAACTTCATCATATCATGGAAGAACGATAAATAATACAATAAAAGAGTTTTGATCTGGCGTTTCACTTTAGTTTTAATCAAAATAAATTATGGACAAATTGGAGATCAAAAGGGCTCTTTTGTACAACAAACCCAGATTATTATGGGATTACCTATTTTTTATCCTTGATACATAAAAAGTAGCATTCTCTATCCAGAGTTGTCGTTCCTGCTACGCTACACTCCATCTCTGTCAACGCCCATTTTACAAGATTTTTGTAAAATTTAGAAACAGTAAAAAAAATGTACTGAAAATTGTTTTAATTATTGTAAATATCAATAAAGATGAAAATAAATCACTCGTTTCAAATCAATTCTCTCTTAAAAATGATTTGTGATCGTTTTTAACTTTTTATTTTTTACCTCCGCAAAATAGTTCTCCAAGAAATGTGGGGATGGGGGGGGGAAATCATTTTTAAGAGAGAATTGATTTGAAATGAGTGATTTATTTTCATCTTTATTGATATTTACAATAATTAAAACAATTTTAAGTACATTTTTTTTTACTGTTTCTAAATTTTGCGTCGGCAGAGATGTTGCGTAGCGTAGCAGGAACGACAACTCTGGATAGAGAATGAAAAAGTAGCCGGCGGCAGAGTAAAGTGTAGACGTTGAATTTCGGCAGCAACCGGCTTCAAATGAAAGCCCTGGTCAATGAGGTCCTTCTTTGATCGTATGAGATGCGCACGTCTTTGTATAGTCCGAGATTCCTCTGCCGTCCGACAGCTTTTTTTTTTGCTAGAGCCGTGGGATGTCAGAGAGTTCTACATAAGGAAACAGCGGATTTGCCTCTCCAACTCTTGGTCGGCACATTTCCACGTTTTGTCGCTATCAGATTTTATTTTCTATCAGAAACCCTTATATAAATCGCTTCACCAATCATTTTTCTATTCATTCATAACCATCTTACCCTCAGAAAGTGGTGTTACACTCCATTACAGCACGATTTTATCGATATTTCACAATGAAATTGGAAAAAAATTTATACGAAGGATTGATACGTATCCTTTAATGATGGTGAATAAATCGGACGAAAATTCGTGAGCACTCGCACTAAATGAGAAAGTTGGCGAGATCTACTCACTGACCAGTAAAGATGGGTCTCCTTCAGAAGGAATATGATCAATTCAAATAGATTGGTAACAGAGTAGTGAATAACTTGGAATTGATTTCCAGTTATTTCCACCACAATCTCGTTGAGATTAGGATTCAGAAGAAATTTTCTGCTCGGTATCTTCAGCCTAATCTCGTCACAAGCACTATCAAAGGTATGCTGGAAATTTAAAATCTTACTCCCAGTTCCAGAATACATTTGATATTGCTTGTGACAAGACTAGGTTGGAGATACAGCATGTTACAAAAGTATGTTATTCTAAAATTCAGTTTATTTTAATGATTAAAGATTATCATTTATATCTAAATATAAACAAATTGTAACAAAATATGTATTATTTTTCAAGAAGGCTAAGCTGGTATTCTATTTTAATATTGTTTATGTTCGTATATTATAATTAAAGAATATGTTACATGTAGGTGTTACTGTCTAGACTATTTTCATATTAAAAATTTGTATGGTATTGTCATTAATTATGGCATAGGTATCCACTTTGAGGATGGTTTTTACTGAACGATGTCAATCATTGGTTCACTTATAGTAAGATTAACTTTATATTTTCAGTCAAGAAGATATGATTCCAGAACAACAATTTTTTCTCCTGAAGGTAACAAATTTAATTTTAATATCATTAAAAATGAAATATATTTTTTGTAAACATTGTTTTTTATTTTTGTTCAAAATATTTTACAAAACAATAGAAACATTTATAAGGGATTCCCCCAAGGCATTAAGGAATGTTGGAATGCTATATTATGACTACTACATTTACATACATCCCCCTTATATAATTAAGGCACTAAAGGGCATTGGACTTTGTGGAGGTAGATAACTAATAAGTGTTTACCATTGATACAAACAGTAGAATTGATTATTAGCAGAGAACTGAAAAAGTCAGCTAGTGGTATAATGATGTAAGCAGTAACAACTTTTGGTTTCTGATATTAAATTTTTGATATCAATTAACTTCAAATTTTAAATCTTACTTTAGACAGGTAAAAAGATCAAGTTTAATTTGGAGTTCAATATTTTCCTCAGGGATATAGCCAGAGAGAGAACAACCTCTTAATGGTGTATAACTTAATGTTCACCTCATATAATTGTTTTATTATACTGACACCATGCTGAGAAAGACATGTTTAAAACTTGTCAGCACATCTGAATTTTACATTCGATTTGCCTCCATAATTCTATACCTGTTAACAGATCATTTTAGGATTTTTTGTTTTGTAGAGGACAACAAAATAATATCCTGTAATAAAAGTACTGATAGTACAGAACTGGACTTTCAACACACTTCCAGTTGTCAATTATCTGTCTCTACATTATATTTGCTGTGGTTGTCCACCAGATAGTCTCCCTTGTCAGTTAACAATAATACATTGATAATGTCTAATTACTTTTATATACATATTAAAAAATGATGTAATGTCTAATAATGTTTGTTATAGGGAGATTGTATCAAGTGGAGTATGCCATGGAAGCAATTGGACATGCTGGTACTTGCTTAGGAATTCTAGCTAGTGATGGAGTTGTATTGGCTGCTGAGAGGCGGAATACAAACAAATTACTCGATGAAGTATCTTATTCAGAAAAGATATACAACCTTAATGAGTAGGTTTTTAATAAGCAATGAATAAGGATTATACACCATTATGCCCTCAGAATATACATGTAGCAGTAAACCTTCTTGATATACTGATGAAAAGTATTTAAAATTGCTATGTGTATTATGTTTTCTGCAGTATTCATTACAGATATTTATGAAGAGAAGTGTTTGAAAATTTAGAAACATACATGACTGTAAGCTGGACTAATTTTAGTTAATCAAGGAAAACATAGCTGTATTCAGACATTTAACTCAAACCAGGTCATTTCAAAGTATGATAAATACAAGACATGTATAAAGCATGGTATTTAAGATGAATGTGCATGGATTGATGTTGATGATACTAATAATATATACTCTGTAAATATGTATACAGTCTTATTGCTGTCGTTTTTCCTTTGTCCCAAGGGTGTTTGTTGAATATATACAAGTCTGACTGTATACCTCCAGTATCACATATATTGGAAAACATGTGTTTTGTGCTTTTCACTTGCCCACTGTTGATGTTTGGTAGTAGACAGATAACAATCATATTTCACCTAATTAAGTTTACCTTATACAGTAGGCAGATATTGTATTTTAACACTTGTAAATAACATTTATCAAAACACAAAAATACAGAAAATTATAGATTGAAGAGGGAGTGAACAAAAGGTAGACAGAAAGCATCTGTGAGTGCGAAAGAAATATACAAACACCAGATCTTTAATGTACATGTATTAAATATTGAAAAAATTGAGCTGAAACTTTAAAAAAAAAATAAGTTTAATACAAATGATTTATGTTGTAACCTAAAAAAAACAAAAATTAAAAATTAAAAAAATATGGAAAAGGGAGACTGAGATACGATAGTCAACTATCCTAGACCTTTTTATTCTTAAAAACATGGGCGCAGCCATTATCGACTTTCGAGTGTGTCCGCCATTAGTAAAGTGTAAAAATCTTATGTTCTCTGGGTTTATCGATGCGCTAATGTATGGTTTCTCTAGTACAGGTGTCACAATATACTGTTATTTCGGCTTGAAATTCAATGATAACATGTTGGTTTTTTTTAATTACCGTTATTTTCACCATACAAAATCAGCATAAGAAAGAAGGGGTAATCAAATTAATATTTTGTATGAAATTAAAAAGTAAATATATAAATTATAATATACGCTTTTTGAAATTATTACTATACGATTTAAAGTGAAGTAATAATGATAAAAAGTGTGCCTAACTTATAAGAAAGAACTTAACTTTGAATGTGACATCTTAAGGTGCATTTTTCAATTCTGTTTTATTTTATTTATTTTTTGCTAGTTAAATTGTAAAACAAATTAAAACTTTTTGTCAGTCAATTTCTTTATAGGGATCTGTAGTGAAAATGAAAAGGAATTTAAGTTTTATCAAATTAAAACATCTGAATATCTGAAAAAAAAGTTTCATGAGGAACCTAATATAACTATTTGCTCCCAGGTTTCAGATACGTGAACCGGACGGGCATTTTTCACCCCATTTTTCTTCTTCTTTAAATTTCTTTACTAGGATTTCATAGTTTTATATTGATTTATTCTTTAATTTTATATGTTTTTGAAGATTAATTAAAATTTGATATTGACGTGTTAAGGAAGTGGTAGCGCTTTCTAGACTTGTAGTCTGCTGAAGGTCGACTGTGTCAACAGCGATGCGATGCTTCCCGGGTTTGGCAATTAGGGGAGTAACCAGTCGTGTCATTTTGCAACAAAGGTGTTAAATTCATAGTGTAGAAAGATAACTATCATTACAACTGATAGTTAACTGTGTATTGCATAACAAGTTATAGCAAAGACATCACTAAAACACAAAAATTTAATTTATGTATTGGGTTGATTCTTAAATGTATTTGATTTGCAATATGACAGTTAAACTCTACCCCCTTCCCACAAAGGGTTAAAAATGATAAAAATATATATAACTGAATTATAATGACAAAAAAACTAAAAGAAAAAAAAATCGTCGAATTTTGTTGCAGGACATCATGTCGTTCATTTTAACTTCTTACAGAATCAAGATTTATTTCAAGATTTATCTACAGAAATGTGATACCTCTTTGTAAATTGTTAATTATTTCATGCGGCTTCTACATGAAAAACAATAATTCGTACACTGCTCACTTTGTTCCTGTTTACTTTCATTTAAGACAACATTTATTTAAGTCAATTTTTTTTTCTATGTTATCCTCTACCGCATACGGAAGGAACATTATTCCTCCACATATTTGCTATACTCTATCATTGTGCAAATGATTGATTTTTTGGTCAATTGCATAAGTGCTCCCTACATCATAGAAATATGCGACTTTGTGAAGTGAAGACAATATTCGAAGGGAACTTAGTTCTTTTGTACAAAATATATACCGTTAGTAAAAAATGTGTGTTGAGGGTTTCCATACCAACCGTTTTTTGGGGGTTTTTTTTTTGGTTTTTTTTTGCGTACCCTGTTTTGTATTGAAATTCTGCCACATAAGCAAGGTTAAAATCTGAATAGCTACAGATCAATCTGTTAGCCCACATCTGGCAAAATGGCTAATTCTTTAATTTTGAACCACGGGAATAAGCCATAAAATATCAACTGAAGCGTGTTTATCTAATCCAATTATGAATACTGATTAATCATAACTAGTGTAAACAACCGATTGTTACACTTTCTTAATGGCGGACGAAAGTAGCGCCACCTAGCGTCCACGAACGATAACTAGGTAATCACTGATTTCTGAAAACGTCTATACAGTGTAATGGAAAGTGTGAAGTAGGAAAAGGTCAATAGTTCAATGAATTTTAATTAAAAGTTCCCAAGTTGGAAAGTGTAACAGTGCTGATCAACAGTCCAATCAATTTTAATTGAAGTTCTTAGTATGTAGGAAAGGGTAACAGTGCTGGTCAACAGTCCAATCAATTGTAATTGAAGTTGTTAGTATGTAGGAAAGGGTAACAGTGCTGGTCAACAGTCCAACAAATTGTAATTGAAGTTCTTAGTAGGAAAGGGCAGCAGTGCTGGTCAACAGTCCAACCAATTGTAATTGAGGTTTTTAGTAGGAAAGGGTAACAGTGCTGGTCAACAGTCCAATCAATCGTAATTAAAAGTTCTTAGTAGGAAAGGGTAATAGTGATTGATGGTCAACAATGCAATCAATTGTAATTGAAGTTCTTAGCAGGAAAGGATAATGGTGATGGTCAACTGTCCAATCAATTGTAATTGAAGTTCTTAGCAGGAAAGGGTAATAGTGCTAGTCAACAGTCCAATCAGTTGTAATTGAAAGTTCGTAGTAGGAAAGGGTAACACTTAACAGTGCTGGTCAATAGCCCAATCAATTGTAATTGAAAGTTCTCAGTAGGAAAGGGTAACAGTGCTGGTCAACAGTCCAATCAATTGCAATTGAGTGTTCTTAGTAGAAAACTTAAAAAGGGTTATAGTGATGGTCAACAGTCCAATCAATTGTAATTGAAAGTTCTTAGTAATGAAAGGGTAATAGTGCTGGTCAATAGTGCAATCAATTGCAATTGAAAGTTATTAGTAGGAAAGGGCTATAGTGATGGTCAACAGTCCAATCAATTGTAATTGAAGTTCTTAGCAGGAAAGGATAATAGTGATGGTCAACAGTCCAATCAATTGCAATTGAATGTTCCTGGCAGGAAAGAGTAACAGTGCTGGTCAACAGTCCAATCAATTGCAATTGAATGTTCTTAGTAGGAAAGGGTAATTGTGATGGTCAACAGTCCAATCAATTGTAATATATACTTAAGTTCTAGTTAAATGATCCTACTGAATTTGGACACAATTATCCTTGGCACTGAATAACGGTTGGTGTGGACATGTGGTATTGTAAACCCTACCTGTTCCAAAAATCTAGGCCCTAAGGTGCAAAAGTGGATGTACATAGAGAGTTTTTTTTTAGCTTTTATGATCAAAATGTGTTCAGCGTCCGCATTTCAGCTTTATACCGATCTTTATTCTAATAATCCAAAATACAATACATCCTGCACTGGGTGCAGCCCTTTATTATACATATTTGAACTTGTTCCTGGGGCAGCCCTTTATTATACATTGTTGAACTTGTTCCTGTGGAAGCCCTTTATTATACATTGTTGAACTTGTTCCTGGGGCAGCCCTTTATTATACATTGTTGAACTTGTTCCTGGGGCATCCCTTTATTATACATTGTTGAACTTGTTCCTGGGGCAACCCTTTATTATACATTGTTGAACTTGTTCCTAGGGCAGCCCTTTATTATACATTGTTGAACTTGTTCCTGGGGCAGCCCTTTATTATACATTGTTGAACTTGTTCCTGGGGCAGCCCTTTATTATACATGGTTGAACTTGTTCCTGGGGCAGCCCTTTATTATATATTGTTGAACTTGTTCCTGGGGCAGCCCTTTATTATACATTGTTGAACTTGTTCCTGGGGCAGCCCTTTATTATATATTATTGAACTTGTTCTCATCCTGAATATAGCTGCAATACTGCTCACTGAAAGTTAAGCAATAATCAATCAATCAAATCAATCCAAAAACATGAATGTAAGTTTTAAGCATGATAGAGTTAAAGTAATGACATTGTCATGTGACTATTGATTGAAAACATTTTCTAATTGACTTTAGTTTTATTTTAATAGTGACATGGCCTGCAGTGTAGCTGGAATAACATCAGATGCTAATGTTCTCACTAATGAACTTAGGTTGATTGCACAGAGGTAAAATATAACTGTTACAATTATGGGTATGACACTTTCAACAACATTTTAGTTATATTGTAGCTGTCACAGACATGCTCCAAGTCACATACAGGAATCAATGTTACAGTTAAAGAGAAGAATGAGAACACACACTACTTATCGTATAAGAACACGCACTACTTTTTCTTCATTTGCTGTGGTCACTGATGCTTTTAAAATATACTGACTGGAACGCTACAAATCTTAGAAAACGTAATTGTTGAAACATTTCTGTTATTCAAGAATATTGAGATTTTATTATTGATGATTTTCATCAGAATGGACTGTTATGATTTATACACATTAACAAGACATCGATTTTCATATGTGTATTGTGTAACACCGACATAAAATGGACTAGTCTGGGCAGTACATGTGTAGATAATTAATTAAGTCCAAAAATGTGTCAGAAGTATGCTGGGATAAACTGCAAGATTTTTGTCAGTATGAAGACAAAAACAAAGGATAAAGTTAAAGGGACATTATCTGCCTAAAACGTGTTTCTGTAACTTATAAATGTTATGAAATGTACGCGCATCGAGGGAAAAAGGTGCAACTGCTGTGTTTTGAGATCGATCAACTCAAGAAATGGACGCCATCTTATTAATTATCGGCATTGCTTACAGAGTTTGCCGAATCGTCATTAAATCAGTACAACAATGCACTTATTTCTTATTTTCTGTGAATCTGCTTTTAGTCGGCATTAATTACGGACAAAGAACCATACAAGTTTGCAGTTAATAAGCGACAAAATACAAATTATTCTTTTTTACCTGTCACTAGTAAGGCCAGTTGCATACGGAGAAAGCGAGGTCAAATTATTTGCTTGCAAGGAAATAATAAATCGATGGTAATTTTCGTTCTCAAAATGCGAAAAGTGGGACGATAAGCTGTTTAATGTGAAATATTTACCTTTATTTCATCATTTTAAAGCTATTTACCAATTTCCAAAACATATAATTTTTTTGGTCAAAATCGTAGCTAATGCCCCTTTATACATATATTTTTTTTAGCATTAGGCATCAGAATCGACCATATGATTTTAGAATCAATCTGAATCATAGGATCGGATGCTGATTAGGTGATGTTTTCGATGAACGGTGTACCACTGACTACTTTCAGCAACATTTTAGTTATATCGTAGCTGACACAGATCTTCCCCAAGTCACATACATAAATCAATGTTACAGTTATGGGTATGACACTTAGCAACATTTTAGTTATATCGTAGCTGTCTTAAGGTCTGCTCCAAGTCAGTACAGGAATCAATGTTACAGTTATGGGTATGACACTTAGCAACATTTTAGTTATATCGTAGCTGTCTAAGGTCTGCTCCAAGTCAGTACAGGAATCAATGTTACAGTTATGGGTATGACACTTTTAGCAACATTTTTATAGTTATATCGTAGCTGTCTAAGGTCTGCTCCAAGTCAATACAGGAATCAATGTTAGGCCAAAAAAAAATATATGTGTGTTTACTGTCACATGTCAAAAAAATCTAGGGTCGGTCGGGATTAATTTTTTTATTATCGGCAAAACCGGAAATAGTCGTTCCGGTATTTCATTTTCGAAATTTCCGGTAAAATGACGAATTATGCAGTTTTTCTACCTTCTTTGCTCTCAATTTCGACAAAAAGCTAGCAGTTGAAAAAATAAAACATTGCTGCTGGTTAAGCAACAAAAATGGTTATCCGAATTCTGTGTAAAAATTCATAGGGTCGCTAGCAAAAATTAGGGTCGGTCGGGTGACCGTAAACACACATATTTTTTTTTTGGTCTTACAGTTATGGGTATGACACTTTTAGCAACATTTTAGTTATATCGTAGCTGTCGAAGGTCTGCTCCAAGTCAATAGAGAAATCAATGTTACAGTTATGAGTATGACACTTTTAGCAACATTTTAGTTATATCGTAGCTATCTAAGATCTGCTCCAAGTCAATACAGGAATCAAGCTCACAAATTTACTTGGTGATAGGTACAGTATATATATAAATTATGCACATATATACTATATAATGTTAGTCTCTGACTTATTGAAGTCTGAACACATTATTTATTTTTTTTAGCTTTTATGTCAATTCAGTCTTCTTTTAAAATTAACAATTTTAAGCCATCTATGCAAAATCTTGATTTTTTTTTTAATTAAGATTTTTAACTTGAAAACCAAACCTTTCACAAAACAAGTGAAATTTATAATGTAAAATGTATTTAAATGTTCATTATTGCATTTGAAAATGTATGTCAAAAACAAGTTAAAATTTTGGGACCGTAGCTTTTATGTTCCTTTGTATTAGTTTAAATTACAGATTTTGTATTAGATTAAATTACAGATATATTTTCAGTTTAGTTTGTGATTATTGAAATAAAAATCAGTAATACTATGGTCTTCATTGTTTCATTTTCATTAAATGAAGTTGTAATGTTTTCTTGCAGGTTCTTACTACAATACCAAGAACCTATTCCATGTGAACAACTTGTCAGTACATTATGTGATATCAAACAAGCTTATACACAGTTTGGAGGTAAATTATGCAGAATATCAACAGTATCATATCACATACTCCACAAATGTTTTGTGACATCAATAATAAACATGTTCTTTAAAACTAATTTGCTTGCATGTGTCATTTCTTATGTGAATATGATAGTATTGGTGCATTAACCATGCAGGCATTTTATTACAAAAGCAAAATATTGACTGGTACACTCACCATTACAGCTTTTACTTACAGATGCCAAACAAATATTGACTGGTACACTCACCATTACAGCTTTTACTTACAGATGCCAAACAAATATTGACTGGTACACTCACCATTCAAGCTTTTACTTACAGATGCCAAACAAATATTGACTGGTACACTCACCATTCAAGCTTTTACTTACAGATGCCAAACAAATATTGGCTGGTACACTCACCATTCAAGCTTTTACTTACAGATGCCAAGCAAATATTGGCTGGTACACTCACCATTCAAGCTTTTACTTACAGATGCCAAACAAATATTGGCTGGTACACTCACCATTCAAGCTTTTACTTACAGATGCCAAACAAATATTGACTGGTACACTCACCATTCAAGCTTTTACTTACAGATCTATGCCAAACAAATATTGACTGGTACACTCACCATTCAAGCTTTTACTTACAGATGCCAAACAAATATTGACTAGTTGTTGATGTTTTCTTACCCCATACTCAGTTCTTAAGTAATACATGCTTGAGTTAGATATAAACTACAAAGTACAGTACTAACAAGGTGTTTCAGTAGAAAAACACTTTGGTCAGACATATTCCACTGACAATTCACAGTGTTTCACCAACTAACACCAACAAACCCTGCTTTGTTGTGGTGGGAACATGATGGAATTCCTCTCTGAATCGAATAAAAACGCAGACAGTCGCCATGTTTTTCAGTATTAATTTTTATGTATTATTAAGTAAAATATTAATTTATTTCTATATGTTGTAGCTATTTATGAATTCTTATAATTGATGTAAATCATGTGATTTATATATTGACATGGTCGGTTGAGGTTTGTAGTATGTTGCAGGATTCAAAATGAAATTAGTCATTAGGACTTTGTAACTGATGTGAACTCAAAATAAGAAAGGGCGGTTTAAAACCATTTTTATTTTTGCATGCATAAACTGCACCGAAAATTAAACCGTTTATTGTCGAAAAACCATGATCTACGATGTCATTTACTTTTTATGAAGTTCATTTCTCTGAACTAAATAAAACATTGATGAATCTAATTGTAATAACAGTATACTCAAAAGACTTTTTATACGCCCGTCTCGAGACAGGCCGTATTATGTGATTGGGTATGGCAGGCTGGCGTCCGCACAATAACTTTAGTTCTGTATATCGGATCTTTACCAAACTTGGCCACATGATTCCCCTGTGGAAGGGGAAGAACCCTATTTATTTTGGGGTCATTACCATTATACCGTTTGATAATTTATATAGACGGGCATATTTTGTGATGCACACATTTCTTGTTTATTATTATTATTTAATAATAATAAAAAAAACATTCTGTGAACTGTTGATTGTGTGCTTGGTCATTATTTGACAACAATAAACTCAGTTATATTTTGGCTATTTAAACCAGTCTGAAACTGAAGCTGATCACTGCATAGTCCTCACATTAATGACATGTGACATGTGTTGAGTCTAATCAAGCACTTTTGGAATAAAGAATGACAGACATAGTAAATGATGAAAAGCTGACCTTGATCATGTTATTATCAGCAAGCTTAAGTTTTGTTCAAAATTGAAATTTAAATATTTTTTAGCTCACCTGACCAAAGACATGACAAGAAGTAGTTTAACATATATTCCAGATTTTCTGTGAAATTTTTCTTTAAGCCAATTTATACCGATTAGGCATATTATGTATAAAAAAAAACCCACCCCAAAATCTTTGGCTCAGTAACAAATTTTGGTTTTCATTAGTTAATGTTTTGGAAAATTGTATTCTTGAGATGCAGTATATATATATGCACCTAATATTATATTGTGTATAACAAATCATTTAGATCCAGATAACACTTGTAAGCAAATTTTGATTTTAAAGTATTATTTACATAAATGTAGATGTTTGGGTGATATACCCAGTGTAAATGGTGGTCTAAAATGCCTGAAATATTTTTATTGAAATAGAAAAGACAACCATAAATATTTTATCCTGTACACAAAATGAATATACCGTCTATGTAAAAAGTGGTTGCCATTTGAAACTGTCCTTGGTGTTTGAAATTTCAGTGCAGTGCTGCAAAATGTGTGTGCAGATAAATTAAATGTCTTTTGTCTGTGTAAAATTGTTTATGCATATCATGTTTTTTTTCTATTTGTATCTGCCTCTGCTTTTCTAACACCCTTAGCATTACTCATATGTAAAGTCTGGTAAAAGTCTTGGCAGTGATAGAGGAAGGAAAACATCTACGTAAAAAGTAAAAGATCCATTGTCATTTGAGATATGGATATTTCATAATGGTCAATCAAACTATGATGAGGACGGTAGAATTTTTCTAGCAATGACTAACCTAGGAGCAGCGTAGCCTTGTTTGAATAGCTTTTGCGTCAGCAGCTGAGCTCTGTCCAGGAAATGTTTATTTAAGAAATAAATCATGGAAGCCAGAATGTGTTTTGAGTTTTAACATGGGTGGGCGGATCTTAGTATTTTATCCCGAGCTGGAAGGTGGCTTTCATGATTTATTTTGATTCTGATATGTCTAAGAGTACAAATACGGTAGTATACTTTGATTGGAAAACGATTATTTATATTTACGTTTGCGGAAAATGTCGCACACAATTTATGCTGCCAAATTCGAGCAGGCGATAATTCATAAACATGTACATTTATGATGGGAAAGTCAGTCACATGCACCAGTGCATGTACTAATGAGATTATACCCAATCGATAAATCGCTCGTTTGTTTACAAAGCGAAAAAAGGACGTCATGTTAGAATTAATATTATAAATGTGATAAAAAAAATGCATGAACATAAGTAATTGCCTACTAAATAATACTGATTTGCAGGTAAAAGGCCTTTTGGGGTATCTTTATTGTATGTTGGTTGGGACAAACATTATGGATTCCAGTTGTATCAGAGTGATCCTAGTGGTAACTATGGTGGATGGAAAGCTACATGTATAGGAAACAATAGTGCTGTAAGTTTTATCATTTCATTAGTAATCATTCATTTAGTTATTGAGAAAATTGAGTAAAAATATGACAGTAGGAAGATTGAAAATGAGACTGTTGGATATCGGAGAAATATCTACTGATACTCGACAGCAAAAATAGATTTAAAAGCTACATGACATTGCCTTTGCATATATTTTTTAATTGGGCTTTTTATTTAACATAAGACCTATGTTTAATATTAATGGTAGCATATTACCTTTACAGTCAAAGTCAAGTGACATTTTCCATTCAGCTGATTTTTACCGATTGTGCAAATAAGCCATATCTTAATAAAAGATCACATTTAAATCTTCTCCTCTCAAACCGTGTAACCAAGTCAAACCATGTTTAGCTGATATTGTCCTTGGGGGAGTTCCCTTTCAAAATTGTGTCGGATAGCCCCACCCTCAAAATGGTGGCCATTACATAAAATAAAAATTTCTTTTAAAGTCTATTGCTGCTTTATTATATGTCAAAATGAGGTCAAATTTTAACTACAGCTACATGGCATTGAGTAGCTCAACATGTCTTCAAAGTTTTTCAGTGAAATGTTTTCAGCCAATTTATACCGATTATGCATATTGAGGAAAAAAATCACATTAAAATCTTATGCTCAGAAATTTGAGCTGAAATGATCATTGGTTGGCCCACAAAAAGAATCTGCTGCAACTTTTTAGCTCACCTTGCCAAAGGCAAGGTGAGCTTTTGCCATCACTTGGCGTCCGTTATCTGTCGTCTGTGGTCCGTTAACTTTTCACATTTTAATCTTCTCCTCTGAATCCCCTCAGCCAAATGAACTGAAACTTGGTAGGCAGCATCTATGGAAGGTCCTCTCTAAAGATTGCACATTTTGTTCAGATCCACTAACAAACATGGCCGCCACAGGCAATTCTTGTTTCTGATTGGCCGATTTTTTTAACTCTTGCCATTATCTCCCTTAGAAATTAACTAATGCTGATATAGCATAGATTTTTCCGTAATTGTTACGAATTTCGGGCCAAAATTACGGTGTTACGGTCAACAGTCTACTTGTTACGGATTTCCGATTATTGCCGTCCCGGAACCGTTCCCCATTTAAATATCATTGTGATCATTTAGATGCTTCATTGTCTGCTAAAATCGCGTAAAGATAAGCGCTTGAGGGATTTCGATTATTTAATACTTTTGGGATTCTCGGGACTATCTATAGTAGAAAACGATCTATCCATTTCTTGTTTGATCCCGAGTAGTTAATGAACACAGCACGTTTTTGTCAATTTCACGATGTCTGAGGAAACAAGTGAAGCTTCTGCAGCGAAAAAAAGGAAATTGGGACAACGATTTCGTCCCGAATATTGTATTGAGTTCTCTTGCCTTATGAAATCGACACGGGAACATTATGCTTATTGCAAATATTGCAAACAAGACTTGTCCATTCAGCACGGTGTTCGGGATGAACACACATATACAACAAAACAGTTGAAAAGTACCAAGTCAACAACATATCAGGCATTCCAGAATTATACATTAATTATTCTATGGGAGGGTGAGGGAGGGCCACTTCAGGAAATTTTAATTTCTATTGACAGTAAGTTGAAACATAGAATACATTTGTAAGTGAACATACATGTATTAAAACTTAATGGAGATTCTGCCGTTAATCAACTCCTGTACATCACAAATGAATTTGGTAGAGCGTTGGACGAAGGTAAGGAAGTGAGAGTTGTCTTTTGCGATATAAGTAAAGCATTTGACCGAGTTTGGCATAAGGGATTACTTCGTAAGCTTGAATCAATAGGGATTAGAGGATCATTATTATTGTGGGTGATAAACTACTTGTCTGAAAGAAAACAACGTGTAGTAATTAATAATTCAACTTCTAGTTGGCGTGACATAAATGCTGGTGTACCCCAGGGATCGATTCTAGTTGGCGTGACATAAATGCTGGTGTACCCCAGGGATCGATTCTAGGGCCTCTTTTGTTCATTGTTTTCATAAATGACATACTGACCGATATTAATTCGACTATAAAATTATTTGCCGATGACACTAGTCTGTACTTAATTGTAGACGACCCACAAGAAACAGCACAAACACTCAATGATGACCTAGTGAAATTACATGCATGGTCTACAAAATGGCTGGTAAATTTTAATCCACAGAAAACTGAAGCCATGACTATCTCTCGAAAATTAAATAAACCCCATCAACCTAACCTTATTATGAATAATACTATCATTAGTACTGTTACTGAACATAAACACCTTGGACTACAACTTTCTGACGATGGTAATTGGAATAAACATATTGACATGATAACTAAAAAAGCATTCTCACGTGTTAACATTTTAAGGAAATTCAAATTTATACTGGATCGGAAAACTCTAGAAACAATTTATATTACTTTTATAAGACCATTACTAGAATATGTGGATGTTGTTTGGGATACCAAGACTCAAATACTAATTAACAAACTAGAAAATATTCAGGTTGAGGCTGCTAGAATCGTGACTGGGGGTACCAGACTTGTATCTTTAAGTAATCTATATATTGAAACCGGGTGGGAAAAATTGAAAGATAGAAGGGAAAGGCATAGAACGATTCAATTTTATAAGATGTCAAATAATCTAACTCCTCAATATCTTAGTAACTTAATTCCGCAAAATTTCGGCATGATCCATGACCACAATACTCGTCATACCTCACATATTCCTCCAGTACGCACTCGAACATCGCTCTACGCAAGCTATTTCATACCCTCCAGTGTACAACTATGGAACCAAAAGCCAGAAAATATTAAATCAAGCAGATCTGTTCAGATAATTAAATCAACCCCAAAACAATACTAAACCCATTTATTATTATATTGGTACTCGACTGGGACAAATTTTACACGCTAGGTTGCGTATGCAATGCAGCTCTCTCAATCATCACTTATTTCGTAAAAACAATGTAAATTCCCCATTTTGTCAATGTGGGGCAACAGAAACCACGGCCCATTTTCTGCTACATTGTCCCCGTCACAATGCAACAAGACTGAGATATATTCACACCATTAATTTACTGATTAACTTAAATACGGATTTATTATTGTTTGGTTCTACAGACTTAACGAATACCCTAAATACAGAGATATTCTTAAACGTGCAGAAGTTCATCTAGTTCTAATAATAAAACCCTAAATGCTCGCTTACTCGCAAGGGTTATAACGGGATGCCATTACACGTAATGGAGCAGCCGCCGAGATTTTTTGCGCTCGCTTACAGAGCTTCTGACGCCTGCATTTATCAATAATAAGACATAACCTTTCCTTTTGTCCATTATTATAACAAGTTTTTATCACCTACCAGTATTTTAGAATGTAATTCCCACAAAATAAAAATCTTCTCTTTGAAAATTTTGAATTTCGTCATTTCCGGCCTCACTATTTGGATGTCGATACCATATTTGGTGATTTAGGCGTGAATGTTTACCAATCGTAACTACTCGGCCATTCTCGCTACCCTGCAAATAACAGGGTAGCGAGAATGGCCGAGTAGTTACGATTGGAATATTTACATCAGTTTGTAATAAGAAATACCATATTTAGAAAAGCTCCGCCTTCCGTAGTTTCCGGTTATGGAAAACGATCGATAAATTTGAACAAGGTTGTTGCTAACTTTGAAAAGCATATATTTCTCAGCCAAACCGATTTAACAAGGACTGGGATCATCAGTAATTGTTATAATGAAATGTTTGAAGCGTAAATAGTGAGTTTTTATGTTTCAACTGCAACTTTTTTTTTGCTCCATTGTGACGAATGGGACCGCGTTGTAGCTCTGCCGAGACACAAGTTTGTCACAAGAGCTACATTATTGCAGCTAAAGTTCATCATGAGTAGTAAACGATTCACCTTCTAACCATATTCACACAACTTAAACATGTTAAAAAAAAAAAGCACTTGCACTTTTACACTTCATTTGTTTGTTTCTTTTTATTTATTTATTTTTTTCTTACTAAAGCACACCAAATAACATTGACAACGACTGATTAACACTTGATAATTCTCAATACACTTCTACCTTTCGATACTAATTAAACCTTGAACACCAGATAACAACAGGGATACAGATTAATATAAGTTTAACCACTTGTTTCCGAATCCTATTGATTAATTTAAATGTATATATAATTTATATGTGTATTATCATAATGTGTAATATTGAATTAATTAATAAAATATGTTTATACTAAAACATAACTTTTTATTTCTTTTTGTTGCTCATCAATTTTGCATCTAGTTGTCACAAATAAAGGAAATCATTTGCTCATCACTGTGTGCCTAGTCTGTAGTACGATTATGGTAAAATTTTATGAAAAATTATGATTACTGAAAAAAATCACAAATTACTGATATCTCAACTTTTTGTTACTGATTGCACCAAAAATGGGTTGGCATCTATGATATAGCGTAACATGTTTATTCTATACATTACAAGTAGGTATTCACATATTAATATTATTTTTAGCAAACCTTGCCAAAGGCAATATGAGCTTTTGCCATCACTTGGTGTCCGTCGTCTGTCATCCGTTTACTTTTCACATTTTAATCTTCTCCTCTGAAAACCCTCAGCCAAATGAACTGAAACTTGGTAGGAAGCATCTATGGAATGTCCTCTCTAAAGAGCGCACATTTTATTATGATCCATTACCAAACATAGCCACCACAGGCAATTCTTGTTTCTGATTGGCCGATTTTTAAAAATCTTCTCCTCTGAAACCGCTTGGCCAAATGAACCGACACTTGGTAGGAAGCATATATGGAATGTCCTCTATGAAGATTGCTCATTTCGTCCCGATCGGTTAACAAACATGGCTACCACCAGTGATAGGGAAAGATTTTTACTAAATGGACCCATGGCCCCTTCCTCAAAATTTCAATGGGCCATATCATAAACCCAATGGACCATTCTTTACATGCATTTTTCGGTTTTGAAAGTTGTGCAACCGATTGTGATTGTATTTTTCTTGCCAGCTTTCATACACACCACTTTACAAAACATTTTATTTTCATTTAAGTAAAGCCAGGGCCAAAGTTTTTCCGAAACCTGTCTATATTTACGGTGTTCGGACCTTTCACTTTTGGTTTCAGTAGTTATATTGTTCGATTCTGACATTTGACTTTCATTTTGAGTTTCACTTTCAGGGTCAATGCCCGGGTTAATGTCATCACCATGATCGGTACTTTTTGTCAGGGTTGTCAATGGCAGTATTTGTATTTGTATCAACTGGATTGTTATTATCATCTTTACTATTACTAAACGAAAAGTTAAATAATGTCTTTTGTCCTGGCAAATTTAGTAATCTTTGCTTCTTCGGTGGTAAATGTCTGTCAAATAAATGTTACACCATTTTAAATATTATATCTCAAGGATTAATAATATGTATAGTTTATTCTTTTTGGATAAATACTTTTTGAGAAACCCTAAATTAATAAACTAAATATATACCGCTGAGTGGGCTCCATCAAATTGTTGATTATTCTGCCACTTTCCGGTGTGCGCATATGTGTATATAATACCAAGAAACAAACATAATTCAGTGCCTGAAATGGACGGTCGCCCAATCACCGAATGCGACTAATATCTTATTCGGGCGACCAAAAGCTGCTCCAAATTAGGTAGTCACTGGCCCAACAAAAAACGTCTGGGCGATTGCCTAAAAGACCGTTAAAAATTGTTGTTTTACCGAAACCGGACACAAACTAACTTCAACGGTAGATAACTCTTCTGTTTTAGTCGAAAACGGTTTGTTACGAGCACAGTGATTGGTCCAAATACATTTTTGTAGCCAATGAATACACAGCTAATGTAATTTACTGCTCTCCCCAATTATTTATTTTTATCGAGCCAATCAATACACGTTTCCTACACGTTTTCATGTAATACACAAGTATTCACTAAATATTAGAAAAGAAATGTGTTTTTTTGCTTCTTAATGATTTAATTATTAAAATTGTTAACTTTCACACGGACGAAGTGGAAAGTTGTGAACAATAGAGAATTCTGTCAACTTATAATGTTTGCGATCTGGTATCTTCCACGGTTCGGAAATTTATTCATTCAATCTGCTGCAAAATGTACATGTACGAATTTCATTTTACAGAAACCGGAAACCTTTTTGTGTCAATCCTTAGATAATCATTGAAAAACTTTTCCCCAACAACGGAGAGAAAATCGTTGACAGTAATGTCAAACTATGGAAATGATCTGGCCTGTCACTTCTTTTAAACTTTTCATACGTGTAGTTCATCTCTATACATACACGGCTACATTTTAATGACAATTGGGAGTGTTTTCTTTTTTGGAACCAGAACTTTTGTTTACAAATTAAAAAATAACAGGAAAAGTTAACAGTTGTTTATATAACAGAAAATGAAAGCACTGTTTGTTATTTCAACAAAATAACAAAGTGAGATACTTGTTTGGAATGAATAACCAACTGACATTACCCCGAACTGAGAGGTTATTTTACTTTAGAATCACTTCTTCATAGTGGATTGAAACAAGTGATGTCACTCTTCACTTTGGGGAGTACAAGAGCAGTCTTGTAGTGGCATTAGCCTACTCTTTTCCGGATGTCTTTAATGTGATCATGGCATTGATCTCCCCTTACACAAACCAGCCTTTTATTGTCCCCATCCGACGGACTAGCATCGTTTCTTGAGACCACCCTAGCCAATGGCATCAAGGTTGTCGAAAAGGTTATAACAAGTAAATTCAGGTTTCATTTGATAGCAATATATGCATTGGGGTGTTTTCACAATTTCAGCTGCACACCCGTTACTGTACAAAATTACCTTGAAGAGCCCCAACCCCTGTGAGACTAGTGAAAGAATGAATTTTAATGTTATTGATAAAAAAAACAAATAAGTGACTAGTCTGTGATTTGCTCTTGGTATTCTAGTTTCATGGTATGATATGTAGTTAATTTTGTTTATAAGTGACTAGTCTGCGATTTGCCCTTGGTATTCTAGTTTCATGGTATGATATGTAGTTTATAAGTGACTAGTCTGTGATTTGCCCTTGGTATTCTAGTTTCATGGTATGATATGTAGTTTATAAGTGACTAGTCTGTGATTTGCTCTTGGTATTCTAGTTTCACGGTATGATATGTAGTTTATAAGTGACTAGTCTGTGATTTGCCCTTGGTATTCTAGTTTCACGGTATGATATGTAGTTTATAAGTGACTAGTCTGCGATTTGCCCTTGGTATTCTAGTTTCATGGTATGATATGTAGTTTATATGTGACTAGTCTGTGATTTGCTCTTGGTATTCTAGTTTCATGGTATGATATGTAGTTTATAAGTGACTAGTCTGCGATTTGCCCTTGGTATTCTAGTTTCATGGTATGATATGTAGTTTATAAGTGACCAGTCTGTGATTTGCCCTTGGTATTCTAGTTTCATGGTATGATATGTAGTTTATAAGTGACTAGTCTGTGATTTGCTCTTGGTATTCTAGTTTCATGGTATGATATGTAGTTTATAAGTGACTAGTCTGTGATTTGCCCTTGGTATTCTAATTTCATGGTATGATATGTAGTTTATAAGTGACTAGTCTGTGATTTGCCCTTGGTATTCTAGTTTCATGGTATGATATGTAGTTTATAAGTGACTAGTCTGTGATTTGCTCTTGGTATTCTAGTTTCATGGTATGATATGTAGTTTATAAGTGACTAGTCTGTGATTTGCCCTTGGTATTCTAGTTTCACGGTATGATATGTAGTTTATAAGTGACTAGTCTGTGATTTGCCCTTGGTATTCTAGTTTCACGGTATGATATGTAGTTTATAAGTGACTAGTCTGTGATTTGCCCTTGGTATTCTAGTTTCATGGTATGATATGTAGTTTATAAGTGACTAGTCTGTGATTTGCCCTTGGTATTCTAGTTTCATGGTATGATATGTAATTTATAAGTGACTAGTCTGTGATTTGCCCTTGGTATTCTAGTTTCATGGTATGATATGTAGTTTATAAGTGACTAGTCTGTGATTTGCCCTTGGTATTCTAGTTTCATGGTATGATATGTAGTTTATAAGTGACTAGTCTGTGATTTGCCCTTGGTATTCTAGTTTCATGGTATGATATGTAGTTTATAAGTGACTAGTCTGTGATTTGCCCTTGGTATTCTAGTTTCACGGTATGATATGTAGTTTATAAGTGACTAGTCTGTGATTTGCCCTTGGTATTCTAGTTTCACGGTATGATATGTAGTTTATAAGTGACTAGTCTGTGATTTGCCCTTGGTATTCTAGTTTCATGGTATGATATGTAGTTTATAAGTGACTAGTCTGTGATTTGCCCTTGGTATTCTAGTTTCATGGTATGATATGTAATTTATAAGTGACTAGTCTGTGATTTGCCCTTGGTATTCTAGTTTCATGGTATGATATGTAGTTTATAAGTGACTAGTCTGTGATTTGCCCTTGGTATTCTAGTTTCATGGTATGATATGTAGTTTATAAGTGACTAGTCTGTGATTTGCCCTTGGTATTCTAGTTTCATGGTATGATATGTAGTTTATAAGTGACTAGTCTGTGATTTGCCCTTGGTATTCTAGTTTCATGGTATGATATGTAGTTTATAAGTGACTAGTCTGTGATTTGCCCTTGGTATTCTAGTTTCATGGTATGATATGTAGTTTATAAGTGACTAGTCTGTGATTTGCCCTTGGTATTCTAGTTTCATGGTATGATATGTAGTTTATAAGTGACTAGTCTGTGATTTGCCCTTGGTATTCTAGTTTCATGGTATGATATGTAGTTTATAAGTGACTAGTCTGTGATTTGCCCTTGGTATTCTAGTTTCATGGTATGATATGTAGTTTATAAGTGACTAGTCTGTGATTTGCCCTTGGTATTCTAGTTTCACGGTATGATATGTAGTTTATAAGTGACTAGTCTGTGATTTGCCCTTGGTATTCTAGTTTCACGGTATGATATGTAGTTTATAAGTGACTAGTCTGTGATTTGCCCTTGGTATTCTAGTTTCATGGTATGATATGTAGTTTATAAGTGACTAGTCTGTGATTTGCCCTTGGTATTCTAGTTTCATGGTATGATATGTAATTTATAAGTGACTAGTCTGTGATTAGCCCTTGGTATTCTAGTTTCATGGTATGATATGTAGTTTATAAGTGACTAGTCTGTGATTTGCCCTTGGTATTCTAGTTTCATGGTATGATATGTAGTTTATAAGTGACTAGTCTGTGATTTGCCCTTGGTATTCTAGTTTCATGGTATGATATGTAGTTTATAAGTGACTAGTCTGTGATTTGCCCTTGGTATTCTAGTTTCATGGTATGATATGTAGTTTATAAGTGACTAGTCTGTGATTTGCCCTTGGTATTCTAGTTTCATGGTATGATATGTAGTTTATAAGTGACTAGTCTGTGATTTGCCCTTGGTATTCTAGTTTCATGGTATGATATGTAGTTTATAAGTGACTAGTCTGTGATTTGCCCTTGGTATTCTAGTTTCATGGTATGATATGTAGTTTATAAGTGACTAGTCTGTGATTTGCCCTTGGTATTCTAGTTTCATGGTATGATATGTAGTTTATAAGTGACTAGTCTGTGATTTGCCCTTGGTATTCTAGTTTCATGGTATGATATGTAGTTTATATGTCTGTGATTTGCCCTTGGTATTCTAGTTTCATGATATGATATGTAGTTTATAAGTGACTAGTCTGTGATTTGCCCTTGGTATTCTAGTTTCATGGTATGATATGTAGTTTATAAGTGACTAGTCTGTGATTTGCCCTTGGTATTCTAGTTTCATGGTATGATATGTAGTTTATAAGTGACTAGTCTGTGATTTGCCCTTGGTATTCTAGTTTCATGGTATGATATGTAGTTTATAAGTGTGTGATTTGCCCTTGGTATTCTAGTTTCATGGTATGATATGTAGTTTATATGTGACTAGTCTGTGATTTGCCCTTGGTATTCTAGTTTCATGGTATGATATGTAGTTTATAAGTGTGTGATTTGCCCTTGGTATTCTAGTTTCATGGTATGATATGTAGTTTATAAGTGTGTGATTTGCCCTTGGTATTCTAGTTTCATGGTATGATATGTAGTTTATATGTGACTAGTCTGTGATTTGCCCTTGGTATTCTAGTTTCATGGTATGATATGTAATTTATAAGTGACTAGTCTGTGATTTGCCCTTGGTATTCTAGTTTCATGGTATGATATGTAGTTTATAAGTGTGTGATTTGCCCTTGGTATTCTAGTTTCATGGTATGATATGTAGTTTATATGTGACTAGTCTGTGATTTGCCCTTGGTATTCTAGTTTCATGGTATGATATGTAATTTATAAGTGACTAGTCTGTGATTTGCCCTTGGTATTCTAGTTTCATGGTATGATATGTAGTTTATAAGTGACTAGTCTGTGATTTGCCCTTGGTATTCTAGTTTCATGGTATGATATGTAGTTTATAAGTGACTAGTCTGTGATTTGCCCTTGGTATTCTAGTTTCCACCACCAATAGTTTTAAGGGACAAAATACATTAGATTTCTTACTTCTGTTTCTTTTCAGAATGCTGTATCAATGTTAAAACAAGAATATAAAGAAGGAGAAGTAAAGTTAAAGGATGCTCTAAATTTAGCAATTAAAGTCCTGGGTAAAACTTTAGATATGACAAAATTGACAGCTGAGAAAGGTAATTACTAGACATAGTGTAGAAAACTACAGAGTAACAATAGGTACCTGGTAAACTATCCCACAGTGTAGAAAACTACAGAGTAACAATAGGTACCTGGTAAACTATCCCACAGTGTAGAAAACTACAGAGTAACAATAGGTACCTGGTAAACTATCCCACAGTGTAGAAAACTACAGAGTAACAATAGGTACCTGGTAAACTATCCCACAGTGTAGAAAACTACAGAGTAACAATAGGTACCTGGTAAACTATCCCACAGTGTAGAAAACTACAGAGTAACAATAGGTACCTGGTAAACTATCCCACAGTGTAGAAAACTACAGAGTAACAATAGGTACCTGGTAAACTATCCCACAGTGTAGAAAACTACAGAGTAACAATAGGTACCTGGTAAACTATCCCACAGTGTAGAAAACTACAGAGTAACAATAGGTACCTGGTAAACTATCCCACAGTGTAGAAAACTACAGAGTAACAATAGGTACCTGGTAAACTATCCCACAGTGTAGAAAACTACAGAGTAACAATAGGTACCTGGTAAACTATCCCACAGTGTAGAAAACTACAGAGTAACAATAGGTACCTGGTAAACTATCCCACAGTGTAGAAAACTACAGAGTAACAATAGGTACCTGGTAAACTATCCCACAGTGTAGAAAACTACAGAGTAACAATAGGTACCTGGTAAACTATCCCACAGTGTAGAAAACTACAGAGTAACAATAGGTACCTGGTAAACTATCCCACAGTGTAGAAAACTACAGAGTAACAATAGGTACCTGGTAAACTATCCCACAGTGTAGAAAACTACAGAGTAACAATAGGTACCTGGTAAACTATCCCACAGTGTAGAAAACTACAGAGTAACAATAGGTACCTGGTAAACTATCCCACAGTGTAGAAAACTACAGAGTAACAATAGGTACCTGGTAAACTATCCCACAGTGTAGAAAACTACAGAGCAACAGTAAAAAGATACTAAATTATGCTTACTGTATACGTGTTGAAAAATGCAGTAGGTCGGTATAACACTTTTTTTTTTTTTAAATTGAACGAAATCCTCATATTTGTATCGTTTTCATGTAAAATCCGTCAATATTTTTGTTTGTGCCATACATGTGCATTTCCTTCTGCAAACAATTTCGCACATGCACAAACGCTTTACTTTGTAGGTCACGGAATATATGAATATTGTACGGGTCAACATTGAATTCTTTAATGGATACAAGAAAATCAAAAAGCGACGTATGATATAATGAAAAATTTCAACTGCAATTAGTATAAAACATCGAATATTGGCAACTTTTAATATAAACAAAAAAAATCAATTTGAGCGACTGTATGCCTCTAATAAAACGCCTGTCTATTCCAAGAATTTATATTGGTGGATTTGGTGCAAAGGATGTTAGATTTGATAGGTTTCATACTGTAGTAGCAAACATAATACACCTTCCTCTCACAAATATAAACTATTTTACTGAACACTACCTTCTGTTATTACAGTTGAAATAGCAACATTAACGAGAGAGAACAACAGAACATTGATAACAATCTTGCCTGCAGCACAAGTAGAGGACTTAATTAAAATACACGAGACTGAGGAAGCCAAGGCTGAGGCAGAGAAAAAGAAGGACAAATCATAGATACATCTGGAGAAATCATAGTAATCAGGTACTTCAGGAGAAATCATAGTAATCAGGGATTCCGGGAGAAATCATAGTAATCAGGTACTGCAGAAGAAATCATAGTAATCAGGTACTTCAGAAGAAATCATAATATTCAGGTACTTTAGCTGAAGAAATCATAGTTATCAGGTACTTCAGCAGAAGAAATCATAGTAATTAGGTACTTCAGAAGAAATTATAGTAATCAGGTACTTTAGGAGAAATCATAGTAATCAGATACTTCTGGATAAATCATAGTAATCATGTACTTTAGGAGAAATCGTAGTAATCAGATACTTTAGGAGAAATCATAGTAATCAGATACTTCTGGATAAATCATAGTAATCAGGTACTTTAGGAGAAATCGTAGTAATCAGATACTTCACTTCAGAAGAAATCATAGTAATCAGGTACTTCAGAAGAAATCATAGTAATCAGGTACTTCAGGAGAAATCATAGTATTCAGGTGCTTCAGAAGAAATCATAGTATTCAGGTACTTCAGGAGAAATCATAGTAATCGGGTACTTCAGGAGAAATCATAGTATTCAGGTACTTCAGGAGAAATCATTGTAATCAGGTACTTCAGAAGAAATCATGGTATTCCGGTACTTCAGCAGAAGAAATCATAGTGTTCAGGTGCTTCAGAAGAAATCATAGTATTCAGGTACTTCAGGAGAAATCATAGTAATCAGGTACTTCAGAAGAAATCATAGTAATCAGGTACTTCAGAAGACATCATAGTAATCGGGTACTTCAGAAGACATCATAGTAATCAGGTACTTCAGGAGAAATCATAGTAATCAGGTACTTCAGAAGACATCATAGTAATCAGGTACTTCAGAAGAAATCATAGTAATCAGGTACTTCAGAAGACATCATAGTAATCGGGTACTTCAGAAGACATCATAGTAATCAGGTACTTCAGGAGAAATCATAGTATTCAGGTGCTTCAGAAGAAATCATAGTAATCAGGTACTTCAGGAGAAATAATAGTAATCAGGTACTTCAGAAGAAATCATAGTATTCAGGTACTTCAGAAGACATCATAGTAATCGGGTACTTCAGAAGACATCATAGTAATCAGGTACTTCAGGAGAAATCATAGTAATCAGGTACTTCAGAAGACATCATAGTAATCGGGTACTTCAGAAGACATCATAGTAATCGGGTACTTCAGAAGACATCATAGTAATCAGGTACTTCAGGAGAAATCATAGTAATCAGGTACTTCAGAAGACATCATAGTAATCAGGTACTTCAGAAGAAATCATAGTAATCAGGTACTTCAGAAGACATCATAGTAATCGGGTACTTCAGAAGACATCATAGTAATCAGGTACTTCAGGAGAAATCATAGTATTCAGGTGCTTCAGAAGAAATCATAGTAATCAGGTACTTCAGGAGAAATAATAGTAATCAGGTACTTCAGAAGAAATCATAGTATTCAGGTACTTCAGAAGACATCATAGTAATCGGGTACTTCAGAAGACATCATAGTAATCAGGTACTTCAGGAGAAATCATAGTAATCAGGTACTTCAGAAGACATCATAGTAATCGGGTACTTCAGAAGACATCATAGTAATCGGGTACTTCAGAAGACATCATAGTAATCAGGTACTTCAGGAGAAATCATAGTAATCAGGTACTTCAGAAGAAATCATAGTATTCAGGTACTTCAGAATAAATCATAGTAATCAGGTACTTCAGGAGAAATCATAGTAATCAGGTACTTCAGAAGAAATTATAGTATTCAGGTACTTCAGAATAAATCATAGTAATCAGGTACTTCAGGAGAAATCATAGTAATCAGGTACTTCAGCAGTCTTCATTGTTTAAGTCCAGATGTAAACAATTCATCTTTTACAAATAGCTTCTTATCAGTTCAATATTAACAAATTATTTGCGATTCATTCAGAAGAAATCATCATAGTAATCAGGTACTTCAGGAGAAATCATAGTAATCAGGTACTTCAGAAGACATCATAGTAATCAGGTACTTCAGAAGAAATCATAGTAATCAGGTACTTCAGAAGAAATCATAGTAATCAGGTACTTCAGAAGACATCATAGTAATCAGGTACTTGAGAAGAAATCATAGTAATCAGGTACTTCAGGAGAAATCATAGTATTCAGGTACTTCAGGAGAAATCATAGTATTCAGGTGCTTCAGAAGAAATCATAGTATTCAGGTACTTCAGAAGACATCATAGTAATCAGGTACTTCAGAAGAAATCATAGTAATCAGGTACTTCAGGAGAAATCATAGTAATCAGGTACTTCAGAAGAAATCATAGTAATCAGGTACTTCAGAAGAAATCATAGTAATCAGGTACTTCAGGAGAAATCATAGTAATCAGGTACTTCAAAAGAAATCATAGTAATCAGGTACTTCAGAAGAAATCATAGTAATCAGGTACTTCAGGAGAAATCATAGTAATCAGGTACTTCAGAAGAAATCATAGTAATCAGGTACTTCAGGAGAAATCATAGTAATCAGGTACTCTAGGAGAAATCATCGTTACCAGGTGCTTCAGAAGAAATCATAGTATTCAGGTACTTCAGAAGACATCATAGTAATCAGGTACTTCAGAAGAAATCATAGTAATCAGGTACTTCAGGAGAAATCATAGTAATCAGGTACTTCAGAAGAAATCCTAGTAATCAGGTACTTCAGAAGAAATCATAGTAATCAGGTACTTCAGGAGAAATCATAGTAATCAGGTACTTCAAAAGAAATCATAGTAATCAGGTACTTCAGAAGAAATCATAGTAATCAGGTACTTCAGAAGACATCATAGTAATCAGGTACTTCAGAAGAAATCATAGTAATCAGGTACTTCAGAAGAAATCATAGTAATCAGGTACTTCAGAAGACATCATAGTAATCAGGTACTTGAGAAGAAATCATAGTAATCAGGTACTTCAGGAGAAATCATAGTATTCAGGTACTTCAGGAGAAATCATAGTATTCAGGTGCTTCAGAAGAAATCATAGTATTCAGGTACTTCAGAAGACATCATAGTAATCAGGTACTTCAGAAGAAATCATAGTAATCAGGTACTTCAGGAGAAATCATAGTAATCAGGTACTTCAGAAGAAATCATAGTAATCAGGTACTTCAGAAGAAATCATAGTAATCAGGTACTTCAGGAGAAATCATAGTAATCAGGTACTTCAAAAGAAATCATAGTAATCAGGTACTTCAGAAGAAATCATAGTAATCAGGTACTTCAGGAGAAATCATAGTAATCAGGTACTTCAGAAGAAATCATAGTAATCAGGTACTTCAGGAGAAATCATAGTAATCAGGTACTCTAGGAGAAATCATCGTTACCAGGTACTTCAGGAGAAATCATAGTAAGGTAAAAAAGAAAAAAAAATGTGTGTTTACGGTCACCCGACCTACCCTAATTTTTGCTAGCAACCCTATGAATTTTTACACAGAATTCGGATAACCATTTTTGTTGTTTAACCAGCAGCAATGTTTTATTTATTCAACTGCTAGCTTTTTGTAGAAATTGAGAGCAAAGAAGGTAGAAAAACTGCATAATTTGTCATTTTACCGGAAATTTCGAAAATGAAATATCGGATTCCGGGAACGACTATTTCCGGTTTTGCCGATAATAAGAAAAAATATTAATCCCGACCGTCCGACCCTAGATTTTTTTGACATGTGACAGTAAGCACACATATATTTTTTTGGCCTAATCAGGTACTTCAGAAGAAATCATAGTATTCAGGTACTTCAGCAGAAATAATAGTAATCAGGTACTTCAGGAGAAATCATAGTAATCAGGTACTTCAGAAGACATCATAGTAATCAGGTACTTCAGAAGAAATCATAGTAATCAGGTACTTCAGAAGAAATCATAGTAATCAGGTACTTCAGAAGACATCATAGTAATAAGGTACTTCAGGAGAAATCATAGTAATCAGGTACTTCAGGAGAAATCATAGTAATCAGGTACTTCAGAAGACATCATAGTAATCAGGTACTTCAGGAGAAATCATAGTAATCAGGTACTTCAGAAGACATCATAGTAATCAGGTACTTCAGAAGAAATTATAGTAATCAGGTACTTCAGAAGAAATCATAGTAATCAGGTACTTCAGGAGAAATCATAGTAATCAGGTACTTCAGAAGAAATCATAGTAATCAGGTACTTCAGAAGACATCATAGTAATCAGGTACTTCAGGAGAAATCATAGTAATCTGGTACTTCAGAAGAAATTATAGTAATCAGGTACTTCAGAATAAATCATAGTAATCAGGTACTTCAGGAGAAATCATAGTAATCAGGTACTTCAGATATAAATCATAGTAATCAGGTACTTCAGCAGTCTTCAATGTTTAAGTCCAGATGCAAACAATTCATCTTTTACAAATAGCCTCTTATCAGTTCAATATTAACAAATTATTTGCGATTCATTAAATTCTGAAACAGAATTCTCTATTTCAGAAATAAAGGATTAATGAAACTTATATCTGTACTCCAAAATTTGAGATGACATACCGTACCTTTGATCAGAATTTTATTGAAATGTCATTTTCAACCAAAGATGTTATTTTGGTAAATTGAGGTCCCATAATACACAAGTGTCTAAATTGTAAAAAGATGTGGAACTGTTTCAAACTGCATTTTTATGACAACAGCATAACATTATCAAAGGATGCTTATGAAGTTTCCTTCATGAATTTGAATATGGCTACATGATTGTATGATTATTCCACATTGACAAGTGCATATCAGTGTATTGGTCTTAATAAACTTTGTTATATAGATTTGACAGTATTTGGGACAGTATCTGTCTTTGAACAAGTTTTGAAAATTAGAAGTGTTCTAGAAAAATTGGAAGTCGTAAAGATGATTATCAGACAGAAGGTGGCTAGTATCAGGTTGGCAAACCATTATCAACATTTGGATTTTAAGTTTCAAATTTCATCCCGATCTGTTAACAAACATGGCTGCCATAGGCAATTCTTATTTCAGGTTGGTCGATTTCTAAAAATCTTCTTCTCTGAAACTGCTTAATCAAATGAATCGAAACTTGGTGGGAAGCACCTATGGAAGGTTCTGTAGGTTCTGTGAAGTTTCCTCAAAGCAGAATGAAAGGTGAGCGACACAGGCTCAGTACACTGAGCCCTCTAGTTAGTTCACCTTGTCAAATGAGCTTTGCCATCACTTGGTGTCCGTCGTACATGGTAAACTATCACACTCATTTCTCCTCCTCTGAAACTGCTGAACCAAATTTGGCTGGGATGGTACTTGGGTGGTTCCCTTTCAAAATTGTCTGATAGACCCACCCTCCATTTAAGATGGCTGCTGTTACTAAAAATAGAAATTTCTACAATTGTCTATTGCTGCTTTATTATAAATCAAAACTGGCTCAATTTTTTACTGCAGCTACACAGCAATGAATAGTTTAAAATATATTCTGGGTTTTTTTTTCGGCAAAATATTTCTTTCAGTCAATTTATACTGATTATGCAAATTAGGCATATTTTGATCACATTTAAATCTTCTCTGAAACTGCTTGTCCAAATTAAGCCAATTTGGGGAGGGATGGTCCTTATGTGGCCCCCTTTCAAAGTTGTGTCAGACAGCCCTCCCTTCCATTCAAGATGGCTACTGTTACTAAAAATATAAATTTCTTCAATTGTTCATGTAGCTGCTTTATTATAAATCAAAATGAGCTCAACATTTAACTGCAGCTAGCCTACATGGTAATGAATAGTTCAACAAAATATTCCAGGTTTTCTGTAAATTTTTCTTTCAGTTAAGTTATACCAATTATGCAAATTAGGCAAATTTTGATAAAAGATCACATTTAAATCTTCTCCTTTGAAACCTCTGAATCTGAATCAAATTAAACCCAATTTCGCTGGAATGGTTCCCTTTCATATAAAAGATCAAACATGTATTTTGTTGCTTAGTATGTAATCATATCCATTCATGTCTTTGATGCTTTTTATTTTTTTCATGGGAACTGTGAATAGTTTTGCATTTGTTGCCGTTGCCACTTTTTTCTAGATCATCAAAACTGTATGTCTACGCAGCGGGAGACAATCGAAGCATGACTTTAATTTGCATTAAATGTTGTCACGAAAAAAAAAATTTGGATGATGATTTCACGAAATAAGAAGAAAAAGTAGACTTTATATTTTTTGTTTTTTCAAATATATATATATATATATTACAGATTTAGTTTGTTACACATATTTTCATTGGTTCTTCAACCCTGAATGTCAGCATATATTCGGAAAACAGACGGGGTATATATTTCAGTCCCCAAAAACGATTAAAACATGGACGACAAAACATTATGCTTCACTGAATCAATGGTATAATACGGAATAATAAATGTATTTTTACCAAATTAAATGCTGTTTTTATACTCAAAACGGCTGCATGACAAAAAAATATTACAACGGTTAATTCCGTTACAAATACCTGATCGATTCAGCAAACTCCTATGTTCCACGGCTGTACCATAACAAATAAACAAAACGTTGAGACTTGAAAACTTTCGACGTCATGGGGCCACACCAAGGTTTTATTTAAATTGTTGTTAACATTTAAATTATTGAAACTGTTTCGCAAACCCGTTGTTTTACTATGTAATATATCAATGTTATATTTATAAAGTTTATAAAATTTACTACATATGAAACTATTGATTTAGAAATTTAGTACAGTATTTTCCTTCATGAGACACCCCATACATGAAATATGACGTGACACATATTTTGACGTCATTAAAGAATGACGTCAAAGGTACGGAAACGGACATCTAGAGATACGAAAAATGAAAATAAAAGACACAAATTTATTTAATACAGTTGGATGTTGTATTTAAAAAAAACAATGGTTAAATCCGTAATATATCTGTTATTGCACCTCAGGGAATATAGATCCGAAGCCGGGAATGTCACATTATATACCCTGTCTGATAGCTGAATAATATATGTTATTCAGCTATCAGACAGGGTATATAATGTGACATTCCCGGCTTATGGTCTATATTCCCTGAGGCGCAGCCAAAGGGAATATAGAGCATAAGCCGGGAATGTCACATTATATACCCTGTCTGATAGCTGAATAACAAATATATTACGGATTTAACCATTTTTTTGTTATATACAGAACCAAACTGTCGTATAAATTTTTTTTAAATTTTTTTGTATTTTTGTTTCCTTTTTGTTTGTTTATTTTTATTTTCCTTTTGGTTTTTTTTAACACGTACATAGTCCCAATTCATATTTAAAACCTTATTAAATATTTTGCATCTTTTATTTTCATTTTCCGTATTTCTAGATGTCCCTTTTCGTACCTCTGACATTCTTTGTTCAATGACGTCAAATATTTGTCACGTGATATTTTATGTACTGAGGTGTCTCATAAAGGAAAATCCTGTTCAATATTTCTAAATCAACACAATTTCATATGCAGTAAATTTAATAAACTTTATAATTATAACATTAATATATTACATAACAAAACAACGGGTTTGTGAAACAATTTCAATAATTAAAATGTTAACAATAAGCAAAAACTTGGTGTGGCCCCGTGACCTCGAAAGTTTTAAAGGCGGAAACTTTAACACACTTTCACTTGTTGATTGTTATGTTCAAATTTGTAATGGTACAGCCGTGGAACATGGGAGTTTGCTGAATTGTTCTGGTGTTTGTGACGGAATTAACTGTTGTAAGAGTGTTATAATCACAAAATAAATCATCATAATTTACATCCAAAATGTAAAGGACGTCCGTAACCGACGATGAAACATGTGTATTGGCTCTCATTTGAACAAGTGATGTTGAACTTGAACTGTTTTGTGTCGGCGGCATGAGTTGCAACCGGGAAGTACTGTGCGGTGGCATTATTGAGGATAGTTGAGATGGTTGCTCTCCACGAACAGAACTTGTGATAATGTCTCCCATAACTTGTTTTTCCTTTGATGAAACACGTTGATATACTGCAACTGACGAGGCAGATTTGTGTCCGGTAGCTGCCATAATGTGTGCCATTGAACAGTTTCTTCCAAGGATAGTTGCATCCGTTGCACGAATTGAGTGGTTGGTGTAGATTTGTGAAAGGTATATTTTAATTTTTTATTGAAGAAAAGAATATCTTTTTTGTTCATACAACCGTTTTGAGTTTAGAAACAGCATTTAATTTGGTAAAAATACATTTATTATGCGAGCTTAAGCGAGCTCTTTATGGTATAAAATGTATACTTAGGATTTTTTAACAAACATGGCTGAACATATTGTCGAAGAAAAAAAAATTCTACGTTTTGTATTTGTTATTCGAGTTATCGTTCCTTACGTTTTGTAAACACCGGTTTCCGGGTAACACACTAACACACTCAACTAATGGAGATCTTCTTAACATAAAGCGCTATGGTGATCCTGAAGTCTCGTACCCTCTCTCGTAAGGAACGATAACTCGAATAAAGGAACGACAGCTCGATTGAATGAGACTAGATTCGGCCCTAAAAAAAGTCGTCCCCAATATATCTCGGCCCAAAAAATCTCGACACTTTTGATGAAATTGCCAGATAATTTTCAGATGCGCGAGCATTTAAGGCCGTGCCGGTTTCATATTATTCCGTATTATGATATTGATTCAGTGAAGCGTAAATATTTCTGTTTTTGTCAACCACGTTGTTATTGTTTTTTGTGGCCCAAATGAGGGAGACCGAAAACGTACATATATATACCCCGTCTGTTTTCCGAATATATGCTGACATTCAGGGTTGAATAACCAATGAAAATATGCGTAACAAACTAAATTCGTAATATCATATGATATATATAAAAAAAAAAAAAAATAACCCAATTCGTAGATACTATACCTTTAGTAAACCGACCAAGATTTATATCACTTCTAACATGTCAATTTTATTCATTCTAAAATTTTAAATGCAATGGGAGCAAGTAACAGAGTAGATAAGAAGTAGTGTTGTAACTTAAGTTCTTCTGTTGCCAAATTTAATAAAACTAGCTCATTAACATTTCTTATTGTTATTCTTGTACTGATCTTTTTCAGATACATTACTACAGTTTATATATGAAGCTCATCAACCATGGATTCTGTAAATCTCAAATTGACATTCAGAAGTACTATTTCATTGAATATTGACTGCTTGATTTCTCAAATGATGTTTCACTTACATTATTAAATATTGTTTCTAATTCTTTGTTAAATACATTATAGTTTCACCCCTTTAGAATTATCATTCATAAATGAAATGAAACTTGTAAATAAAGAAAGTTTGGGTCAACATATCTTGCACACTTTCAAATGGACTATTTCAATTTTTCAATTTACCATGAGGCAATTCAACAAGAGTAAAACGTCTGCAAATAAAGAAAACCAGGTTCAGTTTCTGAGGACTATTTATTGAGCTATTTAATACTTATAAGTTGGTTTTTTTTATTTGATTTGTTAGTGATTGCTTTAATTCATTAATTAGTCTTGACCTATCTGTATCTTTAAAAAGTTTGAAGATACTTCAGGGGTAATCAGAGTTCTAAGTCGCAAAAGAAAAAGGACAAAACCAATAAAAATCTACAAAATACTACTCAGGCCAAAAAAAAATATATGTGTGTTTACTGTCACATGTCAAAAAAATCTAGGGTCGGTCGGGATTAATATTTTTTTTATTTTTATTTTTTATTATCGGCAAAACCGGAAATAGTCGTTCCCGGTTCCGGAATCGGATCCCGGTATATCATTTTCGAAATTTCCGGTAAAATGACGAATTATGCAGTTTTTCTACCTTCTTTGCTCTCAATTTCGACAAAAAGCTAGCAGTTGAATAAATAAAACATTGCTGCTGGTTAAACAACAAAAATGGTTATCCGAATTCTGTGTAAAAATTCATTGGGTCGCTAGCAAAAATTAGGATAGGTCGGGTGACTGTAAACACACATATTTTTGTTTGGCCTCAGAAGACTAAAGATTGAACGTGAACCCCACAAAAATCAAGGGTGCTCTGAAAAGGTAAGCAGTTCCTACTCCACTAGTGTCACCTGTCGTGTTACTCTTTGTAAGGCCAAATAAAAAATATGTGTGTTTACGGTCACATGTCAAAAAAATCTAGGGTCGGTCGGCATAAATTTTTAATTTTTTTATTATTATTATCGGCAACATCGGAAATAGTTGTTACCGGTTCCGGAATCCGATTCCGGTATTTCATTTTCGAAATTTCCAGTAAGCTGTCGTTTGTTGAAGCTGTTTTATGATGAGTTACGCAGTTTTTCTACCTTCTTTGCTCTCAATTTCGACAAAAAGCTAGCGGTTGAATAAATAAAACATTGCTGCTGATTTAAACAACAAATATGGTTATCCGAATTCTGTGTAAAAATTGATAGGGACGCTAGGAAAAATTAGGGTCGAATAATTGCCGATAAAAAAGGTTAGGGTCGGTCGGGTGACAGTAAACACACATATTTTTTTATTTGGCCTAAGCTGGTTTACACAGCATGACAGGGATTGTGTGGCCTGTGGTGGATGTCGCTGCAAAGGAGATACATATGCCATTCCAATGGCGATGAAGGGGTTAAGAAATGTTTGAAGATACTAAAGGGGAAATCAGAAGCTGTAAATCGAAGGACAAAGGATACAATGACCTAAAGAAAAAGGACAAACAATGATCTGCAAAACACTACACAGAAAACTAAAGTTTGGGCAACACGAACCCCACAAAAATCGAGGGATTAACTCAGGTGTTCCGGAAGGATAAGCAGTTCCTACTCCAAACTGTCGTGTTACTCTTGTCAAAAATCTGGTAGCAAGTCCTAAATGAGGAAAGGACTGGATTGTTATTATGACAAAGAGAACATATCTGTGATCATTTGGGACATAGATGTTCCGTAACGTTTAACCATGTCATGATATTGTCTGTAAAACTTTAGAAGTGATGACTTAAATTAGATACTTAGAAGCCCGATTCAGTAGCAACCATATATCAAGGAAATCATGATGAGAAGCACAAGCTCCGGAATGTTGCTAAATATAAATGAAAAATTAACAACGTGAAAATTGAAATCATCTCTTTTGTCGTAAAAGCTTCGTTCTGAATTTCTAGACCTGTGTAGGTCAATGTATAAAGCAAATCTAGCTGTATCTTTAATTTTAAGCTAAATGGGTTAGATGAGATCAACATAATCACTAAATTTATAATTATTTAGTGAAAGGACAGTCTACTCCTATATCAGGGAATGTGAAATTACAAGATCAGGTTAGCTTCTTTTCGATTTTATTGAGAAGCCCCTGCATGATTTCTGCTTTATACGAATAAAAGATTAAGTCAGTGAAAAGAGAAGTAAAGTTAGTCCCCATGGGAATGCCGACTGTCTATTGATTAACGTGTCCATTCAACATGGCAAATTTTCATTTTGAGGATGTCAGTTTCAGAGAAGTTTTTGTTAGAATTAGAGTGATTTTATTTTCAAAACAAGATTTGTCTTTTCCTAAGACAGAGCATTTGTATAAATGTTGTCCATTCTTTCTTCTTCTTCTTTTTTGACTCGCCTGGCCAAAGGCCAAGTGAGCACTTGGCTGCTGTCGTCTGTTAACTTTTCACATTTTAATCTTCTCCTCTGAAACCCACTGAAACTTGGTAGGAAGCTTCTATGGAAGAGTCCTCTATAAAGAATGCTCATTTTGTCCCAATCCATTAACAAACATGGCCACCACAGGCAATTTTTGTTTCTGATTGGCCGATTTTTAAAAATCTTCTCTGAAACCGCTTGGCCAAATGAACCGAAACTTGTTAGGAAGCATCTATGGAAGGTCCTCTATAAAGTTTGCTCATTTAGTTCCGATCCGTTAACAAATATGGCCACCACAGGCCATTCTTGTTTCTGATTGGTTGATTTCTAAAAAATCTTCTCCTCTATAACTGCTTTCCCAAATGAAATGAAATATTTGGTAGAAAGCATCTATGGAAGGTCCCCTATTACGATTACCATTTCGTCCCATTTCGCTAAGAAACATGGTCACCACAGGCCATTCTTGTTTCTGATTGGTCGACTTCTAAAAATCTTCTCCTCTGAAACCACTTTGCCAAATAAACCGAAACTTGGTAGGAAGCATCTATGGAAGGTCCTCTATAAAGATTGCTCATTTCCTCCCGATCTGTTAACAAACATGGCCGCCATAGACCATTCTTGATTCTGATTGGTTGATTCCTAAAAAATCTTGTCCTCTAAAACCACTTGGACAAATGAATCGAAACTTGGTAGGAAGCATCCTTGGAAGGTCCTCTATAATGATTGCTCATTTAGATCCAATCCGTTAACAAACATGGCCACCACAGGCAATTCTTGTTTCTGATTGGTTGATTTCTAAAAAAATCTTCCCCTTTAAAACCGCTTTCCCAAATGAACTGAAATTTGGTAGAAAGCATCTATGGAATGTCCTCTATAAAGATTGCTTATTTGGTCCCGATCTGTTAACAAACAATGGCCATCACAGGCAATTCTTGTTTCTGATTGGTCGATTTCTAAAAATCTTCTCCTCTGAAACCACTTTGACAAATGAACCGAAACCAGATTCAATATACAAGGATATGGGTTGGGAGAAACTTAGCACTAGGCGAGAGGTTAAAATATTATGTATGTTTTATAAATTAAATGTTAGGTAATTCTCCTGAAATTTTATGTGATTAGATTCCTCCCAGCGTTGGAGAAACTAATAACTATAATTTACGAACTCGCCGTAATATTAGTCAAACTACAAACAGATGATCGATATCCCAACGGTCATTTTTCCGTCGACGACCAAGTTATGGAATTTATAGAACTGAGAATACATCAACTTCCAAATTTTTAATCCAGGAACCTTCAAATACAAATTGAAACAACAGTACTCTAAAAATGCCAAACCCCCTCCTTTTATAATATTGACAACAGATATTTACCTTTATTTCATATTTTAAGTTTGTGGATTAGGCACAATTATAATTAATTGTTAAAATTTGCAGAAAAGGGACAACAAAATTTGCAGAAATGTCATCGCTGATAAATATAGCATATTTTTTGATAAGATAGTTTGTCTTCGTTTATATATCATCCGGTGCTCCGGCTAGAATTTAAAAGGGGCAGGGTGTCAGCAAAAGGGCAGGCCATTTTGTATTGATAAAAAGACCATTTAGAGAACTGTTTAATTTGTTTCGCTTTTGTTATAAATTGTATTGGTTTGTAATTGTTTTTTTCCAAGCATATAAATGAAAGACGCATAAATGATCTGAGCAATTTTACAAAGTTAATGACAAACTACTATAATAATATCTTGAAGAAAATTGAAAACTGTGAATCAGACAATTATATGAAGATTATGACACAAATTTCAACAACACCTTTAGAGTTTGTGAACAAAATATTTTCGGCAAAATTTGCCAAGAAAATTTACCTCGGTATACTTTCGTTAAAGTATGTTTTACCCGAAATATAGAGTGAGGGAGTGATTGTTGTTTAACGCCAACTCAGCAAATTTTTCAGCTATATCATGTCGAGTACCAGTTAATTTTCAATGAGATAATGATGAAGTGCGCTTCGTCTTAGACCAACACGCTTAGTTGGATTTTTATAGTGCTAGCTCACTAAAAACAACAGTCCGTTGATAGACATGTCGCTCCACTCGGACACATTATCCTGGGGTCCGTTGTTGAACTTGTGATTAAGCTAATCATATGATTAGCCATAATTACATGATTAATTCCTAATCACATAATTAGCTAATGCAATGATTAAATATGATTAGTTAATACATTGATTAAAAACAGTTCTGCAACAGTATTTAATCATTGCATCAAATCAAATCAAATAAGTTTTATTTAAAGTCGAAATATCTATAACACATAACATAAGCTCTAGTGAGCTTTTGAATCGACTATTACATAAAAAGCACATACAAGTATAAAATAACTTTACAAGCACATATTACATGACATCACAAAGCAAAACAACTAAAAAAAAAAAAAAAAAAAAAAAAACATGCATGCATAGACATTAGTATAAAACATAAGCTCATGTATACATAGTCATACATAAAAGCAAACTTATGCATACATAAAACACAGTTACATATAAAATTAATCAGAACTGAATCTAAAAGCATAAAAGCATAAGCTCATGTATACATAGACATACATAAAAGCAAACTCATGCATACATAAATAGTTACATATAAAATTTATCAGAACTGAATCTAAAAGCATAACACATAAGCTCATGCATACATAGACATACATAAAAGCAAACTCATTCATACATAAATACAGTTTCATATAAAATTAATCAGAACTGAATATAAGAGCATAATAGCAGATCAGGATAGGGTAATATTAAAACTATTAAAACTATATAGCACTAAGTACACAAAGCATAACAAGACAAACTGTTTACACGCAAGCACTACAATGGCATGAGCCACCATTCCAGGTATTCAATAATTTTGAAAATTGATTTAAGTTTTGTTCTAATCTAATATGGTTTGGTAGCTCATTCCATAGTTTGGTTGAAAAATAACGGAATGATTTCAGACCATACCTTGTTGTTTTTACAGATGGTACATCAGCTGTGTTTTCGTATCTAAAGGAATAATTATGTTTTTTAATATTTACTAAATCATGTAAATAAATAGGGCTTTCTTTATGTATAATTTTAAACGTTTCAATTGCTATACTTCTTAATCTTCTAACTTTAAGTGATGGCATTTTTGATTTTTCCAGTAATTCTTCATAATTTAAAACATAGTCATTATAAATAAACCTGAGTGCCCTTTCTTGAATTTTTTCCATTTTCTTAGTATTTTTCTCACTGCAAAAATGCCATGTTACAGGACAATAATTGAAGTTGGATAATATAAATGAATAGTAAATAGTTAGTCGACCTAGCTTATTTAAATATCTACCAATTCTTTTCAAAACATTAAGTTGACGAGCAGATTTTTTACAAATTTCTGATATATGCTTATCAAAATTTAATTCATAATCTATTGTAACACCAAGAAGTTTAACATGTTCTTCACACTTTATCTTGCTACCATTTAAATCAAAGCAAATCTTTTCTTTAAAAGTTTTCTTGCCTATTGCCAAAGCTTGGAATTTGTCTGGATTAGCTTGCATTAAATTGTTTGCAAACCAATCCAGCATTTTTTGACTGTCACTCTCTAATTTTGAAATAACATTTTTTAGATCATGATCGGCATAAGATAAAGTGTTATCGTCTGCATAATTATATATAGTACTAAAATCAACAGAATAAAAGATGTCATTAATAAAAATTTAAAGAGAATGGGACCCAAAATTGAGCCCTGTGGCACACCTTTATACACTGTTTCAAAAGAGCTACAAATATTTTTTACCTTTACACATTGTTTTCTACCAGACAAATAGCTGTTTAATAAATTTATAGACTTTTCTGATAGACCATATGCTTCAAGTTTCAATAAAATGAGGTCGTGTGGGAGACAGTCAAAAGCCTTTGATAAATCCATTAAGATAGCTGCTATATATTTGTTTTCATCCAAAGCTTTTTTCCAGTCTTCAATAATTTTTAGTAAGGCAGTTTGACATCCGAAACCTTTCCTAAAAGCTGATAATGATGGATGAAAATGAAAATTGAAAAAATCTGTTAATTGGTCAAAAATAGCTCTTTCAACAAATTTTGATATTGTTGGCAAAACACTTACTTGCATTAGCTAAGTATGTGATTAGGAATTAAAAAGATTCCGAGACAGCGGAGAAGCAATAAATACCAATTATATAGTCTTTGGTTTGACCCAATCGTGGCTCGAACCCACGATTAACCACACTGGAGGCGAGCACGCTAACCATTACACCACCGATGCGGTTACGTGAAATATATAAAGGAAAATCGGACGTCACGAACACTTATTTCCAGTTACTGTATCTTCTTTTGTTCTAAGATGCAAGAGTCAATAAAAAGTTATTTTTAACTTCCTAGTTACCCTGATGTACAACATACAATATTTCTAATGTCATTAAAAATAAGAAATGTACGTCAATGACACAACGAATTTGCCATGAAATTAAGATTAAGTGCCTTTCATCACAGGCGCTCGTGGCACGGACTTACCACCCCCCCCTTTTTTCTAACTTTCTGTTTACAAATTTATTTTCAATAACATTTCTTTATTTCTTTATTATTTCATCTCTTTTTCCTTATTTTAACTTGTTCGTGTCAATATTCATACAATCTTATGTTAACATCAAATTGCATGTGTCGACCCTTGTGGATTATTAGTATCTATATAGGGTCGACACGTGCAATTTTATGTTAACATAAGTTGTATGAATATTGACACGAACAAGTTAAAATAAGGAAAAAGAGATAAAATAATAAAGAAATTTTATTGAAAATAAATTTGTAAACAGAAAGTTAGAAAAAAGGGGGGTGGTATGTCCGTGCCACGAGCGCCTGTGCCTTTAATCACATGTAATTAACTTTTCAGACCATACAACAGGTGTCAAAAATGTGTGATGTAATCTGTTGATAGGCAGATCATAAATGCAGCGTAGCTATAATCCGACAGCCCGATAGTCCGACAGAGATGTGTTTGTTTTTCCCTTTCACCGTTCAAGTAAGAAAGCAACAAAGTGAAAATTCGCGGGAATACATGAGAAAGATATTATTTAGTTTGACCAATTTTCCTGAATATTGGTTTGAATTTGTATACTTGTATGACGGAATTTGCATTCACTTAAATGAAGAAATAGTAAACTTCTATAAATCGATGATAATCTCAAAGCGACGACCATACGATTTTCGAGGGGCGACTATTGTTTGATCAAATTATATCTTTTCGTCTTCTTCGCAAGTTAATTACTTTTTTTCGACAGAGCCGATGTAGCAGGCAATTTGTACCAGACTGAAATGACTGTCTTGCGAATTGGCTATATATTAACCGACCAGAACAATAGACAAAGGCTACGTATTCCGGGTCTAGGCAATATATTCGGACTTTTTTTCTTTAAATTCTCGAAAGTAAATGTCTTGAAAATTAATTTGACGAAAATATTTTTAATATATGCTTCAGTAAACCACATAAGAATCTTTCAGCGCATGTTTTTTTTTAATATATGCACCAGTAAACCACATAAGAATCTTGTAACGCCAGTTTGACGGAGGATCTTGCTTTCAGTGCACAAACTTGACTAAGCAAATATTTCTTATAAAGAACAGATATTTTATTTTCATAGAAAAACTATTAAATGTATCTAGTCTGTCGGACTAATGGACCGTCGGACTATCGGGATGTCGGATCATAGGTCTGACCCCGATCATAAACATCGACCGATATTTTTAGCAAGAGAAAGGCACTTTTGGTAATAGTTTTAAACACCCTACAAAACAGACACAAGGGTGTATTGGATTAGGTAGTCGGGCAGATGGGCGCGACCAAGGTCTGTAATCTCAATAGATCATGACTAAATCCATCAGTCCATCTACCGTATACCTGTATATGCATTGTAGTTTGCTATTGTAATCTATCTGTATATGTGCTATGCATTGTCATTTTGAGAATAAGGATTAAAAAAAAATAACATTTCAGTATGTTAGTATTGTTTAAAAACACCATTGCTTCCTGATGTCATACAATATATAAAGAAGTGTCAAAATATTAGTATTTTCCCGCGTTTCGAATAGTATATATAGCGGGGAAATATTGTATTGCCGTTTACGTATCTCATTAATTCCCGGTAGACGAAGGTAGTCGACCAATCAGAGTATAGATTGATAATTGTGTATATCTTGGGGGGTGTTTGAATAGTTCACTTCCTAGCCGTCGTTCAACAAGTAAACTTCGATGGACGCCAATATTCAGGAAGCTATCCAGTCTCAAGTGCATGGCGTAGCCAGTGCATCGCAAGAACAGTTATTGAATAGCTTGACAACATTGTTAGATACCAGATTAGATGAAGTCCAGAGAAAGATACAAGAAACCTAAAAGGCCATGTCGGAGAGTCAACTCGCAAAAATTGACGAGACAATGACAGAGACATGAACATTTCGAAAAAGAGGCAACGATGAACAGTACAAACAATCAGAAAGTGTCCGTGAAGATGCGAGTGGTCAATGCCGAAATAGAAGGTGAAAATCTCAGTTCTGCCAACATAAACAACGCCAAAAGAAAGATTACCGAATGTATGGATTTGATCAGAAACCGACAAAAACTCAGAAAACTCGCAGATTCGTCCGATGCAGGATGGCGGGTTGTTGACAAAATTGTCATATTTGTGGGCGAGGTCCAACACCATTTATCCTGAGATAGGCACGAGCATTGGCTTCGGATACAGGTTTCCAAACCTTGTGGTTTTTCCTGGACGGTCTTGACTATCGATGAGGGGTAAAATATGATAGAGTATATGTTGGATTTATTTATATATAGCAGGCGCGGGCGTATCCGTTACTAAAAATATAAATTTCTTCAATTGTTCATGTAGCTGCTTTATTATAAATCAAAATGAGCTCAACATTTAACTGCAGCTAGCCTACATGGTAATGAATAGTTCAACAAAATATTCCAGGTTTTCTGTAAATTTTTCTTTCAGTTAAGTTATACCAATTATGCAAATTAGGCAAATTTTGATAAAAGATCACATTTAAATCTTCTCCTTTGAAACCTCTGAATCTGAATCAAATTAAACCCAATTTCGCTGGAATGGTTCCCTTTCATATAAAAGATCAAACATGTATTTTGTTGCTTAGTATGTAATCATATCCATTCATGTCTTTGATGCTTTTTATTTTTTTCATGGGAACTGTGAATAGTTTTGCATTTGTTGCCGTTGCCACTTTTTTCTAGATCATCAAAACTGTATGTCTACGCAGCGGGAGACAATCGAAGCATGACTTTAATTTGCATTAAATGTTGTCACGAAAAAAAAAATTTGGATGATGATTTCACGAAATAAGAAGAAAAAGTAGACTTTATATTTTTTGTTTTTTCAAATATATATATATATATATTACAGATTTAGTTTGTTACACATATTTTCATTGGTTCTTCAACCCTGAATGTCAGCATATATTCGGAAAACAGACGGGGTATATATTTCAGTCCCCAAAAACGATTAAAACATGGACGACAAAACATTATGCTTCACTGAATCAATGGTATAATACGGAATAATAAATGTATTTTTACCAAATTAAATGCTGTTTTTATACTCAAAACGGCTGCATGACAAAAAAATATTACAACGGTTAATTCCGTTACAAATACCTGATCGATTCAGCAAACTCCTATGTTCCACGGCTGTACCATAACAAATAAACAAAACGTTGAGACTTGAAAACTTTCGACGTCATGGGGCCACACCAAGGTTTTATTTAAATTGTTGTTAACATTTAAATTATTGAAACTGTTTCGCAAACCCGTTGTTTTACTATGTAATATATCAATGTTATATTTATAAAGTTTATAAAATTTACTACATATGAAACTATTGATTTAGAAATTTAGTACAGTATTTTCCTTCATGAGACACCCCATACATGAAATATGACGTGACACATATTTTGACGTCATTTAATACATTCTTTGTTCAATGACGTCGAATATTTGTCACGTGATATTTTATGTACTGAGGTGTCTCATAAAGGAAAATCCTGTTCAATATTTCTAAATCAACACAATTTCATATGCAGTAAATTTAATAAACTTTATAATTATAACATTAATATATTACATAACAAAACAACGGGTTTGTGAAACAATTTCAATAATTAAAATGTTAACAATAAGCAAAAACTTGGTGTGGCCCCGTGACCTCGAAAGTTTTAAAGGCGGAAACTTTAACACACTTTCACTTGTTGATTGTTATGTTCAAATTTGTAATGGTACAGCCGTGGAACATGGGAGTTTGCTGAATTGTTCTGGTGTTTGTGACGGAATTAACTGTTGTAAGAGTGTTATAATCACAAAATAAATCATCATAATTTACATCCAAAATGTAAAGGACGTCCGTAACCGACGATGAAACATGTGTATTGGCTCTCATTTGAACAAGTGATGTTGAACTTGAACTGTTTTGTGTCGGCGGCATGAGTTGCAACCGGGAAGTACTGTGCGGTGGCATTATTGAGGATAGTTGAGATGGTTGCTCTCCACGAACAGAACTTGTGATAATGTCTCCCATAACTTGTTTTTCCTTTGATGAAACACGTTGATATACTGCAACTGACGAGGCAGATTTGTGTCCGGTAGCTGCCATAATGTGTGCCATTGAACAGTTTCTTCCAAGGATAGTTGCATCCGTTGCACGAATTGAGTGGTTGGTGTAGATTTGTGAAAGGTATATTTTAATTTTTTATTGAAGAAAAGAATATCTTTTTTGTTCATACAACCGTTTTGAGTTTAGAAACAGCATTTAATTTGGTAAAAATACATTTATTATGCGAGCTTAAGCGAGCTCTTTATGGTATAAAATGTATACTTAGGATTTTTTAACAAACATGGCTGAACATATTGTCGAAGAAAAAAAAATTCTACGTTTTGTATTTGTTATTCGAGTTATCGTTCCTTACGTTTTGTAAACACCGGTTTCCGGGTAACACACTAACACACTCAACTAATGGAGATCTTCTTAACATAAAGCGCTATGGTGATCCTGAAGTCTCGTACCCTCTCTCGTAAGGAACGATAACTCGAATAAAGGAACGACAGCTCGATTGAATGAGACTAGATTCGGCCCTAAAAAAAGTCGTCCCCAATATATCTCGGCCCAAAAAATCTCGACACTTTTGATGAAATTGCCAGATAATTTTCAGATGCGCGAGCATTTAAGGCCGTGCCGGTTTCATATTATTCCGTATTATGATATTGATTCAGTGAAGCGTAAATATTTCTGTTTTTGTCAACCACGTTGTTATTGTTTTTTGTGGCCCAAATGAGGGAGACCGAAAACGTACATATATATACCCCGTCTGTTTTCCGAATATATGCTGACATTCAGGGTTGAATAACCAATGAAAATATGCGTAACAAACTAAATTCGTAATATCATATGATATATATAAAAAAAAAAAAAAATAACCCAATTCGTAGATACTATACCTTTAGTAAACCGACCAAGATTTATATCACTTCTAACATGTCAATTTTATTCATTCTAAAATTTTAAATGCAATGGGAGCAAGTAACAGAGTAGATAAGAAGTAGTGTTGTAACTTAAGTTCTTCTGTTGCCAAATTTAATAAAACTAGCTCATTAACATTTCTTATTGTTATTCTTGTACTGATCTTTTTCAGATACATTACTACAGTTTATATATGAAGCTCATCAACCATGGATTCTGTAAATCTCAAATTGACATTCAGAAGTACTATTTCATTGAATATTGACTGCTTGATTTCTCAAATGATGTTTCACTTACATTATTAAATATTGTTTCTAATTCTTTGTTAAATACATTATAGTTTCACCCCTTTAGAATTATCATTCATAAATGAAATGAAACTTGTAAATAAAGAAAGTTTGGGTCAACATATCTTGCACACTTTCAAATGGACTATTTCAATTTTTCAATTTACCATGAGGCAATTCAACAAGAGTAAAACGTCTGCAAATAAAGAAAACCAGGTTCAGTTTCTGAGGACTATTTATTGAGCTATTTAATACTTATAAGTTGGTTTTTTTTATTTGATTTGTTAGTGATTGCTTTAATTCATTAATTAGTCTTGACCTATCTGTATCTTTAAAAAGTTTGAAGATACTTCAGGGGTAATCAGAGTTCTAAGTCGCAAAAGAAAAAGGACAAAACCAATAAAAATCTACAAAATACTACTCAGGCCAAAAAAAAATATATGTGTGTTTACTGTCACATGTCAAAAAAATCTAGGGTCGGTCGGGATTAATATTTTTTTTATTTTTATTTTTTATTATCGGCAAAACCGGAAATAGTCGTTCCCGGTTCCGGAATCGGATCCCGGTATATCATTTTCGAAATTTCCGGTAAAATGACGAATTATGCAGTTTTTCTACCTTCTTTGCTCTCAATTTCGACAAAAAGCTAGCAGTTGAATAAATAAAACATTGCTGCTGGTTAAACAACAAAAATGGTTATCCGAATTCTGTGTAAAAATTCATTGGGTCGCTAGCAAAAATTAGGATAGGTCGGGTGACTGTAAACACACATATTTTTGTTTGGCCTCAGAAGACTAAAGATTGAACGTGAACCCCACAAAAATCAAGGGTGCTCTGAAAAGGTAAGCAGTTCCTACTCCACTAGTGTCACCTGTCGTGTTACTCTTTGTAAGGCCAAATAAAAAATATGTGTGTTTACGGTCACATGTCAAAAAAATCTAGGGTCGGTCGGCATAAATTTTTAATTTTTTTATTATTATTATCGGCAACATCGGAAATAGTTGTTACCGGTTCCGGAATCCGATTCCGGTATTTCATTTTCGAAATTTCCAGTAAGCTGTCGTTTGTTGAAGCTGTTTTATGATGAGTTACGCAGTTTTTCTACCTTCTTTGCTCTCAATTTCGACAAAAAGCTAGCGGTTGAATAAATAAAACATTGCTGCTGATTTAAACAACAAATATGGTTATCCGAATTCTGTGTAAAAATTGATAGGGACGCTAGGAAAAATTAGGGTCGAATAATTGCCGATAAAAAAGGTTAGGGTCGGTCGGGTGACAGTAAACACACATATTTTTTTATTTGGCCTAAGCTGGTTTACACAGCATGACAGGGATTGTGTGGCCTGTGGTGGATGTCGCTGCAAAGGAGATACATATGCCATTCCAATGGCGATGAAGGGGTTAAGAAATGTTTGAAGATACTAAAGGGGAAATCAGAAGCTGTAAATCGAAGGACAAAGGATACAATGACCTAAAGAAAAAGGACAAACAATGATCTGCAAAACACTACACAGAAAACTAAAGTTTGGGCAACACGAACCCCACAAAAATCGAGGGATTAACTCAGGTGTTCCGGAAGGATAAGCAGTTCCTACTCCAAACTGTCGTGTTACTCTTGTCAAAAATCTGGTAGCAAGTCCTAAATGAGGAAAGGACTGGATTGTTATTATGACAAAGAGAACATATCTGTGATCATTTGGGACATAGATGTTCCGTAACGTTTAACCATGTCATGATATTGTCTGTAAAACTTTAGAAGTGATGACTTAAATTAGATACTTAGAAGCCCGATTCAGTAGCAACCATATATCAAGGAAATCATGATGAGAAGCACAAGCTCCGGAATGTTGCTAAATATAAATGAAAAATTAACAACGTGAAAATTGAAATCATCTCTTTTGTCGTAAAAGCTTCGTTCTGAATTTCTAGACCTGTGTAGGTCAATGTATAAAGCAAATCTAGCTGTATCTTTAATTTTAAGCTAAATGGGTTAGATGAGATCAACATAATCACTAAATTTATAATTATTTAGTGAAAGGACAGTCTACTCCTATATCAGGGAATGTGAAATTACAAGATCAGGTTAGCTTCTTTTCGATTTTATTGAGAAGCCCCTGCATGATTTCTGCTTTATACGAATAAAAGATTAAGTCAGTGAAAAGAGAAGTAAAGTTAGTCCCCATGGGAATGCCGACTGTCTATTGATTAACGTGTCCATTCAACATGGCAAATTTTCATTTTGAGGATGTCAGTTTCAGAGAAGTTTTTGTTAGAATTAGAGTGATTTTATTTTCAAAACAAGATTTGCCTTTTCCTAAGACAGAGCATTTGTATAAATGTTGTCCATTCTTTCTTCTTCTTCTTTTTTGACTCGCCTGGCCAAAGGCCAAGTGAGCACTTGGCTGCTGTCGTCTGTTAACTTTTCACATTTTAATCTTCTCCTCTGAAACCCACTGAAACTTGGTAGGAAGCTTCTATGGAAGAGTCCTCTATAAAGAATGCTCATTTTGTCCCAATCCATTAACAAACATGGCCACCACAGGCAATTTTTGTTTCTGATTGGCCGATTTTTAAAAATCTTCTCTGAAACCGCTTGGCCAAATGAACCGAAACTTGTTAGGAAGCATCTATGGAAGGTCCTCTATAAAGTTTGCTCATTTAGTTCCGATCCGTTAACAAATATGGCCACCACAGGCCATTCTTGTTTCTGATTGGTTGATTTCTAAAAAATCTTCTCCTCTATAACTGCTTTCCCAAATGAAATGAAATATTTGGTAGAAAGCATCTATGGAAGGTCCCCTATTACGATTACCATTTCGTCCCATTTCGCTAAGAAACATGGTCACCACAGGCCATTCTTGTTTCTGATTGGTCGACTTCTAAAAATCTTCTCCTCTGAAACCACTTTGCCAAATAAACCGAAACTTGGTAGGAAGCATCTATGGAAGGTCCTCTATAAAGATTGCTCATTTCCTCCCGATCTGTTAACAAACATGGCCGCCATAGACCATTCTTGATTCTGATTGGTTGATTCCTAAAAAATCTTGTCCTCTAAAACCACTTGGACAAATGAATCGAAACTTGGTAGGAAGCATCCTTGGAAGGTCCTCTATAATGATTGCTCATTTAGATCCAATCCGTTAACAAACATGGCCACCACAGGCAATTCTTGTTTCTGATTGGTTGATTTCTAAAAAAATCTTCCCCTTTAAAACCGCTTTCCCAAATGAACTGAAATTTGGTAGAAAGCATCTATGGAATGTCCTCTATAAAGATTGCTTATTTGGTCCCGATCTGTTAACAAACAATGGCCATCACAGGCAATTCTTGTTTCTGATTGGTCGATTTCTAAAAATCTTCTCCTCTGAAACCACTTTGACAAATGAACCGAAACCAGATTCAATATACAAGGATATGGGTTGGGAGAAACTTAGCACTAGGCGAGAGGTTAAAATATTATGTATGTTTTATAAATTAAATGTTAGGTAATTCTCCTGAAATTTTATGTGATTAGATTCCTCCCAGCGTTGGAGAAACTAATAACTATAATTTACGAACTCGCCGTAATATTAGTCAAACTACAAACAGATGATCGATATCCCAACGGTCATTTTTCCGTCGACGACCAAGTTATGGAATTTATAGAACTGAGAATACATCAACTTCCAAATTTTTAATCCAGGAACCTTCAAATACAAATTGAAACAACAGTACTCTAAAAATGCCAAACCCCCTCCTTTTATAATATTGACAACAGATATTTACCTTTATTTCATATTTTAAGTTTGTGGATTAGGCACAATTATAATTAATTGTTAAAATTTGCAGAAAAGGGACAACAAAATTTGCAGAAATGTCATCGCTGATAAATATAGCATATTTTTTGATAAGATAGTTTGTCTTCGTTTATATATCATCCGGTGCTCCGGCTAGAATTTAAAAGGGGCAGGGTGTCAGCAAAAGGGCAGGCCATTTTGTATTGATAAAAAGACCATTTAGAGAACTGTTTAATTTGTTTCGCTTTTGTTATAAATTGTATTGGTTTGTAATTGTTTTTTTCCAAGCATATAAATGAAAGACGCATAAATGATCTGAGCAATTTTACAAAGTTAATGACAAACTACTATAATAATATCTTGAAGAAAATTGAAAACTGTGAATCAGACAATTATATGAAGATTATGACACAAATTTCAACAACACCTTTAGAGTTTGTGAACAAAATATTTTCGGCAAAATTTGCCAAGAAAATTTACCTCGGTATACTTTCGTTAAAGTATGTTTTACCCGAAATATAGAGTGAGGGAGTGATTGTTGTTTAACGCCAACTCAGCAAATTTTTCAGCTATATCATGTCGAGTACCAGTTAATTTTCAATGAGATAATGATGAAGTGCGCTTCGTCTTAGACCAACACGCTTAGTTGGATTTTTATAGTGCTAGCTCACTAAAAACAACAGTCCGTTGATAGACATGTCGCTCCACTCGGACACATTATCCTGGGGTCCGTTGTTGAACTTGTGATTAAGCTAATCATATGATTAGCCATAATTACATGATTAATTCCTAATCACATAATTAGCTAATGCAATGATTAAATATGATTAGTTAATACATTGATTAAAAACAGTTCTGCAACAGTATTTAATCATTGCATCAAATCAAATCAAATAAGTTTTATTTAAAGTCGAAATATCTATAACACATAACATAAGCTCTAGTGAGCTTTTGAATCGACTATTACATAAAAAGCACATACAAGTATAAAATAACTTTACAAGCACATATTACATGACATCACAAAGCAAAACAACTAAAAAAAAAAAAAAAAAAAAAAAAACATGCATGCATAGACATTAGTATAAAACATAAGCTCATGTATACATAGTCATACATAAAAGCAAACTTATGCATACATAAAACACAGTTACATATAAAATTAATCAGAACTGAATCTAAAAGCATAAAAGCATAAGCTCATGTATACATAGACATACATAAAAGCAAACTCATGCATACATAAATAGTTACATATAAAATTTATCAGAACTGAATCTAAAAGCATAACACATAAGCTCATGCATACATAGACATACATAAAAGCAAACTCATTCATACATAAATACAGTTTCATATAAAATTAATCAGAACTGAATATAAGAGCATAATAGCAGATCAGGATAGGGTAATATTAAAACTATTAAAACTATATAGCACTAAGTACACAAAGCATAACAAGACAAACTGTTTACACGCAAGCACTACAATGGCATGAGCCACCATTCCAGGTATTCAATAATTTTGAAAATTGATTTAAGTTTTGTTCTAATCTAATATGGTTTGGTAGCTCATTCCATAGTTTGGTTGAAAAATAACGGAATGATTTCAGACCATACCTTGTTGTTTTTACAGATGGTACATCAGCTGTGTTTTCGTATCTAAAGGAATAATTATGTTTTTTAATATTTACTAAATCATGTAAATAAATAGGGCTTTCTTTATGTATAATTTTAAACGTTTCAATTGCTATACTTCTTAATCTTCTAACTTTAAGTGATGGCATTTTTGATTTTTCCAGTAATTCTTCATAATTTAAAACATAGTCATTATAAATAAACCTGAGTGCCCTTTCTTGAATTTTTTCCATTTTCTTAGTATTTTTCTCACTGCAAAAATGCCATGTTACAGGACAATAATTGAAGTTGGATAATATAAATGAATAGTAAATAGTTAGTCGACCTAGCTTATTTAAATATCTACCAATTCTTTTCAAAACATTAAGTTGACGAGCAGATTTTTTACAAATTTCTGATATATGCTTATCAAAATTTAATTCATAATCTATTGTAACACCAAGAAGTTTAACATGTTCTTCACACTTTATCTTGCTACCATTTAAATCAAAGCAAATCTTTTCTTTAAAAGTTTTCTTGCCTATTGCCAAAGCTTGGAATTTGTCTGGATTAGCTTGCATTAAATTGTTTGCAAACCAATCCAGCATTTTTTGACTGTCACTCTCTAATTTTGAAATAACATTTTTTAGATCATGATCGGCATAAGATAAAGTGTTATCGTCTGCATAATTATATATAGTACTAAAATCAACAGAATAAAAGATGTCATTAATAAAAATTTAAAGAGAATGGGACCCAAAATTGAGCCCTGTGGCACACCTTTATACACTGTTTCAAAAGAGCTACAAATATTTTTTACCTTTACACATTGTTTTCTACCAGACAAATAGCTGTTTAATAAATTTATAGACTTTTCTGATAGACCATATGCTTCAAGTTTCAATAAAATGAGGTCGTGTGGGAGACAGTCAAAAGCCTTTGATAAATCCATTAAGATAGCTGCTATATATTTGTTTTCATCCAAAGCTTTTTTCCAGTCTTCAATAATTTTTAGTAAGGCAGTTTGACATCCGAAACCTTTCCTAAAAGCTGATAATGATGGATGAAAATGAAAATTGAAAAAATCTGTTAATTGGTCAAAAATAGCTCTTTCAACAAATTTTGATATTGTTGGCAAAACACTTACTTGCATTAGCTAAGTATGTGATTAGGAATTAAAAAGATTCCGAGACAGCGGAGAAGCAATAAATACCAATTATATAGTCTTTGGTTTGACCCAATCGTGGCTCGAACCCACGATTAACCACACTGGAGGCGAGCACGCTAACCATTACACCACCGATGCGGTTACGTGAAATATATAAAGGAAAATCGGACGTCACGAACACTTATTTCCAGTTACTGTATCTTCTTTTGTTCTAAGATGCAAGAGTCAATAAAAAGTTATTTTTAACTTCCTAGTTACCCTGATGTACAACATACAATATTTCTAATGTCATTAAAAATAAGAAATGTACGTCAATGACACAACGAATTTGCCATGAAATTAAGATTAAGTGCCTTTCATCACAGGCGCTCGTGGCACGGACTTACCACCCCCCCTTTTTTCTAACTTTCTGTTTACAAATTTATTTTCAATAACATTTCTTTATTTCTTTATTATTTCATCTCTTTTTCCTTATTTTAACTTGTTCGTGTCAATATTCATACAATCTTATGTTAACATCAAATTGCATGTGTCGACCCTTGTGGATTATTAGTATCTATATAGGGTCGACACGTGCAATTTTATGTTAACATAAGTTGTATGAATATTGACACGAACAAGTTAAAATAAGGAAAAAGAGATAAAATAATAAAGAAATTTTATTGAAAATAAATTTGTAAACAGAAAGTTAGAAAAAAGGGGGGTGGTATGTCCGTGCCACGAGCGCCTGTGCCTTTAATCACATGTAATTAACTTTTCAGACCATACAACAGGTGTCAAAAATGTGTGATGTAATCTGTTGATAGGCAGATCATAAATGCAGCGTAGCTATAATCCGACAGCCCGATAGTCCGACAGAGATGTGTTTGTTTTTCCCTTTCACCGTTCAAGTAAGAAAGCAACAAAGTGAAAATTCGCGGGAATACATGAGAAAGATATTATTTAGTTTGACCAATTTTCCTGAATATTGGTTTGAATTTGTATACTTGTATGACGGAATTTGCATTCACTTAAATGAAGAAATAGTAAACTTCTATAAATCGATGATAATCTCAAAGCGACGACCATACGATTTTCGAGGGGCGACTATTGTTTGATCAAATTATATCTTTTCGTCTTCTTCGCAAGTTAATTACTTTTTTTCGACAGAGCCGATGTAGCAGGCAATTTGTACCAGACTGAAATGACTGTCTTGCGAATTGGCTATATATTAACCGACCAGAACAATAGACAAAGGCTACGTATTCCGGGTCTAGGCAATATATTCGGACTTTTTTTCTTTAAATTCTCGAAAGTAAATGTCTTGAAAATTAATTTGACGAAAATATTTTTAATATATGCTTCAGTAAACCACATAAGAATCTTTCAGCGCATGTTTTTTTTTAATATATGCACCAGTAAACCACATAAGAATCTTGTAACGCCAGTTTGACGGAGGATCTTGCTTTCAGTGCACAAACTTGACTAAGCAAATATTTCTTATAAAGAACAGATATTTTATTTTCATAGAAAAACTATTAAATGTATCTAGTCTGTCGGACTAATGGACCGTCGGACTATCGGGATGTCGGATCATAGGTCTGACCCCGATCATAAACATCGACCGATATTTTTAGCAAGAGAAAGGCACTTTTGGTAATAGTTTTAAACACCCTACAAAACAGACACAAGGGTGTATTGGATTAGGTAGTCGGGCAGATGGGCGCGACCAAGGTCTGTAATCTCAATAGATCATGACTAAATCCATCAGTCCATCTACCGTATACCTGTATATGCATTGTAGTTTGCTATTGTAATCTATCTGTATATGTGCTATGCATTGTCATTTTGAGAATAAGGATTAAAAAAAAATAACATTTCAGTATGTTAGTATTGTTTAAAAACACCATTGCTTCCTGATGTCATACAATATATAAAGAAGTGTCAAAATATTAGTATTTTCCCGCGTTTCGAATAGTATATATAGCGGGGAAATATTGTATTGCCGTTTACGTATCTCATTAATTCCCGGTAGACGAAGGTAGTCGACCAATCAGAGTATAGATTGATAATTGTGTATATCTTGGGGGGTGTTTGAATAGTTCACTTCCTAGCCGTCGTTCAACAAGTAAACTTCGATGGACGCCAATATTCAGGAAGCTATCCAGTCTCAAGTGCATGGCGTAGCCAGTGCATCGCAAGAACAGTTATTGAATAGCTTGACAACATTGTTAGATACCAGATTAGATGAAGTCCAGAGAAAGATACAAGAAACCTAAAAGGCCATGTCGGAGAGTCAACTCGCAAAAATTGACGAGACAATGACAGAGACATGAACATTTCGAAAAAGAGGCAACGATGAACAGTACAAACAATCAGAAAGTGTCCGTGAAGATGCGAGTGGTCAATGCCGAAATAGAAGGTGAAAATCTCAGTTCTGCCAACATAAACAACGCCAAAAGAAAGATTACCGAATGTATGGATTTGATCAGAAACCGACAAAAACTCAGAAAACTCGCAGATTCGTCCGATGCAGGATGGCGGGTTGTTGACAAAATTGTCATATTTGTGGGCGAGGTCCAACACCATTTATCCTGAGATAGGCACGAGCATTGGCTTCGGATACAGGTTTCCAAACCTTGTGGTTTTTCCTGGACGGTCTTGACTATCGATGAGGGGTAAAATATGATAGAGTATATGTTGGATTTATTTATATATAGCAGGCGCGGGCGTATCCGTTACTAAAAATATAAATTTCTTCAATTGTTCATGTAGCTGCTTTATTATAAATCAAAATGAGCTCAACATTTAACTGCAGCTAGCCTACATGGTAATGAATAGTTCAACAAAATATTCCAGGTTTTCTGTAAATTTTTCTTTCAGTTAAGTTATACCAATTATGCAAATTAGGCAAATTTTGATAAAAGATCACATTTAAATCTTCTCCTTTGAAACCTCTGAATCTGAATCAAATTAAACCCAATTTCGCTGGAATGGTTCCCTTTCATATAAAAGATCAAACATGTATTTTGTTGCTTAGTATGTAATCATATCCATTCATGTCTTTGATGCTTTTTATTTTTTTCATGGGAACTGTGAATAGTTTTGCATTTGTTGCCGTTGCCACTTTTTTCTAGATCATCAAAACTGTATGTCTACGCAGCGGGAGACAATCGAAGCATGACTTTAATTTGCATTAAATGTTGTCACGAAAAAAAAAATTTGGATGATGATTTCACGAAATAAGAAGAAAAAGTAGACTTTATATTTTTTGTTTTTTCAAATATATATATATATATATTACAGATTTAGTTTGTTACACATATTTTCATTGGTTCTTCAACCCTGAATGTCAGCATATATTCGGAAAACAGACGGGGTATATATTTCAGTCCCCAAAAACGATTAAAACATGGACGACAAAACATTATGCTTCACTGAATCAATGGTATAATACGGAATAATAAATGTATTTTTACCAAATTAAATGCTGTTTTTATACTCAAAACGGCTGCATGACAAAAAAATATTACAACGGTTAATTCCGTTACAAATACCTGATCGATTCAGCAAACTCCTATGTTCCACGGCTGTACCATAACAAATAAACAAAACGTTGAGACTTGAAAACTTTCGACGTCATGGGGCCACACCAAGGTTTTATTTAAATTGTTGTTAACATTTAAATTATTGAAACTGTTTCGCAAACCCGTTGTTTTACTATGTAATATATCAATGTTATATTTATAAAGTTTATAAAATTTACTACATATGAAACTATTGATTTAGAAATTTAGTACAGTATTTTCCTTCATGAGACACCCCATACATGAAATATGACGTGACACATATTTTGACGTCATTTAATACATTCTTTGTTCAATGACGTCGAATATTTGTCACGTGATATTTTATGTACTGAGGTGTCTCATAAAGGAAAATCCTGTTCAATATTTCTAAATCAACACAATTTCATATGCAGTAAATTTAATAAACTTTATAATTATAACATTAATATATTACATAACAAAACAACGGGTTTGTGAAACAATTTCAATAATTAAAATGTTAACAATAAGCAAAAACTTGGTGTGGCCCCGTGACCTCGAAAGTTTTAAAGGCGGAAACTTTAACACACTTTCACTTGTTGATTGTTATGTTCAAATTTGTAATGGTACAGCCGTGGAACATGGGAGTTTGCTGAATTGTTCTGGTGTTTGTGACGGAATTAACTGTTGTAAGAGTGTTATAATCACAAAATAAATCATCATAATTTACATCCAAAATGTAAAGGACGTCCGTAACCGACGATGAAACATGTGTATTGGCTCTCATTTGAACAAGTGATGTTGAACTTGAACTGTTTTGTGTCGGCGGCATGAGTTGCAACCGGGAAGTACTGTGCGGTGGCATTATTGAGGATAGTTGAGATGGTTGCTCTCCACGAACAGAACTTGTGATAATGTCTCCCATAACTTGTTTTTCCTTTGATGAAACACGTTGATATACTGCAACTGACGAGGCAGATTTGTGTCCGGTAGCTGCCATAATGTGTGCCATTGAACAGTTTCTTCCAAGGATAGTTGCATCCGTTGCACGAATTGAGTGGTTGGTGTAGATTTGTGAAAGGTATATTTTAATTTTTTATTGAAGAAAAGAATATCTTTTTTGTTCATACAACCGTTTTGAGTTTAGAAACAGCATTTAATTTGGTAAAAATACATTTATTATGCGAGCTTAAGCGAGCTCTTTATGGTATAAAATGTATACTTAGGATTTTTTAACAAACATGGCTGAACATATTGTCGAAGAAAAAAAAATTCTACGTTTTGTATTTGTTATTCGAGTTATCGTTCCTTACGTTTTGTAAACACCGGTTTCCGGGTAACACACTAACACACTCAACTAATGGAGATCTTCTTAACATAAAGCGCTATGGTGATCCTGAAGTCTCGTACCCTCTCTCGTAAGGAACGATAACTCGAATAAAGGAACGACAGCTCGATTGAATGAGACTAGATTCGGCCCTAAAAAAAGTCGTCCCCAATATATCTCGGCCCAAAAAATCTCGACACTTTTGATGAAATTGCCAGATAATTTTCAGATGCGCGAGCATTTAAGGCCGTGCCGGTTTCATATTATTCCGTATTATGATATTGATTCAGTGAAGCGTAAATATTTCTGTTTTTGTCAACCACGTTGTTATTGTTTTTTGTGGCCCAAATGAGGGAGACCGAAAACGTACATATATATACCCCGTCTGTTTTCCGAATATATGCTGACATTCAGGGTTGAATAACCAATGAAAATATGCGTAACAAACTAAATTCGTAATATCATATGATATATATAAAAAAAAAAAAAAAATAACCCAATTCGTAGATACTATACCTTTAGTAAACCGACCAAGATTTATATCACTTCTAACATGTCAATTTTATTCATTCTAAAATTTTAAATGCAATGGGAGCAAGTAACAGAGTAGATAAGAAGTAGTGTTGTAACTTAAGTTCTTCTGTTGCCAAATATAATAAAACTAGCTCATTAACATTTCTTATTGTTATTCTTGTACTGATCTTTTTCAGATACATTACTACAGTTTATATATGAAGCTCATCAACCATGGATTCTGTAAATCTCAAATTGACATTCAGAAGTACTATTTCATTGAATATTGACTGCTTGATTTCTCAAATGATGTTTCACTTACATTATTAAATATTGTTTCTAATTCTTTGTTAAATACATTATAGTTTCACCCCTTTAGAATTATCATTCATAAATGAAATGAAACTTGTAAATAAAGAAAGTTTGGGTCAACATATCTTGCACACTTTCAAATGGACTATTTCAATTTTTCAATTTACCATGAGGCAATTCAACAAGAGTAAAACGTCTGCAAATAAAGAAAACCAGGTTCAGTTTCTGAGGACTATTTATTGAGCTATTTAATACTTATAAGTTGGTTTTTTTTATTTGATTTGTTAGTGATTGCTTTAATTCATTAATTAGTCTTGACCTATCTGTATCTTTAAAAAGTTTGAAGATACTTCAGGGGTAATCAGAGTTCTAAGTCGCAAAAGAAAAAGGACAAAACCAATAAAAATCTACAAAATACTACTCAGGCCAAAAAAAAATATATGTGTGTTTACTGTCACATGTCAAAAAAATCTAGGGTCGGTCGGGATTAATATTTTTTTTATTTTTATTTTTTATTATCGGCAAAACCGGAAATAGTCGTTCCCGGTTCCGGAATCGGATCCCGGTATATCATTTTCGAAATTTCCGGTAAAATGACGAATTATGCAGTTTTTCTACCTTCTTTGCTCTCAATTTCGACAAAAAGCTAGCAGTTGAATAAATAAAACATTGCTGCTGGTTAAACAACAAAAATGGTTATCCGAATTCTGTGTAAAAATTCATTGGGTCGCTAGCAAAAATTAGGATAGGTCGGGTGACTGTAAACACACATATTTTTGTTTGGCCTCAGAAGACTAAAGATTGAACGTGAACCCCACAAAAATCAAGGGTGCTCTGAAAAGGTAAGCAGTTCCTACTCCACTAGTGTCACCTGTCGTGTTACTCTTTGTAAGGCCAAATAAAAAATATGTGTGTTTACGGTCACATGTCAAAAAAATCTAGGGTCGGTCGGCATAAATTTTTAATTTTTTTATTATTATTATCGGCAAAATCGGAAATAGTTGTTACCGGTTCCGGAATCCGATTCCGGTATTTCATTTTCGAAATTTCCAGTAAGCTGTCGTTTGTTGAAGCTGTTTTATGATGAGTTACGCAGTTTTTCTACCTTCTTTGCTCTCAATTTCGACAAAAAGCTAGCGGTTGAATAAATAAAACATTGCTGCTGATTTAAACAACAAATATGGTTATCCGAATTCTGTGTAAAAATTGATAGGGACGCTAGGAAAAATTAGGGTCGAATAATTGCCGATAAAAAAGGTTAGGGTCGGTCGGGTGACAGTAAACACACATATTTTTTTATTTGGCCTAAGCTGGTTTACACAGCATGACAGGGATTGTGTGGCCTGTGGTGGATGTCGCTGCAAAGGAGATACATATGCCATTCCAATGGCGATGAAGGGGTTAAGAAATGTTTGAAGATACTAAAGGGGAAATCAGAAGCTGTAAATCGAAGGACAAAGGATACAATGACCTAAAGAAAAAGGACAAACAATGATCTGCAAAACACTACACAGAAAACTAAAGTTTGGGCAACACGAACCCCACAAAAATCGAGGGATTAACTCAGGTGTTCCGGAAGGATAAGCAGTTCCTACTCCAAACTGTCGTGTTACTCTTGTCAAAAATCTGGTAGCAAGTCCTAAATGAGGAAAGGACTGGATTGTTATTATGACAAAGAGAACATATCTGTGATCATTTGGGACATAGATGTTCCGTAACGTTTAACCATGTCATGATATTGTCTGTAAAACTTTAGAAGTGATGACTTAAATTAGATACTTAGAAGCCCGATTCAGTAGCAACCATATATCAAGGAAATCATGATGAGAAGCACAAGCTCCGGAATGTTGCTAAATATAAATGAAAAATTAACAACGTGAAAATTGAAATCATCTCTTTTGTCGTAAAAGCTTCGTTCTGAATTTCTAGACCTGTGTAGGTCAATGTATAAAGCAAATCTAGCTGTATCTTTAATTTTAAGCTAAATGGGTTAGATGAGATCAACATAATCACTAAATTTATAATTATTTAGTGAAAGGACAGTCTACTCCTATATCAGGGAATGTGAAATTACAAGATCAGGTTAGCTTCTTTTCGATTTTATTGAGAAGCCCCTGCATGATTTCTGCTTTATACGAATAAAAGATTAAGTCAGTGAAAAGAGAAGTAAAGTTAGTCCCCATGGGAATGCCGACTGTCTATTGATTAACGTGTCCATTCAACATGGCAAATTTTCATTTTGAGGATGTCAGTTTCAGAGAAGTTTTTGTTAGAATTAGAGTGATTTTATTTTCAAAACAAGATTTGTCTTTTCCTAAGACAGAGCATTTGTATAAATGTTGTCCATTCTTTCTTCTTCTTCTTTTTTGACTCGCCTGGCCAAAGGCCAAGTGAGCACTTGGCTGCTGTCGTCTGTTAACTTTTCACATTTTAATCTTCTCCTCTGAAACCCACTGAAACTTGGTAGGAAGCTTCTATGGAAGAGTCCTCTATAAAGAATGCTCATTTTGTCCCAATCCATTAACAAACATGGCCACCACAGGCAATTTTTGTTTCTGATTGGCCGATTTTTAAAAATCTTCTCTGAAACCGCTTGGCCAAATGAACCGAAACTTGTTAGGAAGCATCTATGGAAGGTCCTCTATAAAGTTTGCTCATTTAGTTCCGATCCGTTAACAAATATGGCCACCACAGGCCATTCTTGTTTCTGATTGGTTGATTTCTAAAAAATCTTCTCCTCTATAACTGCTTTCCCAAATGAAATGAAATATTTGGTAGAAAGCATCTATGGAAGGTCCCCTATTACGATTACCATTTCGTCCCATTTCGCTAAGAAACATGGTCACCACAGGCCATTCTTGTTTCTGATTGGTCGACTTCTAAAAATCTTCTCCTCTGAAACCACTTTGCCAAATAAACCGAAACTTGGTAGGAAGCATCTATGGAAGGTCCTCTATAAAGATTGCTCATTTCCTCCCGATCTGTTAACAAACATGGCCGCCATAGACCATTCTTGATTCTGATTGGTTGATTCCTAAAAAATCTTGTCCTCTAAAACCACTTGGACAAATGAATCGAAACTTGGTAGGAAGCATCCTTGGAAGGTCCTCTATAATGATTGCTCATTTAGATCCAATCCGTTAACAAACATGGCCACCACAGGCAATTCTTGTTTCTGATTGGTTGATTTCTAAAAAAATCTTCCCCTTTAAAACCGCTTTCCCAAATGAACTGAAATTTGGTAGAAAGCATCTATGGAATGTCCTCTATAAAGATTGCTTATTTGGTCCCGATCTGTTAACAAACAATGGCCATCACAGGCAATTCTTGTTTCTGATTGGTCGATTTCTAAAAATCTTCTCCTCTGAAACCACTTTGACAAATGAACCGAAACCAGATTCAATATACAAGGATATGGGTTGGGAGAAACTTAGCACTAGGCGAGAGGTTAAAATATTATGTATGTTTTATAAATTAAATGTTAGGTAATTCTCCTGAAATTTTATGTGATTAGATTCCTCCCAGCGTTGGAGAAACTAATAACTATAATTTACGAACTCGCCGTAATATTAGTCAAACTACAAACAGATGATCGATATCCCAACGGTCATTTTTCCGTCGACGACCAAGTTATGGAATTTATAGAACTGAGAATACATCAACTTCCAAATTTTTAATCCAGGAACCTTCAAATACAAATTGAAACAACAGTACTCTAAAAATGCCAAACCCCCTCCTTTTATAATATTGACAACAGATATTTACCTTTATTTCATATTTTAAGTTTGTGGATTAGGCACAATTATAATTAATTGTTAAAATTTGCAGAAAAGGGACAACAAAATTTGCAGAAATGTCATCGCTGATAAATATAGCATATTTTTTGATAAGATAGTTTGTCTTCGTTTATATATCATCCGGTGCTCCGGCTAGAATTTAAAAGGGGCAGGGTGTCAGCAAAAGGGCAGGCCATTTTGTATTGATAAAAAGACCATTTAGAGAACTGTTTAATTTGTTTCGCTTTTGTTATAAATTGTATTGGTTTGTAATTGTTTTTTTCCAAGCATATAAATGAAAGACGCATAAATGATCTGAGCAATTTTACAAAGTTAATGACAAACTACTATAATAATATCTTGAAGAAAATTGAAAACTGTGAATCAGACAATTATATGAAGATTATGACACAAATTTCAACAACACCTTTAGAGTTTGTGAACAAAATATTTTCGGCAAAATTTGCCAAGAAAATTTACCTCGGTATACTTTCGTTAAAGTATGTTTTACCCGAAATATAGAGTGAGGGAGTGATTGTTGTTTAACGCCAACTCAGCAAATTTTTCAGCTATATCATGTCGAGTACCAGTTAATTTTCAATGAGATAATGATGAAGTGCGTTTCGTCTTAGACCAACACGCTTAGTTGGATTTTTATAGTGCTAGCTCACTAAAAACAACAGTCCGTTGATAGACATGTCGCTCCACTCGGACACATTATCCTGGGGTCCGTTGTTGAACTTGTGATTAAGCTAATCATATGATTAGCCATAATTACATGATTAATTCCTAATCACATAATTAGCTAATGCAATGATTAAATATGATTAGTTAATACATTGATTAAAAACAGTTCTGCAACAGAATTTAATCATTGCATCAAATCAAATCAAATAAGTTTTATTTAAAGTCGAAATATCTATAACACATAACATAAGCTCTAGTGAGCTTTTGAATCGACTATTACATAAAAAGCACATACAAGTATAAAATAACTTTACAAGCACATATTACATGACATCACAAAGCAAAACAACTAAAAAAAAAAAAAAAAAAAAAAAAACATGCATGCATAGACATTAGTATAAAACATAAGCTCATGTATACATAGTCATACATAAAAGCAAACTTATGCATACATAAAACACAGTTACATATAAAATTAATCAGAACTGAATCTAAAAGCATAAAAGCATAAGCTCATGTATACATAGACATACATAAAAGCAAACTCATGCATACATAAATAGTTACATATAAAATTTATCAGAACTGAATCTAAAAGCATAACACATAAGCTCATGCATACATAGACATACATAAAAGCAAACTCATTCATACATAAATACAGTTTCATATAAAATTAATCAGAACTGAATATAAGAGCATAATAGCAGATCAGGATAGGGTAATATTAAAACTATTAAAACTATATAGCACTAAGTACACAAAGCATAACAAGACAAACTGTTTACACGCAAGCACTACAATGGCATGAGCCACCATTCCAGGTATTCAATAATTTTGAAAATTGATTTAAGTTTTGTTCTAATCTAATATGGTTTGGTAGCTCATTCCATAGTTTGGTTGAAAAATAACGGAATGATTTCAGACCATACCTTGTTGTTTTTACAGATGGTACATCAGCTGTGTTTTCGTATCTAAAGGAATAATTATGTTTTTTAATATTTACTAAATCATGTAAATAAATAGGGCTTTCTTTATGTATAATTTTAAACGTTTCAATTGCTATACTTCTTAATCTTCTAACTTTAAGTGATGGCATTTTTGATTTTTCCAGTAATTCTTCATAATTTAAAACATAGTCATTATAAATAAACCTGAGTGCCCTTTCTTGAATTTTTTCCATTTTCTTAGTATTTTTCTCACTGCAAAAATGCCATGTTACAGGACAATAATTGAAGTTGGATAATATAAATGAATAGTAAATAGTTAGTCGACCTAGCTTATTTAAATATCTACCAATTCTTTTCAAAACATTAAGTTGACGAGCAGATTTTTTACAAATTTCTGATATATGCTTATCAAAATTTAATTCATAATCTATTGTAACACCAAGAAGTTTAACATGTTCTTCACACTTTATCTTGCTACCATTTAAATCAAAGCAAATCTTTTCTTTAAAAGTTTTCTTGCCTATTGCCAAAGCTTGGAATTTGTCTGGATTAGCTTGCATTAAATTGTTTGCAAACCAATCCAGCATTTTTTGACTGTCACTCTCTAATTTTGAAATAACATTTTTTAGATCATGATCGGCATAAGATAAAGTGTTATCGTCTGCATAATTATATATAGTACTAAAATCAACAGAATAAAAGATGTCATTAATAAAAATTTAAAGAGAATGGGACCCAAAATTGAGCCCTGTGGCACACCTTTATACACTGTTTCAAAAGAGCTACAAATATTTTTTACCTTTACACATTGTTTTCTACCAGACAAATAGCTGTTTAATAAATTTATAGACTTTTCTGATAGACCATATGCTTCAAGTTTCAATAAAATGAGGTCGTGTGGGAGACAGTCAAAAGCCTTTGATAAATCCATTAAGATAGCTGCTATATATTTGTTTTCATCCAAAGCTTTTTTCCAGTCTTCAATAATTTTTAGTAAGGCAGTTTGACATCCGAAACCTTTCCTAAAAGCTGATAATGATGGATGAAAATGAAAATTGAAAAAATCTGTTAATTGGTCAAAAATAGCTCTTTCAACAAATTTTGATATTGTTGGCAAAACACTTACTTGCATTAGCTAAGTATGTGATTAGGAATTAAAAAGATTCCGAGACAGCGGAGAAGCAATAAATACCAATTATATAGTCTTTGGTTTGACCCAATCGTGGCTCGAACCCACGATTAACCACACTGGAGGCGAGCACGCTAACCATTACACCACCGATGCGGTTACGTGAAATATATAAAGGAAAATCGGACGTCACGAACACTTATTTCCAGTTACTGTATCTTCTTTTGTTCTAAGATGCAAGAGTCAATAAAAAGTTATTTTTAACTTCCTAGTTACCCTGATGTACAACATACAATATTTCTAATGTCATTAAAAATAAGAAATGTACGTCAATGACACAACGAATTTGCCATGAAATTAAGATTAAGTGCCTTTCATCACAGGCGCTCGTGGCACGGACTTACCACCCCCCCTTTTTTCTAACTTTCTGTTTACAAATTTATTTTCAATAACATTTCTTTATTTCTTTATTATTTCATCTCTTTTTCCTTATTTTAACTTGTTCGTGTCAATATTCATACAATCTTATGTTAACATCAAATTGCATGTGTCGACCCTTGTGGATTATTAGTATCTATATAGGGTCGACACGTGCAATTTTATGTTAACATAAGTTGTATGAATATTGACACGAACAAGTTAAAATAAGGAAAAAGAGATAAAATAATAAAGAAATTTTATTGAAAATAAATTTGTAAACAGAAAGTTAGAAAAAAGGGGGGTGGTATGTCCGTGCCACGAGCGCCTGTGCCTTTAATCACATGTAATTAACTTTTCAGACCATACAACAGGTGTCAAAAATGTGTGATGTAATCTGTTGATAGGCAGATCATAAATGCAGCGTAGCTATAATCCGACAGCCCGATAGTCCGACAGAGATGTGTTTGTTTTTCCCTTTCACCGTTCAAGTAAGAAAGCAACAAAGTGAAAATTCGCGGGAATACATGAGAAAGATATTATTTAGTTTGACCAATTTTCCTGAATATTGGTTTGAATTTGTATACTTGTATGACGGAATTTGCATTCACTTAAATGAAGAAATAGTAAACTTCTATAAATCGATGATAATCTCAAAGCGACGACCATACGATTTTCGAGGGGCGACTATTGTTTGATCAAATTATATCTTTTCGTCTTCTTCGCAAGTTAATTACTTTTTTTCGACAGAGCCGATGTAGCAGGCAATTTGTACCAGACTGAAATGACTGTCTTGCGAATTGGCTATATATTAACCGACCAGAACAATAGACAAAGGCTACGTATTCCGGGTCTAGGCAATATATTCGGACTTTTTTTCTTTAAATTCTCGAAAGTAAATGTCTTGAAAATTAATTTGACGAAAATATTTTTAATATATGCTTCAGTAAACCACATAAGAATCTTTCAGCGCATGTTTTTTTTTAATATATGCACCAGTAAACCACATAAGAATCTTGTAACGCCAGTTTGACGGAGGATCTTGCTTTCAGTGCACAAACTTGACTAAGCAAATATTTCTTATAAAGAACAGATATTTTATTTTCATAGAAAAACTATTAAATGTATCTAGTCTGTCGGACTAATGGACCGTCGGACTATCGGGATGTCGGATCATAGGTCTGACCCCGATCATAAACATCGACCGATATTTTTAGCAAGAGAAAGGCACTTTTGGTAATAGTTTTAAACACCCTACAAAACAGACACAAGGGTGTATTGGATTAGGTAGTCGGGCAGATGGGCGCGACCAAGGTCTGTAATCTCAATAGATCATGACTAAATCCATCAGTCCATCTACCGTATACCTGTATATGCATTGTAGTTTGCTATTGTAATCTATCTGTATATGTGCTATGCATTGTCATTTTGAGAATAAGGATTAAAAAAAAATAACATTTCAGTATGTTAGTATTGTTTAAAAACACCATTGCTTCCTGATGTCATACAATATATAAAGAAGTGTCAAAATATTAGTATTTTCCCGCGTTTCGAATAGTATATATAGCGGGGAAATATTGTATTGCCGTTTACGTATCTCATTAATTCCCGGTAGACGAAGGTAGTCGACCAATCAGAGTATAGATTGATAATTGTGTATATCTTGGGGGGTGTTTGAATAGTTCACTTCCTAGCCGTCGTTCAACAAGTAAACTTCGATGGACGCCAATATTCAGGAAGCTATCCAGTCTCAAGTGCATGGCGTAGCCAGTGCATCGCAAGAACAGTTATTGAATAGCTTGACAACATTGTTAGATACCAGATTAGATGAAGTCCAGAGAAAGATACAAGAAACCTAAAAGGCCATGTCGGAGAGTCAACTCGCAAAAATTGACGAGACAATGACAGAGACATGAACATTTCGAAAAAGAGGCAACGATGAACAGTACAAACAATCAGAAAGTGTCCGTGAAGATGCGAGTGGTCAATGCCGAAATAGAAGGTGAAAATCTCAGTTCTGCCAACATAAACAACGCCAAAAGAAAGATTACCGAATGTATGGATTTGATCAGAAACCGACAAAAACTCAGAAAACTCGCAGATTCGTCCGATGCAGGATGGCGGGTTGTTGACAAAATTGTCATATTTGTGGGCGAGGTCCAACACCATTTATCCTGAGATAGGCACGAGCATTGGCTTCGGATACAGGTTTCCAAACCTTGTGGTTTTTCCTGGACGGTCTTGACTATCGATGAGGGGTAAAATATGATAGAGTATATGTTGGATTTATTTATATATAGCAGGCGCGGGCGTATCCGGCGCCTCCCCCCCCCCCCCCCCCCTAAAAAAAAGGATTGTCGTGACTGGACTGACAATCCCTTGATGTTAAATACGTGATATTAACACTTTGTTCTTTCGACTCATCTCTCCATTGCAATGAATATTCTTACATGTCTTTGCTTAATTTGTAAAGAACAATTATATCCGGCGTCTATCACGTTCGACGGGCCCGTCGGCAAATTGATATTTGCGTTCTAGTTGGTTTTATGACCTAGAGTATATATACAATACTTGTGCACTGTTGAAGCATATAAGCATATAGGTAATATGTGTATGAGGCTTAGAAACGGGGGAAAAGGCGAAGCTTCGCCGAGCCTTTTCCCGCGTTTCGCGCCGAATACACATATTTACCTATATGCTTCGACAGTGCACTGTATTGTATTTATCCTGCAATTTTAAATCGTAAATAAACGTTTACTGGACGATGATAAAAGTATTTAAAATAATTTTGTGTATGTATTTGAAAACAAATCCCCCGATGAGTTCCGGAGTGGGCGGAGCTTACATTTGTATGTTCTATTTATAACTGACCAATATCAAAACAACTTGGGCAGGCTATATTGGTCGGTAAATGCTGTCATTACAGTATAAAACATAATACTATTGTAGACTCCATCCAAGTGGAAATCGCAATATATGCCTACTGTACCTATTAACAAGAGGAATAAATACTAAGGAAATCATGAATTTGTTGTAATTTACTTAATTTGTTTAACTGGTTTTCGTTGGTAAATCTGGAAGTATTAATACATTCATCACGTTCATATAGGAATGAAAATACATGTCATAATTTAATCGGAGAATTTAACTTAAGACGCCGATGTCTCAAACCTGCTACATATTTATTTGGTGTCTTCTATCTAATCCCACTTTTTAAAAATACCTTTTCCAGCTAATCCCACTTAGATGTTGTTACAGTTAATTTGTTGCTTTTGCAAATAGTATCTAATTAATTATTTCCTGTAATTTACCTGTATTTTATGTCAAATATTGCAGAAAAAGCCAAATATTAATCAAATGAATTAGATATTAGAATGAAACATTTTTTCATATGAATTGAAATAAAGTATGAAATAAATAGTAAAATATTTGTTTAATAAAATATTTGTACCTTTGAAAAAAAAAGGATGAATCATAAGAATTTCATTTAAAAAAATGAATAATACAAATAACAAGCAACAAATATAATCATGGCTTGCTTTATTTTTAATTATCTAAACCAATACACTTGTTCTCAGTTTCTTTTAAATAGTGAGTATTTCAAGCTAAGTCAGTTCCCAGCTAAGATAAAAATATCAATAGTCAAATTTTCCAGTTAACAATCCTTTGCAGTTATGGCTAACGCTCAACTATAAGTAAAGTTTACAACAAACAGACTAGGTACTCAGAACCTTTTTCACAATGGTTTTAAGTTTTAAGCTAAGAACAGAAGGGGAGCTAGAGGATACTGGAAATGTTCCACCAGCAACTGTCCAGTAGCTATAAACAGTAAATTACAATAAAAATTATATTTTACTATATTTCAGTTCTCTATTCTTTAAGCAATCTAGACACACACACAAGTTTACCTGAAGTTAATGAGTTATTGTTTATATACCCTAATCCGAATGTTTACTCATTGTTTATACAATAATTCCCACTTGAAATTTTAGATTTCTCTAATGAATTTTAAAAAAGTGGGTGGAATGTACAAGTACAAGAAAGGAATATTCATGACTTTTTAAATGCACAACGAACATTTTTGTACTTTAAATTAATGAATGCCGTATTCCGTGATATACATGTTTTCCAAGGAAATTGAGGTACACATTATTTAATGCACATTCAACATGGTATTATGCAAAAAAGGTGATTTCCCGTTATATAACACAAATTAAAAAATAAAACTTCTAACAAAGAACAAAAATCGTGAACAGCCTGCAAAATTAATTTGTGGTAATACCTACGTGTCTACTATTACTGATACTTAGATCACAAGAATTATAAAACCATCCATGTGACATAAAGATGTTTATGTCCCGATTATTAATACATAAACATATTCTTTTAACAAGTTAATTATTTATAATGTTATAAAGGGAATTACGTTACATGAACTACTATGACAAATCAAAATTTACTTTTATTTAAAAAATATTCTTAAAATCTTTCCTTTCACACTGTTTTTCTACTGGAAATATCCATAGCAGACGAATGGCAGTTGAAAATTGCATTTATTTTGATATTTAATTGAAATATTAAGACCAGTGCGTTTTGGGGTAAACATTTTAAATACCACATTTTGTGTGTATGACGAGGGGGAGGGGGGCGGCCATGAAAAAAGAGAGAATAAACATCCCCCAAATTGTAAATAGATAATCAAAATAATGACGTACTGAGTGCACTAACAATTTCCTCAGTTATTGACGTGAACACCCATAACGTTATTCACATATATGGTAACGTAATCAAGGGCGTAGCTACCGTAAGTCACTTTAGGCACGTGCCTACACATAATTTTTCCCCAAAATTGTTTTATTGATGAAAAATGACAAACATAGAAAATATAGAATTATAGTATTCGGAAAAACAAATAGTTCTTTTCTAGGGCCATTGTTTGGTGGTTTCTATCACAGGCACTCGAATTCCGGACCCCCCTTTTTGCTCATTTGGTCCCTCCCGCGATTATGGTATGGATCTTTGTCTGGAAGTATATCTTTGAACCATTTATCCATATTTTACAACATTTCGTGTTACAACTCTCTCGTTCTACTAACTTTTGTTTCTAGGTCCAGCTGCCGTAGGCACTCGAATTCCGGACCCCACTTTTTCCTCATTTGGTCCCTCCCGCGATTATGGTATGGATCTTTGTCTGGAAGTATATCTTTGAACCATTTATCCATATTTTACAACATTTCGTGTTACAACTCTCTCGTTCTACTAACTTTTGTTTCTAGGTCCAGCTGCCGTATTACTTATATATACATAGTTTTCTTGATTTTTGGAATGGAGAAAGGGTAGATGCCATTGACAGCAACAGAGGTAAATTTGATACATACTTTTACATAAAGACCCATTTTGGGAAAGAAAAATATTTACAAATTAATAATTTTAAAATTCGACAGTCTATATGTAAGATAAGTGTCAGTGCTCATCCATTAAATATTGAAACTGGCAGATATAAGAACATTATAAGATCAGAAAGAAAATGCACAAATTGTTCTGAGGGAGATATTGAAGATGAGAAACATTTTGTTGTCGACTGTCCCTTATATGAAAATATTAGAGTAAAATTTTTTGATAAAGTTATTGACTTATGTCCAAATTTTAGATACATGGACACATCATCAAAGGAGAGGGTATGATAAGGGTCGATTTTGGCTCAATCTCAGAAACTGTTTATATAGATATAATATTAAACACAATCATTGAAAGGTAAGAAAAATATTTTTTTGGATGATTTCACTTTGTCCTTTGTTGCTTAGCAACGTAAATGGAGGAGGGTCCAATTAATCATTGGAAATTCAAATATGGTGGTTTTATTTTCATATCTTGCATAGTCTTTTCGACAAAATGTTATATTCTGTGTATGTGCACTCTAAAAATAATATTTCAATTCTTTATGGTAGCATATAGTATTTTTGTGTAGTTTTGTCACCCTAGCAACGGTTTTGTAAGCATTAAATTAGCCTACATTATTGCAATTAATGGTTGAATTTTGACATATATGAACTTTTGACTTGATATTTGATTAAGCGGTACATTTTTGTCAAGCTATACACATTACAAATGTCATTTCATATTTCAAAAATACATTTTGATATTTTTATTCATATTTATGCCCCGTCCATAGCAACAGGTTTCCCTATCCATAGTATTTTCCTGTATATCTCGTGGACCTTTTATTTAATCAAGAAACAAAATTCTACAACAGCACCTTAGCAGATCTAGAGACATCAAGTTATCATTTACCAACCAGTATATATTATAAGAATTCTTTAAACCTTACAATGTCCCTAGTAACCAAATATTATCCCTAGCAATCGCAGAAACTCGTCAATGCTGAGCTCTGTAAATTGCTTTTTTTAAATCTTTTTATAACCAAATGTTGATCTTTTTATTTTTTAAATCACGAGAGGAAATTATTCTCAGTAATTAGAATGTCAAAGGAACCAAGTCAACTGCATAACATGGTAAAGCAGCGCTACAGCGGTAGGAGAGGATATAATCCATGTTGAATAATTAAGAAATAAATCATGGAAGCCAGAATGTGTTGGGAGTTTTAACATGGATTGGCGGATATTAGTATTTTATCCCGAGCCAGAAGCGAGGGATAAAATTTACTTATATCCGCCAATCCGTGATAAAACTCAAAATACATTCTGGCTTCCATGATTCATTTCGATTCTGATATGTCTAAGAGTACAAATACGGTAGTATACTTTGATTGGAAGACGGTAATTTATATTTACGCTTGCGGAAAATGTCGCACACAATTTATGTAACTCGAATAATACTGCGCCGTCTATCGGCATTATTCGGGTTACAATTTATGCTGCCAATAGAAAACAATCGTACCTACTCGGCCATTCTCGCTGCCCTACAAATAACCTCGTATGCATTAGGCGTATAAATCGCACTACTTTTCAAATGTCAGTTACATGAAAGTTTGATACAGTTATATTTTAAACAATTTTCTATATTTCAATTATTTTCATGGATAAAAGTTAAAGTTTTAATTAGTTTTGCATGATTAGATTTTACTTAGTGTGTCTTCCATATTGGATTTTCGTGGACTATATTTTTGTGCGGCTTAACTTAACTTAACTTAACTTAACTTAACTTCCGGCAAACAATTTAAGAAGAATTTCTACTAACTACGTACGAGGTTATTTGTAGGGTAGCGAGAATGACAGAGTAGTTACGATTGAATGGAAAAGTCAGTCACATTCACCAGCACATGTGCTAATGATATTATACCGAATGAATAACTAGCTCATTTGTTAACAAAGCGAAAGAAGGAGGTCATGTTATAATACAAAATTTTAAATGTGTCCATGGACACGGATGCCCTTCTAACTGAAATTCCCTTCACCCAATTTACCACAAAATCTAGTTGATCTGTCATTTGTTGTTATAAGCAACATATCCATATATCAAATCAATTGGTTGAGGCTTCGAACGTTATGGCACGGAAACATCGTTTGGACGGATGTACGTCGCGTGCGTAAGTTCGTCCGAACGAGGTAACACGTAAACATCAAACAGAAAAGAAAAAATGACAAATTAACGTAGACCTTGAGATGTCAAATCTTCTTAATTTTATTTTACCTGCATACCTTAAAAAAACTAGAATACTATAATAATAAAATAAATCATGAAAACCTATGAAATCACTGTATGGCTAGAGGTTCATATATTTTTTTCCCCTTTAAATTAATAATACCCGAGATACAACATCTTATAGTGGGAGAAAACAGACAACGCAATGGCCAAAAGAAATGTACTATCGGGGAATCATATAATGCCCGCATTATCATATGATTGCTAAGCTATCTTATAGCTGATGTCTAGTCTTAAAGGCACAGCATTTTATTCGAACTCTCAGTTAACAGTGACCTAACCATTAGTCAATACTGTTGTGCTTTTGATCAAAATCCATTGCTTAATCATACCTATCTAGTAAATGAAAATTGAACCTATTCCTATATAATTAGCAACGGTGCTTAAGGGTAACACGGAGGCAACAATGACATATCAAGGACAAAATCAGGCATTATCCAATACAAAATATCATTAATGTACTATCGTGACTATACCATTTATCATATTCAAGATCTTGACGTATATCCATAAGTTAACCAAAACCTAGGGTGCATGGTCGTAAGGACGTGCAGATCGATGGACAAGGGTACATACTTGTACTTCTTTGTGATAATGGTAATCAAAAATAATAATGCTTATCGAAAAAATCCAATGTCATAGGTGCATTATATTCTTCAGTAGAAGCTTCACTTCATTGTCATCATCAATTAACTTTTAGTGTCGGTGAGATTTGCACTCCAGTCATTACGAAAGTCAATATCCATATGACGAACACATCACAGTAACCATACAACACTCTCTGGTCACAATAATGCAACATTTAGGAAGTCTTATATATTACCCTTTCTAACGTTTTTTTCTTCTTTTTTTTTCCTGAACTTTATAGTTTCTCCTTTTTCTGCTTTTGAGTTTTAATGTACATGTATACTATGGTATTAAGATTTGAAAAAAAAATATTCTGCCATATACGAACACGATATGTTTACCGTAAATCTATATTTCTTTATGAGAATAAGTCGTGTTCTTTGTTTTTTTAAACACTTTTCAGTTCATTATATCAGATTTTTTCAGTCGGCACTAAACAAGGCAACGATAGCAATGCTAACCTTTATTATACGATCCGTTTTCCTTACTTTATTTCTTTTTTATTTTTGTAATTAAAAGTTGTATACAATTGGTATGTGTTGCATCTCTGCTAAGCACACGACAGTAAAGCATTAGAACAAACACTGGTTGGCTCGGAATCATGATAATGTGTGAATCCCTATATCTATCCGCGGAGCAGTGAGATGGCACTAAAAATTCCAACTAAGTGTGTTAGTCTAGAACAAACCAGACAGCACCATTTTGATACAAACTTAACTTGCTCTCGCCATGGTATAGCTGAAGAATTGTTCACTTGGCGGTAAGCAACGATCACTTTTATTAATGATTAAGAATTTGTACTAGAAAATTATCCGCTATTTTTCTATCTTATTATGTTACCCAACATTTCACAATTTAAAGAACTAGGGAATGTATAGCATCAATAGATTCATACATGCTATTTAATAATCAATATTGTTCCAATGTTTTTAAAATGTTGTTTTGTGGGTTTGTTTTTATTGTAGGGGAAAACCATGTTTTTTTTATTCTCATTAAGGTCCATGTTCATAATTTACTTGCAATAATCCATCAAGATTAAACTTACATTCTAACACTCCAATGAATGGATACTGAAGCTCCGATATTAAATAAGTATTTGTATGTAAATTGTAATATCATGGAAAATGTTGGAAAACTTTAATATAATGACAATCTATCAAAATAATCATTAATCAGTTCTCAAAATCTGAGCATGTGAATTTCATTTTGTGTCTGTATAATAAACATCAAGTTATTTTATTTGTCATGCTTTAAAAAAGTTTGCTCTGAGTAGTTAACCCAAAATGAAGTGCTATAATCTATGGACATTTGATATTTTGTTTTAACGGTTATTTTAACATTAATAATGTTAGCACACCAAAAACATTTTCCTATGATGCATAATAACTTTGTCAAAAAAGCAAAAAAAAAACAGGAAAAACAATCGGTGATTCGATCTCATGACGTTGTTATCGGCAATCGTGTGTGCTAACCATTACGCCACCGCAACGTGAATATTGATGATGTAGATATAAGCTATATATAAATCAAATTTACGTTATTACAATTATTCATCGGGAATTCACTTTGGAAAAGAGCTAAATAAAATATATTTGTCAAAAAAATAAAATAATAATAATAAAAAGTAAAGGGACTACTAGAAATAGAAAGTTCCAATGTGTCGTTTACATGTCCAATGAATTAATTTCTAAGATAATCTGACTTTTTCTTTTTGGTTGCTTGTTTTGTTTTCTGTACTTTTTGTGAATTGTGGGGTATAGTAACACATGGAATTGCACTGAGGGTTAGAAAAAAACCACGTCGGACTCGATGCACAATCAGGTCGGCAGTAAATCACCTCCAAAATTTAGCCGTTTTTTTCTATTTAAATAACGTCAAAACTGTTTCATAAAAATTGTTCAAGTTTTACTCCTGTAGCAAAACAACTACGATAACCAACTTTATTTTGGATGAGATTAAAAGGTCGATTTCTATTTGTGTCTATTACGGATGAACACGGTCAATAAAAAATGGCCGCTGACGAGAAATCGACCTTAAAATTATTTTTTGATTGCAGATTTCATACTCTCCACACTCGGGTACCAACACAAAAATTAAATGAGGTATGTGTTTATGTATATTAAACATCATACTAAAATATGCCGTTGGTACTTGCTTGTGGTTATACTGAAAATTGACATTAAATACACATTTCTTGTTAGATTTCATATATTTTCACGAAACGATAGACTTTTCGTTGACTAGTGTGACGTCATCGCACGTGCAAATATGGAAAATTGTTACCAAAATAGTAGTTGGGGTAAAGGTCTTATAAAATCAAGAAAAAACGAAAGCTATACGTTTCGTTTATAATTTGTCTATTTTTTAGGCCAATTTCTGCCCTTATCATACCTACTCCTTTGTCTGGCTATTTACTAATGAACATGATTCATGAACAAGTTTTGAAAAAAATAGGTAGTTTTATAGAGGAATGTTTTTTGCTGCGAGGACACAATTGATCCTATAGATATCATTAGGTTAGGTGAATTATTATAGTTATTATACATGTTATATTATATTAAATATTAAATATGAATTGATTTATGGTGGTATTTGATAGGCTCTGATCTGGCCGTGCAGTCACTGAACATAAATATGTTTTCCTGTTTTTTGTGTGTGTTTACATGTATGTCTCCAATCATTTCAATCATTGTATTAAATTGTTTGCCCCTTGTGGGCCCTTAATTGGCAATAAAAAATTCTTATTCTTATTCTTATTATACATAAAGGTATGAAACAATCGTCAAAATACAAAGAGGGAATCCTCGCTTCGACTCGATATTTTACAATAACGCGCCAGTTTTAAAAAGGACCTTCGCTTGTCCTCGTCTCAAAAATGATTTCCCTTCATTCCTATCTAGTTTATACGTACGAACAACACATATTTATTGACGAAATTCAAGTTTATTCTCGACGACACATCCAACTTTCCTCCACTCGTGCCCATTCAGGAGGTCAGCCGAACATATTTTGTTTCGCGCTATTTCATTGGTCGGAAAGATTTTCGGAACTTTTTTAGTTTGTTCTTCGCTACGCACGGCCAATCCATTTCGTATCGAGAGGCCTATTAAGCGGGAGTTTTAAATAAGAATAAAAGTGGAAAGTAAACCTTTTCAGCCAGTGTGTTATAAAGGCACCAGAAAAAAAAATGACGAACCTAGTGACATGGTAAGGATAATGTCTGAAATGGAAAAATGCACTTCAAACATAAATTTTGACGGATGACCATTTGATCACTGAAATGATCATAAGAAAGGGACACGGACACTAGTTATCATAAAGCAAAAAAATCTCCTTTTTATTTAGGCTTGTCAAAAAATAAAAATGAGTTAACGCTCCTCATCCCCTATCACAGCAACAACAAAAAGACAGTGTACATAAGTAAACCCTTTGTAAATTTTAAGTTTCATAATGCCCCTCTTCGTCCTTATAAACAGGTATATGTAAATATGCCTCAAAAGAAATTTTTGCATTAAAGGGATTATAACTACTCTTTGTATTTCTTTTCTGTTTAGGGAGATACGTGTCAAATTCCAACTGTAATGGCCTTTGCAAAAAACATAGGAAAGAACAAAAAAATCGTTAATTTACATGGGGAGGGGATGTCAACATTTTTGTACCTAGGCTCAACACAAATAATTAATGACACCCCTCCCCCCCAAAAAAAAACCAAGAAAAAAACCCCTCTCAATGCAATTTCTAATGCCCAGTTTTGATTTAAGCAGTTAAAATAAGTAATACATGTGGGTGTGCATTTTTAGTACTTCATGTTTCAATAAACCAATAAAAAAATACAACACAAATGTTGCCCCCCCCCCAAAATATTTAGTACATTAGACCCAAATATAATACGACGTGTCTAGGCACAAAACATTTTTTGTGAGTAATTAGTACTAATTACCTCCCCCTTTTTTTACATCCACAATTTTAGGTGTGTGTTGTTCAAACCAGACTTTTTGTAATATTTCTTTCAGCTACAGAAAGAATTAAAGATCAAACTTTGTTGCGATACTCATGAAAAGTTCTAATTATGTCATTTACCTGAAAAAAAGAATGGATATGGGTAAATGTACATCATGTATATTGTACATAAAACAAAATCCAACAACATACAAGGAAACAACCATTTCACAAAGGAACAGCACATTAATTGCTGCTTTTCTTCTTGAATCTTCAACAACAAACCAATCTATACCTAACAACATCCAAAAAAAAAATAAGAAAAAAAATGGTCATCAACAGAGTCCTAGATTATTCTGACGTATACTTCTCGTGCTTGTTCTTTGAAAGTTTTGCCAAAATAACAGTATTTTTGTTGAAACTTATATTCTTTTTTATTCTTATTTAAAACTCCCGCTTAATAGGCCTCTCGATACGAAATGGATTGGCCGTGCGTAGCGAAGAACAAGCTAAAAATGTTCCGAAAATCTTTCCGACCAATGAAATAGCGCGAAACAAAATATGTTCGGCTGACCTCCTGAATGGGCACGAGTTGAGGAAAGTTGGATGTGTCGTCGAGAATAAACTTAAATTTCGTCAATAAATATGTGTTGTTCTACGTTTAAACTAGATAGGAATGAAGGGAAATCATTTTTGAGACGAGGACAAGCGAAGGTCCTTTTTAAAACTGGCGCGTTATTGTAAAATATCGAGTCGAAGCGAGGATTCCCTCTTTGTATTTTGACGATTGTTTCATACCTTTATGTATATATAAGTAATACGGCAGCTGGACCTAGAAACAAAAGTTAGTAGAACGAGAGAGTTGTAACACGAAATGTTGTAAAATATGGATAAATGGTTCAAAGATATACTTCCAGACAAAGATCCATACCATAATCGCGGGAGGGACCAAATGAGGAAAAAGGGGGGTCCGGAATTCGAGCGCCTGTGGTTTTCATCAAAGAAAATCTATTCCTGATACAGAAATTATTTATTCTACGTCTTTTAGATACAATCGGTTCGCAAATAGCTTTTTTCCTCAACTTTTATAGAAACTTGCCTCAATATCCATGCTGCAGCATCCGGGCTACTGACATAAACGGAATAGATAAATAAATAGAGTTAGCTTCCGGTAACGATGGTCAGCTTTTTTAGTCGAAAAAACAACGTTTCGTGTCGGAGCGTATTCATCAATAATTCGGTGTTTAATCTTCATTTTATGAAGGTCAGTACGGAAATCGACAATATTTTTGGGTATGAAAAAATTACGCAGCTGGCAGACAATATCCCTTTAAAGACGAGTGAGGGTATTCCCTCAGTATTATTATTATTTGTAACCAAATGCATTATCCTATACACAGAATTCAATATCATGTATCACGTTTTGAACACCAAAACATTCTCTGTATCCTTGCTGAGACCCCATTCATGGTATTAAGACGCTATATAATGCTAATCCGCTCATTCTCCAAGGGTAGACCTATATTACAGATTTTTTATTTTCAGAAATCGCCAATGCTTGAAAATAGCGTTTTTCATTGTTGGTGATTATGAAGAATAAATGCGTAAAAGAACAAACCCACTAAACAGCTATATTCCTAAAATTTGAATTACCCAAAAGCAAGTGATAAAAATACCTATTTTGGATGTTTAACTGAAAAGGAAACAACTTTTAATTAAAACTAAGAACGTTTAACTAACAACTTAATAAAGTAAAAATAAACGAAGTGTCGAAAGAGCATTGGAAGATAACAATATAATTTTCTGTTTTATTTTTAAGAACATGGAGAAGTGGCATATTATTTCAACCAAATATTACAATTTTTGACATTTATATGAAGGGAAAAAACTATCCCATTTCTAAAGAAGATCATCAATAATGAATAAATAGCATTCATAACATAGGTAAGAAGAGTTTGAAGATACAAAAGCGGTTATCATAATCCGTAAATCGAAGGAAAGACAACACAATGGCCTAAAGAAAAAGAACCAAAAAAAGTATCATTTCAATATTAATGGTTATTGTACATAGTTATCTTGGTTCAAAATATCTGCATGTGCACACATTTGAAAACTTCTTTTCTGCACATACGAGAATAACAAAATTAATTTATCATCTTTATTCAGAAATTTTAAACTTCTGCATTACTTAAATGAGCACTTAAAGGTAATATTTTGAGATTTTTTTTTCCTTTTACTGAAAATTATCAATTTTTAGATAAGGTTCTTTTTTAATACATTTTTGAATATATAATAAAAAATAAATTCGTAATTTTCCATTCTTTTACTATTCCAAAACTTCATTTAATTTTCTATAAAGTTATTTTTAACACTATTTTAATTTCAAATATATTTCGTCCTCTTCAAAGGCCGCGCCTTCTCATAACAATAATATTCAGTTCAAAGTTCTTATTCGGTCATCCGTACAAAATTAACCCAGTAGTTGACCAATGAGATCTACAATCGCCGTTCCTCGCGTGATTTCTCATTTGGAAGATATATTCCGAATGCACCACCCTACAAGGAATAATTATTGTATACTTCACAATGAAAAATGCGAAAAACCTCGAACGAAAATCTTCCGCAGATCGTATAACGTGTTTCCTTCCCCTATACTATAATCCCCTGACAAAATATATCCAGTATGTGAACTAGTGAAGCCATGTGAAGAAAATCCTACTGGCTAGGTACACATTTTTAACCAGAAAGTGTTCGCTTCGCTCGCATATCAATGGGGTTAGAATAAGCACCCGACATTAACATGACAGAAAAAAATAAAACTGAGCGGAAACTGAGTAAGTTTGTAAAAGCAACTGGCATAATTAATTTACCAGCAAGTAATCTTCAGTTATATTCATAGGTTGGTAGGCACCTTTTCTCTTTATTAAATATTAAAAAACAACATACCAAAAGCATCATATAGATGTTAACATTCAGATTAGGGAAAAAATGGGGCATATTTTCAATAGATTTTTTTTTTATAGGGCTGTAAATACGGGTACTATAGACGTTTTCAGAAATCGGTGATTACCTAGTTATGGTTCGTGGACGCTAGGTAGTGTTACTATCGTCCGCCATTACGAAAGTGTAACAATCGGTTGTTTACACTAATTACGATTAATCAGTATTCATAATTGGATTAGATAAACACGCTTCAGTTAATATTTTATGGCTTATTCCCGTGATTTTGGCCGAATATTTCGAAATATGGATTATTAACTTGAACTTAAACGGTTATTGTTTAAATTGTTCACAATCACAAAGTTCAGGACCAGGTCGGACAAATCTATACGGTCATCAATATTATCAAAATTAAAGAATTAGCTAGTCATTTTGCCAGATGTGGGCTAACAGATCGATCTGTAGATATTCAGATTTTAACCTTGCTTATGTGGCAGAATTTCAATACAAAACGGGGTACGCAACAACAAAAAACGGTCGGTATGGAAACCCTCAACACACATTTTTTACTAACGGTATATATTTTGTACAAAAGAACTAAGTTCCCTTCGAATATTGTCTTCACTTCACAATGCGAAAAAGTCGCATATTTTTATGATGTAGGGAGCACTTATGCAATTGACCAAAAAATCAATCATTTGCACAATGATAGAGTAGCAAATATGTGGAGGAATAATGTTCCTTCCGTATGCGTTAGAGGATAACATAGAAAGGAAAAAAAACTGAGTTAAATGTTGTCTTAAATGAAAGTTTAAATACTATAAACAAAGGAAACGGGAACAAAGTGAGCAGTGTACGAATTATTGTTTTTCATGTAAAAGCCGCATAAAATAATTAACAATTTACAAAGAGGTATCACATTTCTGTAGATAAATCTTGAAATAAATCTTGATTCTGTAAGAAGTACATGTAAAAATGAACGACATGATGACCTGCAATAAAATCGGCGATTTTTTTTCTTTTAATTTTTTGTCATTATAATTCAGTTATATATATTTTTATCATTTTTAACCCTCTGTGGGAAGGGGGTAGAGTTTAACTGTCATATTGCAATTCAAATACATTTAAGAATCAACCCAATACATAAATTAAATTTTTGTGTTTTAGTGATGTCTTTGCTATAACTTGTTATGCAAACACAGTTAACTAACAGTTATAATGATAGTTATCTTTCTACAATATGAATTTAACACCTTTGTTGCAAAATGACACGACTGTTTATTCCCCTAAGTGCCAAAGCCGGGAAGCATCACATCGCTGTTGACACGGTCGACCTTCAGCAGACTACAAGTCTAGAAAGCGCTACCATTTCCTTAACAGGTCAATATTATATTTTAATTAATCTTCAAAAACATATAAAATTAAAGAATAAATCAATATAAAACTATGAAATCCTAGCAAAGAAATTTAAAAAAGAAGACAAATGGGAGCAAATAGTTATATTAGGTTCCTCATGAAACTTTTTTTTTTCAGATAAAGAAATTCAGATATTCAGATGTTTTAATTTGATAAAACTTAAATTCCTTTTCATCTTCACTACAGATCCCTTTAAAGAAATTGACCGACAAAAAGTTTTTATTTGTTTTACAATTTAACAAGCAAAAAATAAATAAAATAAAACAGAATTGAAAAATACACCTTAAGATGTCACATTCAAAGTTAAGTTCTTTCTTATAAGTTAGGCACACTTTTTATCATTATTACTTCACTTTAAATCGTATAGTAATAATTTCAAAAAGCGTATATTATAATTTATATATTTACTTTTTAATTTCATACAAAATATTAATTTGATTACCCCTTTTTTCATATGCTTGAAAAGCAACAAAAAAAACAAAAAAAAAGGAAAAAAAGTGCATGCAGTTTTTTATCAAGTAGGATTTATACTGATTTTGTATGGGGAATATAACGGTAATTAAAAAAAAAATACATACCAGGTAATTTATTTGTTGTCATTATATCATTGTTATTATATCTCCGTTTACAAATCACTTCACAGCAGGTGTTATCATTGAATTTCAAGCCGAAATAACAATATATTGTGACACCTGTACTAGAGAAACCATACATTAGCGTATCGATAAACCCCGAGAACAAGAGATTTTGACACTTTACTAATGGCGGACACACTCGGAAGTCGATAATGGCCACGCCCATGTTTTTAAGAATAAAAAGGTCTATACCCTCATAGGTTTTTTTATTTTTATGAAAAATACACTAAAATAAAATCTTTAACAAGAACAATACATTTTTTTTTCTCAATTTTCAATATTTGTTCAATCTTTGAAGTATAAATTTACAATCATGTGTAATAACCTCAATAATTATAATAATTTAAATGCTCATTAGTCATTACTTTCAAAAATGTATCTTGATGAAAAATGTACTAAAAATGTATTCCTTATTTGTCTGGTAAATTTTCAAAACTGCAGCAATAGAAAAAACATCACTATAGTTTCAAAGCACACCAGTATGCAAATATCCTTATACCCATGGGAACAAAATTATTTTTTAAAGTGGGGAGGGCAATTTCCTCCAGCTCCTTCGCCCATGAAGTGGTATTAGTGGAGTTTGAACTGAAGACTCATAACGATCATCTGAGTTTATGTCAGTCCAGATTTTTAGTGATGTTTGTGTTGCTCAATCTTCAGTTTTCTGTGAATTCATAATTTTTGTCAGGCTTTAAATATTTGTCTTTTTGTTATGTTATACCTGTATATTTATATCATATATTGTTAATGAAGTAATATATTGACCCTTTGAGACTATTTACCAACAAAGGTAGCTCTCAGTCTGTAGTGTTAACAATCAAATATTCTTAAATCAGAAGTTAGATTATCTAATTTTTCCATGAAATTATCTCCCTTTGATGTCTTCACACCTTTGTTTTTGTGAAATAAATTATGTCAACGGGGGTAAATGATTGAAATAACTTTTAATTTATGTTAAAATGATGTGGAATTTGTTAAAAATAAACATTGATTTAGCGTATACTACCTACATCATATTTTTTAATTAAATTTCCACTTCGAATAATGTTTTCATGAAGAAAATGTGTTTCTAATTTTATTTAATGCCCATATTTGCTTGATTTGATCATCCCTACAATATAATTTGCATATATTTGAAGCTATTTGTACACGGGTCTCTTTATATAACCCCATCGAAAATACCATGTCACTTGGTGTCAACTTTTCTGAATTTTTCATTTATTGCATTGGGGCGACATCTAGTGGAGGTGCCAGTCGCTTTTTGTAACTTTAAATAATTTGATAACGGGATGCCAGTGGCAGTGCTGTGGTAGAACTGCTGCTCTTCTAACAAATAGTCAGATGTTGTCTCTGTAGGTGGTGACGAGTCCAAGTTTGTATATCAAGTAATCAAGGTTCAATTTTGTATACTAAAATGGTCGCCTACCCTATTTTTTTGCTCTAAAAAATGTCTACCCTAACATTTTTATGGTCATTTTGGCTTAAGCACTGTTAAACTTTGGAATTCTTCCCCATTAACTTAGTGTAAAAATATTTTGAAAAAAAAAAATCCCTAAACACACATATATTTGTTTTTGGCCTAAATTTCCATCATTGATTCGACTGTATATATTACATGATCATTTGGAAAAATCCCCCTTAGGGATTTACACCATCAAAAAACCAGTTGATAAGTTGCTACTGTAAACAAGGTAGCGTGGATTTAATATTTAGAATTCAACAAGTGGGAAATCGTCTGGACGTCCTCAGGTAATATATATTATAAGTTGGGAATGTCACATTATATGATAGCTGAATAATATATATTGTTATTGAAGTGAAAATGGGATATATTGACCCTTTAAGACTAATTATCAATAAAGGTAACTCTCAATCTGTAATTTTGATTGTAATCATATACTGATTCGATTCTCAAATTGGAAGTTGGATTATGTAATTTTCATATGAAATTATCTCCTCTTCTCATTCATTGCCTTGGGGCACCACCTTGAGGAGGTGCCAGTTGCTAGTGAAAACAACATCTCACGGTTTTACCTCTATTGCAATGGAAAATTTAAGTTTAATTTATGAAATAAAATAAACCTGTTGTATATATAATATAATTTGAAGGAAATCAAAATACAGATCTGATCTATACTATAGTGTCAGCTGGGAGCAATAAAACAAAGGGAGATGTATCTTCCTGATATAGCCAACTAATTCACATTCAAAGCCTTCATGTTCTGATCAGATTTCAGCATCTGATATAAAGTTATATATATATGGATAAATGTGAATATATTTAGTTATTATTTGTGAGATGGGAATAACTATATATTTTCCTGATGTTTATTCATAAATCATTGTAGTTAAAGACAATTTTATTGATTTTGAAAAAGATTTATGTATGTGTACCTTTTTAATATATGGCCAATTTCTAGTCAGACTAATAATAATAATAATAATGATAATAATAATAATAATAATAATGATAAATTCTTTATTTATAGAGGGTTACACAGTTAGTTAATAACTAATCTTCCCTGAGACATATTTAAACAGACATTGTAAAGTACACTATATAAAGTTACACAATACATTGTAATAAGTATACACAAAACGATTTACCGGTAGTAAACATTTAATGGTAATTTAAAATTTAAATGAGACTTTTAACTTTTGTTTTAAATGCATTATTAGAAGAAGCTTGCCGTATCGAAAACGGAAGTTCATTACATAGCTTTGGTCCAGAGTATGTAAAAGTTTTCTTAAAAAGTTCAGTTTTTGTCTTTGGGATTTGTAATTTTTCACTATAATATGATATTATACATGTACAATTGCTTGTTATATTCAGTTCAATAGATGTGCTGGTAACATCCCTTAAATTGTCAATAATTGATTTACTGACAGCTGTGCACCTCAAGTAACAATGAATCATGGTATGATTTATGTTATTATATAAAATACAAGTTTTTTTGTAACCAAGATTTTCATCTCCTCATTCTCTTCAGTCATGACCAGCAGACTTGGAAGTAAGATTTTTTTATATCTTCAAACTCTTCTTAAAAAAATAAATGTTTCATAGATATTTTTCATATCTAGAATTTAGACTGATTTATTTTCACACAAATTTGTGAATCTGCTACAAGTATTTATAAGGAGATTCATTCATTTGAATGTAGAACTACAACATTTCTGTAAATATTGCCACAGGCACTAGACACTTTATCAATAAAAAAAATCCATATGGTAAATGGTAATCAAATAGTGTCTTGTGTAATATAACTAGAGGCTCAGTGGGCTGAGCCTGTGTCGCTCACCTTTAATTCTGCTTTGAGGAAACTTAATGCAGAATCTTCCATACATGTACATTGTAGATGCTTCCTATCAAGTTTCGGTTCATATGGCTAAGTAGTTTCAAAGGAGAAGATTTTTTAGAAATCGACCAATCAGAAACAAGAATTGCATGTGGTGGCCATGTTTGCTAACCGATCGGGACGAAATGAGCAGTCTTCATAGAGGACATCCATAGATGCTTCCTACCAAGTTTCGGTGGTAGCCATGTTTGTTAACCGATCGGGACGATATGAGCAATCTTCATAGAGGACATTCCATAGATGATTCCTACCAAGTTTTGGTGGTAGCCATGTTTGTTAACCGATCAGGACGAAATGAGCAATCTTCATAGAGGATATTCCATAGATGCTTCCTACCAAGTTTCGGTTCATTTGACCAAGCGGTTTCAGAGGAGAAAATTTTTAAAAATCAGCCAATCAGAAACAAGAATTGCCTGTGGCAGCCATATTTGGTAATGGATCATAACAAAATGTGCAGTCTTTAGAGAGGACCTTCCATAGATGCTTCCTACCAAGTTTCAGTTCATTTGGCAGAGATCTGAGAGGGTTTTCAGAGGAGAAGATTAAAATGTGAAAAGTAAACGGATGACAGACGACGGACACCAAGTGATGGCAAAAGCTCATATTGCCTTTGGCAAGGTTTGCTAAAAAGAATATTAAAATGTGAATACCTACTTGTAATGTATAGAATAAACATGTTACACTATATCAGTATTAGTTAATTTCTAAGGGAGATAATGGCAAGAGTTATCTTTCTTTTAACAGAAGAGAAGATTTTTTAGAAATCAACCTATCAGAAACAAGAATTGCCTGTGGTGGCCATGTTTGTTAACCGATTGGGAAAAAAATTAGCAATCTTTATAGAGGACCTTCCATAGATGCTTCCTACCATGTTTCGGTTCATTTGGCCAAGCGGTTTCAGAGGAGAAGAATTTTAGAAATCGACCAATCAGAAACAAGAATTGCCTGTGACGGCCATGTTTGTTAATGAATCGGGACGAAATGAGCAATCTTTATAGAGGAACTTCCAAGGATGCTCCCTACCAAGTTTCGATTCATTTGGCCAGGCAGTTTCAGATGAGAAGATTTTTAAGAAATCAACCAATCAGAAACAAGAATTGCCTGTGGCAGCCATTTTGTTAACGGATCGGGACGAAATGAGCAATCTTTATAGATGACCTGCCATAGATGCTTCCTATCAAGTTTCGGTTCATTTGGCAAAGCAGTTTCAGAGGAGAAGAATTGTTTAGAAATCAACCAATCAGAAACAAGAATTGCCTGTGGCGGCCATGTTTGTTAACGGATCGGGACCAAATACGCAATCTTTAGAGAGGACCTTCCATAGATGCTTCCTACCAAGTTTCACTTCATTTGGTTGAAGGGTTTCAGAGGAGAAGATTAAAATGTGAAAAGTTAACGGACAAGTGATGGCAAAAGCTCACTTTGCCATTGGCAAGGTGAGCTAACAAATTAGTTTTCCCTTTTATGCTTTGGTAATTTTAGCTTTTACCATCACTTGGCATCCGTTGTCTGTTAACTTTCCACATTTTAATTTTCTCCTGTGAAACTGCTTAGGCCAAAAATAAAATTACATGTGTTTCTGCTTACACTATCGACCCTAAGTTTTTGGCCATTTTTGAACAAGCACTATTAAAGTTAGAATGTGTCTCCTGTAGAAACTAAAATAACTAAATAATAAATCTTTTTTCTACCTACTGACCCTAATATTTTAGGGCATGTTTGCGGAAACCCAAGTATTTTTTTTTGGCCTTGGCCAAATGAACCGAAACTTGGTAGGAAGCATCTATGGAAGGATCTCTGTAAAAATTCTCATTTCATCCTGATCCATTAACAAACATGGCCACCAAAGGCAATTCTTGTTTCTGGTTGGTCATTTCTAAAAATTCGTCTCAAGTTTAGCTTTTGTTCCAAAATACTGTCCTTGAATTTTAGAATTTTACATAGTATTCAAATTGTTGTTCCCACTTAATGCAACTGTGCTTTTAGATATTTGATTTGATTTTTGAAATATTAGTGTATTAAAAGATAATGTTTTATAGGTATAGGACTTCTTATTGATATGCAAGTGTTGTAGATTCCTGATCATATCAAGATTTGTTCAGGCAATATTGTTTCCTTGAATAAATCTTTTGAATTTAAGGAGGTTTGAGGATACAGATCTTAAACAATAGTTTGTTATTCTTAGCCTATTACTGAGGGAATTAAAAAAAGGTGAAGCATTTGCGAGCCTCCTTAATATTCACGGCAGGGACATTTGTGTTGTTCCGACAAATCTAGTTTTTCTCTTGTAAGTAAAGTTAAAACCTTATTGTATTTTTTTCTCTTGTAAGTAAAGTTAAACCTTATTATATTTTTTTCCTCTTGTAAGTAAAGTTAAACCTTATTATATTTTTTTCTCTTGTAAGTAAAGTTAAACCTTATTATATTTTTCTGTCTAGTAAGTAAAGTTAAACCTTATAATATTTTTCTGTCTAGTAAGTAAAGTTAAACCTTATTATATTTTTCTCTAGTAAGTAAAGTTAAACCTTATTATATTTTTCTCTTGTAAGTAAAGTTAGACCTTATTATCCCCTCGCCAACGAAGTTGCGAAGGGATATAGTAACGCTACTGTCCGTCCGTCTTTCCGTCTCTCCGTCCTTCCGTCTGTCCGTCCGTCCGTCACATCCTTGTGAACACTCTAGAATCAACATCCTTCAATGGATTTTGACCAAACTTGGTACATACTTAGACCTTAAGAGAATCTGGAACCCTATTGATTTTCAAGGTCAAAGGTCAAGGTCACAGGGTCTAATTTTTAGGCGAGGGGATACGCCACGCTTTGCGTTGCCCTTGTTATATTTTTTCTCTTGTAAGTAAAGTTAAACCTTATTATATTTTTTTTTCTTGTAAGTAAAGTTAAATCTTATTATATTTTTCTGTCTAGTAAGTAAAGTTAAACCTTATTATATTTTTCTCTAGTAAGTAAAGTTAAACCTTATTATATTTTTCTCTTGTAAGTAAAGTTAAACCTTATTATATTTTTTTTCTTGTAAGTAAAGTTAAACCTTATTATATTTTTCTGTCTAGTAAGTAAAGTTAAACCTTATTATATTTTTCTGTCTAGTAAGTAAAGTTAAACCTTATTATATTTTTCTCTTGTAAGTAAAGTTAAACCTTATTATATTTTTCTGTCTAGTAAGTAAAGTTAAACCTTATTATATTTTTCTGTCTAGTAAGTAAAGTTAAACCTTATTATATTTTTCTGTCTAGTAAGTAAAGTTAAACCTTATTATTAGTTCACCTGGACCAAAGGTCCAGGTGAACTATTGCCATCACTTGGCGTCCGTCGTCTGTTGTCTGTCGTCTGTAAACCTTTCACATTTCAAGCTTCTTCTCTGAAACCACTGGGCCAATTGGAACCAAACTTAGCAGGAATGTTCCTTGGATGGTCCTCTACAAAGTTACTGTTTTTCGTTCCAGTCGGATATTCAACATGGCTGCCAGGGCCAATAATATGCTCTGATTGGCTGAAATTTCAAAGATCTTCTTCTCAGAAACTAATGAACTGACTGAACCCAAACTGTAAATGAATGATCATTGGAATGTCCTTTACCAAGTTACTGTTTTCTATGCTGATCGGAAATCCAAGATGGCCGCCTATGGGAAAAATGTTTCAAATCGCTTCTTCTCTGAAACCACTTGGACAATTGAAACCAAACTGCCCAGAAATGATCATTGGAAGGTCCTCTACAAACTTTATGTTTTATATGCCGATCGGAAATCCAAGATGGCCACCACCGCAGAACATAGATTAACATTGGACCCTATGGGAAAATGTTCAAATGCCTTCTTCTCAGAAACTACAAATATGATTAAAGCCAAACTATACATGAATGTTCATTGGATGGTCCTCTACAATCTGAAGGTTTTTTGTTCCGATATGAAATTGAAAATGGCGGCTACGGCAGGACTTAGTTTAACATTGGACCCTATGGGAAAAATGTTTCAAAATGCTTCTTCTCTGAAACCACTTGGACAATTGAAACCAAACTGCCCAGGAATGATCATTGGAAGGTCCTCTACAAAGTGTGTGTTTTTTATGCCGATCGGAAATCCAAGATGGCTGCCACCGCAGGACATAGATTAACATTGGACCCTATGGGAAAATGTTCAAATGCCTTCTTCTCAGAAACTACAAATATGATTAAAGCAAACTGTACATGAATGTTCATTGGATGGTCCTCTACAAGCTTTACGTTTTTTGTTCCGATATGAAATTCAAAATGGCGGCTACGGCAGAACTTAGTTTAACATTGGACCTTATGGGAAAAATGTTTCAAAACACTTCTTCTCTGAAACCACTTGGACAATTGAAACCAAACTGCCCAGAAATGATCATTGGAAGGTCCTCTACAAACTTTATGTTTTATATGCCAATCGGAAATCCAAGATGGCCACCACCGCAGAACATAGATTAACATTGGACCCTATGGGAAAATGTTCAAATGCCTTCTTCTCAGAAACTACAAATATGATTAAAGCCAAACTATACATGAATGTTCATTGGATGGTCCTCTACAATCTGAAGGTTTTTTGTTCCGATATGAAATTCAAAATGGCGGCTACGGCAGGACTTAGTTTAACATTGGACCCTATGGGAAAAATGTTTCAAAATGCTTCTTCTCTGAAACCACTTGGACAATTGAAACCAAACTGCCCAGGAATGATCATTGGAAGGTCCTCTACAAAGTGTGTGTTTTTTATGCCGATCGGAAATCCAAGATGGCTGCCACCGCAGGACATAGATTAACATTGGACCCTATGGGAAAATTTTCAAATGCCTTCTTCTCAGAAACTACAAATATGATTAAAGCAAACTGTACATGAATGTTCATTGGATGGTCCTCTACAAGCTTTACGTTTTTTGTTCCGATATGAAATTCAAAATGGCGGCTACGGCAGAACTTAGTTTAACATTGGACCTTATGGGAAAAATGTTTCAAAACACTTCTTCTCTGAAACCACTTGGACAATTGAAACCAAACTGCCCAGGAATGATCATTGGAAGGTCCTCTACAAAGTTTCTGTTTTTTTATGCCGATCGAAAATTCAAGATGGCCACCACCGCAAGACATAGATTAACATTGGACCCTATGGGAAAATGTTCAAATGCCTTCTTCTCAGAAACTACAAATATGATTAAAGCCAAACTGTACATGAATGTTCATTGGATGATCCTCTACACACTTTATTGTTTTTGTTCTGATATGAAATTCAAAATAGTGGCTACGGCAGGACTTAGTTTAATATTGGACCCTATGGGAAAAATGTTTCAAAACGCTTCTTCTCTGAAACCACTTGGACAGTTGAAACCAAACTGCCCAGGAATGATCATTGGAAGGTACTTTGTTTTTTATGCCGATCGGAAATCCAAGATGGCTGCCACCACAGGTCATAGTATTAACACAGGACCATATGGGGAAAATACAGAAATATATTCTTCTCGGAAGCTATTGCTCTGATTGAACCTAAACTGTGCATCAATCATTGGAAGGTCCTTTACAAACTTTGTGTTTTTTATTTTGATCGTAATTCCAAGATGACTACCACTGCAGGACATAGTTTTTACATAGGACCAATTGGTTCTTTTTATAACCAGGTGAACGATACAGGCTCTTGAGAGCCTCTGGTATTTTTTTCTCTTGTAAGTAAAGTTAAACCTTATTATATTTTTCTGTCTAGTAAGTAAAGTTAAACCTTATTATATTTTTCTGTCTAGTAAGTAAAGTTAAACCTTATTATATTTTTCTCTTGTAAGTAAAGTTAAACCTTATCATATTTTTTTCTCTTGTAAGTAAAGTTAAACCTTATTATAATTGTAAAGTTAAACCTTATTATATTTTTCTCTTGTATAAAGGAAAGTTAAACCTTATTATATTTTTTTCTCTAGTAAGTGAAGTTAACCTTATTATATTTTTCTCTTGTAAGTAAAGTTAAACCTTATTATATTTTTTTCTCTTGTAAGTAAAGTTCAACCTTATTATATTTTTAGGGCCCGGGTGGCTCAATGAGTTAGGTAGTTGGATTACCTAACAACTCATACAACTCATATCACCAATACAGTGTGGGTTTGTGCCTGGCTTTGTAAATTACAAAAAAGGGTGCACTCAACTCGCAGCCGCAAGTGATAAAGTTTACCAGTTGCTTGCCCGTGGTCGGTGGTTCTCTCCATGTACTCTGGCTTCTTCCACCACTAAGACTAGTCGCCATGATATAGCTGAAATATTGCTGAATAAAAACAAACAAAATATTATATTTTTTTCTCTTTAAAGTGAAGTTAAACCTTATTATATTTTTCTCTCTTGTAAATAAAGTTAATTATTATATATATATTTCTCTTGCAAGTAAAGTTAAACCTTATTATATTATTTAGCTCACCTTGTTAAAGGCAATGTGAGCTTTTGCCATCACTTGGCATCTGTCGTCTGTTAACTTTTCACATTTTCATCTTCTCCTCTGAAACCCCTCAGCCAAATGTACTGAAACCTTATAGGAAGCATCTATGAAAGGTCCTCTGTAAATATTGCCCATTTTGTCCTGATCCATTAACAAACATGGCCACCACAGGCAATTCTTGTTTCTGATTGGCCAATTTATAAAAATCTTCTCCTAGGAACCCACTTGGGCAAATGAACCTTCAATTCCTTTACTGACTTGCATTCTTTGCATCATTACATCTCTAATACACTGAGGACAACATAAACATAGGATTAACTCCTTATATCCATCCAAAAAGTTGTTTATAGAGTGTTTTACTCTTACTTCCCAAACTTAGCAAAATATTCCCGTTTTGTCAAAAATAAGCTAAATAAACGGTCACATTTGTAAAACAGTAAAAAACTTAAAAATAAGAATACATTTCATTACTGTGTAAATTAAATGCAAGTGAAATCCACAACAAAATAAAAAATGAAAACTTTTGTCCCATATGCAAGATGTTGGGATTACAGTTATATGTTCCTATATGTGACAACAAATATTATGTTTTTCCTTGTATGAATGCGTCAAATGCTACAATCTTAATTCTAAATACTATGCAATGTGTTGACTTCTTAGTTAAATCAGCTTAGTCAGTCTAAATTTTTCAATTTTTTTTGCAAGAACCAAGGATTTATATAGTAAGATTAAAGAAGGATATGAATCTCGGGAGATTTAACATAGATTGTATGTAAGTATGTTACGTGACGAAATTACCCATAGTGCAGTTAGTGGAGTTATTGCCCTTTTTAGCTCACCTGGCATTTAGGCCATATGAGCTATTGCCATCACTTTTTGTCTGTCGTCCGTCCGTCAACATTTCACATTTTAATCTTCTCCTCAGAAACCACTGGGCCAATTGCAACCAAACTTTGGTGGAATGGTCCTTGGATGGCCCCCTTCCAAAATTGTGTCCGGTGATCCCGACTTCCAACCAAGATGGCCACCAAGCTAAAAATAGAAAAAAGGGGGGATGAAATTTTAATTGTCCATTGCTGCTTTAGTATAAGTCAAAATGAGCTCAAATTGTAACTGCAGCTACATGGCAAAGAGTAATTTAACAAATATTCCGGGTTTTTCTGTGAAATTTTTCTTTCAGCCGATTTATACCGATTATCCAAATTAAGCACATTTTGATAAAAGATCACATTTAAATCTTCTTCTCTGAAACCGCTGAACCAAATTAAACCAAACCTGGAAGGAATGGTCCCTGGGTGGGTCCCTTTCAAAATTGTGTCTGACAGCCCTGCCCTCCATTCAAGATGGCTTCTGTTGCTAAAAATAGAAATTTCTTCAATTGTCCATTGCTGCTTTAGCATAAGTCAAATTGAGCTAAAATTTTAACTGCAGCTACATGGCAAGGAGTAGTTTAACATATATACCGTTTTTAGCTCACCTTTAGGCCATGTGAGCTATTGCCATCACTTTTCGTCCATCGTCCGTCCATCAACATTTCGCATTTTAATCTTCTCCTCAGAAACCACAGGTCCAATTGCAACAAAACTTTGATGGAATGGTCCTTGAAAATTGTGTCCGGTGATCCCGACTTCCAACCAAGATGGCCACCAAGCTAAAAATAGAAAAAAGGGGGGATGAAATTAAAAAAAAATTCTTCACTTCTGAAACTACTGAGCCAATCTCAACCAAACTTTGCTGAAATGATCCTTTGGTGGTCCCCTTCCAAAATTGTGTCCAGCATTTCAGACCTCCGACCAAGATGGCCGCCACAGCCGAACTTAATTTAACATAGGACCCTATGGGAAATTCCCATAAAAATCTTCTTGTCTGAAACCATTTGCTCAATAAGAACTAAATTTGATGAAATAGTCATTGGATGGTTCTCTTTCAAAAATGTGTCCGGCGGTTCGACCCTCTGACCAAGATATACCAATATAAACCAGGATTGGTAGGGATAGTCTATGGATGGTCTCCATTCTAAATTATATCTGATAGGTTCATACTCTATCCAAAATGGTCACCATTGCAAAATATAGAATATTTATAAATGGACCAAAACAGCTTTATTTGAAGCAAGAATTGGCTCAAATTTTAAATGTAAGGGCATAATGAAGAAATCTTTCAAATATATTCTGGGTTTTTTTGGTCAGGTTTATATACTTTTGCTGATTATGGAATTATGGCTTATTAAAACAATTATTATCCTCTCGCCAACGAAGTTGCGAAGGGATATAGTAACTCTACCGTCAGTCCGTCACATCCTTGTGAACACTCTAGGATCAACATCCTTCAATGGATTTTGAGCAAACTTGGTACATATTTAGTCCTTAAGAAAATCTGGAACCCTATTAATTTTCAAGGTCATAGGTCAAAGGTCAAGGTCACCAGGTCAAATTTTTACTGCATAGCATCCTTGTGAACACTCTAGAATCAACATCCTTCAATGGATTTTGACTAAACTTGGTATATACTTAGTCCTTAGGAGAGTCTGGAACCTTATTGATTTTCAAGGTCATAGGTTAAAGGTCAAGGTCACTGGGTAAATTTGTTACTGTGTAACATCCTTGTGAACACTCTAGAATCAACATCCTTCAATGGATTTTGACCAAACTTGGTACATATTTAGTCCTTAAGAAAATCTGGAACCCTATTGATTTGCAAGGTCAAAGGTCAAGGTCACCAGGTCAAATTTTTACTGCATAACATCCTTGTGAACACTCTAGAATCAACATCCTTCAATGGATTTTGACTAAACTTGGTATATACTTAGTCCTTAGGAGAGTCTGGCACCCTATTGATTTTCAAGGTCATAGGTCAAAGGTCAAGGTCACTGGGTATTTTTTTTTACCGTGTAACATCCTTGTGAACACTCTAGAATCAACATCCTTCAATGGATTTTGACCAAACTTGGTACACACATAATCCTTAGGAAAGTCTGAAACCCTATTGATTTTCAAGGTCAAAGGTCAAGGGGTCAAATTGTTACCACATAACATCCTTGTGAACACTCTAGAATCAAGATCCTTCAATGGATTTTGACCAAACTTGGTACATACTTAGTCCTTAGGATAGTCTGGAACCCTATTAATTTTCAAGGTCATAGGTCAAAGGTCAATGTCACTGGGTCAAATTTTTACTGGGTAACATCCTTGTGAACACTCTAGAATCAACATCCTTCAATGGATTTTGACCAAACTTGGTACATATTTAGTCCTTAAGAAAATCTGGAACCCTATTGATTTGCAAGGTCATAGGTCAAAGGTCAAGGTCACCAGGTCAAATTTTTACTGCATAACATCCTTGTGAACACTCTAGAATCAACATCCTTCAATGGATTTTGACTAAACTTGGTATATAATTAGTCCTTAAGAGAGTCTGGCACCCTATTGATTTTCAAGGTCAAAGGTCAAGGTCACTGGGTAAATTTTTTACCGTGTAACATCCTTGTGAACACTCTAGAATCAACATCCTTCAATGGATTTTGACCAAACTTGGTACATACATAGTCCTTAGGAAAGTCTGAAACCCTATTGATTTTCAAGGTCAAAGGTCAAGGGGTCAAATTTTTACCACATAACATCCTTGTGAACACTAGAATCAACATCCTTCAATGGATTTTGACCAAACCTGGTACATACTTAGTCCTTACGAGAGTCTGAAACTCTATTGATTTTCAAGGTCAAAGGTCAAGGTCACCGGGTCAAATTGTTGCCACATAACATCCTTGTGAACACTCTAGAATCAAGATCCTTCAATGGATTTTGACCAAACTTGGTACATACTTAGTCCTTAGGAGAGTCTGGAACCCTATTGATTTTCAAGGTCATAGGTCAAAGGTCAATGTCACCGGGTCAAATTTTTACTGCATAACATCCTTGTGAACACTAGAATCAAGATCCTTAAATGGATTTTGACAAAACTTGGTACATACTTAGACCTTAAGAGAATCTGAAACTCTATTGATTTTCAAGGCCAAAGGTCAAGGTCACAGGGTCTAATTTTTAGGCGAGGGGATATGCCATGCTTTGCGTTGCCCTTGTTAAAAAAATCTTTTGGGCCTATGAAACGTCTCATTGGATGCTCCCCCTTTGTATATTATCTTTTTTCACAAAACTGTTCAACCAAATGAATCTAAAGTTGGCAGGGATTGACCTTGGTAAGAAGATTTGAATAAATGAAGTTTATCGTCCATTGGAGGGGCTAATAAGGGAGTAGTTAGTAAATCTTTATGATAAAAAATCTTTTGAAGAACCTTTTAAGCTACAATATTTGTTTTGCAGCATCATTAGGATATATGCAAAAATGTATGGAGATTTAGATATGTATAAATCTAATGGACCTTAGTATTTTCTTGATATATATTGTAATATACAAGTCAAATCTTTTATATACACACACATTTGTTTTGATTTCAGCGTCAAAACTTTTTGGAAAAAGATTACTGAAAACCAGCCGCCTTGTGGCATCTACACAAGTTCTCACTAACAGTGCCATACCAACCAATGATTGTGATGTGGTAGTTACATTTCCTACTTATCCAGACACTAATGTTCTCATGTGGTTATTGGACAGATTAAGGGAGAGAACTCCTGATATTATTGTGCATGTAAGACATCATAGTAATACCAAAGGTCCAGTACTCCATCTGACAGCTACACATAATAGGTATGTAATTTCCCCAAAAGTTCTACAATAAAACTTCTAATAATAATAAAAAAGATGATGTACCAAATACTTATGTCATCTTTTTCCCAATATGATTAAACAAACAAATAATTATAACCTTAGAAATTCTAGGAATTTTACTATTTCTCATAGATTAACTTTATTTCTCATTCTAGTTTAACTTTATTTCTCATTCTAGATTAACTTTATTTCTCATTCTAGATTAACTTTATTTCTCATTCTAGTTTAACTTTATTTCTCATTCTAGATTAACTTTATTTCTCATTCAAGATTAACTTTATTTCTCATTCTACTTTAACTTTATTTCTCATTCTAGATTAACTTTATTTCTCATTCTAGATTAACTTTATTTCTCATTCTAGTTTAACTTTATTTCTCATTCTAGTTTAACTTTATTTCTCATTCTAGATTAACTTTATTTCTCATTCTAGATTAACTTTATTTTCAGATCTCATATTTTCCATCAAATATGTTAATTTAGAACAGCTTGGACACAAACATTAAGGAATATGCCAGTTACAACAGGTTTAAATATGCTTGTAAATAAATTTATCCATTTAGTCATTATACAGACTTACCACTTTATATCATGCAATGGCAATAAAAAATTGGAATTATTTACATACTAAATTTCATCAAAAATACAGTAGCCTAAAAGATGACATTTTCAGGTGCAATATAATAGAATCACCTAACTGTTATTGTGGACATCAAACTGAGTCTATTTATCTCTTCTTTTTATCATGTGATTTATATGACCTACCAAGATTGCATTTATTTCATTGTATTAATTCACTTGGTTAGAACCAAATATTGAAATATTCTTTTTGGAAACTGTATTGTTGATTTTCTTAGTAACTATAGCTTATTAGGGATGTTGCACAAAAAGACATTAGTCATTACTCTACATTACTTGACATAACCTACATTACTCGACTTAACACCACTGTGCATGACACACAGGATCACATATTGGTAATTGTTTGGTTAATATTATTGATCATATGTCAGTGCAAACTAAAGGACATTCCAAGTTTTTAGCTCACCTGGCCAAAGGCCATGTGAGCTTTTGCCATCACTTGGCGTCCATTGTCCGTCCGTCGTACGTCGTAAACTTTTTCAAAATCTTCTCCTCTGAAACTACTTGACCAATTGAAACCAAACTTGGTCTGAATCATCACTAGGGTGTTTAGTTTCAAAATTGTGTCCAGTGATGCTGTGCACCAACCAACATGGCCACTGTTACTAAAAATAGAACATATGGTAAAATTGCAGGTTTTTGGGTAATAACTCAAAAAACGTTAATATACCAAAATCTGACAGGGTGTTAAAATGATCAGCACAGCAAGATTTACCTACTGTGCAATTTTTAAGTAAATCTGATTACCCATCTTGGAGTTATTGCCCTTTTTTATCAAATTTTCTAAATTTTAATACTTTTCGTCCTAGATGTTAAGTTTAAATTACAAAAATGTGCAGCATGTCGAGATCTACATACCCTGCAATTTTTAAGGAAATTTCATTCCCATTTTGGAGTTATTGCCCTTTTTAGCTCACCTGGCCAAAGGCCATGTGAGCTTTTGCCATCACTTGGCGTCCGTCGTACGTTGTAAACTTTCACATTTAAATCTTCTCCTCTGAAACCCCTGAACCAAATTAAACCAAACCTGGCAGGGATGGTCCTTAGGTGGGTCCCTTTCAAAATTGTGTCCGACAGCCCCGCCCTCCATTCAAGATGGCTGCTATTACTAAAAATATAAATTTCTTCAATTGTCCATTGCTGCTTTAGTATAAGTCAAAATGAGCTCACATTTTAACTGCAGCTACATGGCAAGGAGTAGTTTAACATATATTCCTTTTTTTCTGTGAAATTTTTCTTTCAGCCGATTTATACCAATTATGCAAATTAGACATATTGTGATAAAAGATCACATTTAAATCTTCTCCTCTGAAACCCCTGAACCAAATTAAACCAAACCTGGCAGTGATGGTCCCTGGGTGGGTCCCTTTCAAATTTGTGTCCGACAGCCCCGCCCTCCATTCAAGATGGCTGCTGTTACTAAAAATAGATTTATTTTTTCAATTGTCCGTTGCTGCTTTAGTATAAGTCAAAATCAGCTCAAATTTTGACTGCAGCTACATGGCAAGGAGTAGTTTAACATATATTCAGGGTTTTTCTGTGAAATATTTCTTTCAGCCGATTTATACCGATTATGCAAATTAGGCATATTTTGAAAAAAGATCACATTTAAATCTTCTCCTCTGAAACCCCTGAACCAAATTAAACCAAACGTGGAAGGGATGGTCCCTGGGTGGGTCCCTTTCAAAATTGTGTCCGACAGCCCCGCCATCCATTCAAGATGGCTGCTGTTACTAAAAATATAAATTTCTTCAATTGTCCATTGCTGCTTTAGTATAAGTCAAAATGAGCTCACATTTTAACTGCAGCTACATGGCAAGGAGTAGTTTAACATATATTCCTTTTTTTCTGTGAAATTTTTCTTTCAGCCGATTTATACCAATTATGCAAATTAGGCATATTGTGATAAAAGATCACATTTAAATCTTCTCCTCTGAAACCCCTGAACCAAATTAAACCAAACCTGGCAGTGATGGTCCCTGGGTGGGTCCCTTTCAAATTTGTGTCCGACAGCCCCGCCCTCCATTCAAGATGGCTGCTGTTACTAAAAATATAAATTTCTTCAATTGTCCATTGCTGCTTTAGTATAAGTCAAAATGAGCTCACATTTTAACTGCAGCTACATGGCAAGGAGCAGTTTAACATATATTCCTTTTTTTTCTGTGATATTTTTCTTTCAACCGATTTATACCGATTATGCAAATTAGGTATATTGTGATAAAAGATCACATTTAAATCTTCTCCTCTGAAACCGCTGAACCAAATTAAACCAAACCTGGCAGTGATGGTCCCTTTCAAAATTGTGTCCGACAGCCCCACCCTCCATTCAAGATGGCTGCTGTTACTAAAAATAGAAATTTCTTCAATTGTCGGTCGCTGCTTTAGTATAAGTCAAAATGAGCTCAAATTTTAACTGCAGCTACATGGCAATGAGTAGTTTAACATATATTCTGGGTTTTTCTGTGAGATTTTTCAGCCAGTTTATTCTGTTTAGGAATATTATGAGATAAAATTCACATCTAAATCTTTTGCTCAGAAATTTGAGTTGAAATGATCTTTGGGTGGCCCCCTTTCAAAATTATGTGTAACACCCCCATTTTCTATCAACTTTAGATGTCAAATTGAAAACCAGGTGAGCGATTACAGGCTCCTGGGAGCCTCTAGTTATTTATACTATATTTTCTGCAAATATCAAACAAACTTTAAAAAAAATCTTTAAAAGTAGGACAGACAAAAAGCTCGAATAATCACTTGTAATTTTTCTATTGTATCGAGCACACCTTTTACCTATATATGGAAAATTAATAAATGAAGTGTGTGAATATTCATCATCTCAACACCATATTCGTATGTTTGGAAATACAGCTGTTTGACAAAGTAACTATATATATAGATGGAATGCATTTTTTTTTTAACTTTATCACAGGTCCCCATTATCTGTGAATTAACAAAATGAGAAAGTACCACTGGCATAGGCCAAATAACAAAGAAATTGTTCATGTATGTCCATTGCGACATACATGTACAACAATTTGCTTTCACATAAAAAAATATATATCATAATTTAAGTAGCATGAGGTTCAATTATTGCATCGTGATTTTGTAATCATCTATATTCCGCTCCCTTAACTTAACATTCAAATACTAATTAACATTTTGCCATAAAGAGTAAAATAGTTTTGCCCCCTTTTTCACCTTTCTTTAGCTGATCTTGTACAAGCGACACAATAGGACACACTGACAACATAACCTTGTTCTTACCATTTATCTGTCGTAAGTTGTAATAATATGTTTTAGTATCTAACATATGAAAATGCTGTATTTTGATTGGATACTCAGTGTGTACTATATTTGAACAGTACACTTGACAACGAGTGACTATACCTAGCGATGGGAACTATTCCAGTTTCAAACGATTTCCCGCGGGGACTATACCTGTGGCATAGATTTTCCCACATAATTTTTATGTATTTTTGTCAAGATTTATCTCCCTTAAAATAGACTTGTGCTGTAGTCTGCTGTCAACATGGCCAGGTTTGGCAATGTAACGTTACATTGTAAATATTATTATTATTATTATATTGAATTTGAGTGTGTTTTTCTTTTATGTCTGGAATGGGATGTTATGTACTAAATATATTATTGTCTTCTCCCTCGAGAACAGTTTTCCTATAGTGTATATACATGTGTTAGAGAAGACTTTATACATTTTTAAAACTTGTGTCTAATCCATTTGTCGTTTGTTATGTATAATGACAATAAAATATGTTAAGCTAAATTAATAAATAATAATAATAATAATAATAATAATAATAATAATAATATTAATGGCTTCAAGACAATAGGGAAAATGTTTAAAAAAAAAAAAAAATTCTTGCTTGTTGTGTCTTGAGAACAAATTAAGGATTTTTTTTTTTATACTATTGTTAATGGCTTGGATCATCTTTGTGATATAGAGATTCAAACTTGCACAAATAAATACCCAATAGTCTATGGGGTCCAACCCCTCTGCCAGAGTCCTGAACAAAGCTTAATCTTACAATAAACTGCAATAGAAAAAATGTCAAAATGGCATGAATGTTATGTATAGATTCAAGTTTGCACAAATTTAGGCCTCAGGGTCTATATATATATGGTTTCCAAGATCTTGTGATCCAAAATTTAAAGGAGGCTGCAATGGGAAAAAATTCAAAAGATTTCATAAGAATGAGAAATCATTGCATGTTCCAATGAATATCCCAGGATCTATTATGTTCAAGTAATGGGAGATCAAAATGAGCATATGCTATGATAGACAATAGTTAAAAAAGTCCTCTTTACTAGGTGAGTGATTAGTATGTGCTATGATAGACAAAGGTTAAAAAAGTCCTCTTTACTAGGTGAGTGATTAGCATGTGCTATGATAGACAATGGTTAAGAAAGTCCTCTTTACTAGGTGAGTGTTTAGCACATGCTATGATAGACAATGGTTAAAAAAGTCCTCTTTACTAGGTGAGTGATTAGTATGTGCTATGATAGACAATGGTTAAAAAAATCATCTTTACTAGGTGAGTGATTAGCACATGCTACGATAGACAATGGTTAAAAAGTCCTCTTTACTAGGTGAGTGATTAGCACGTGCTATGATAGACAATGGTTAAAAAAATCATCTTTACTAGGTGAGTGATTAGCACGTGCTACGATAGACCATAGTTAAAAAAGTCATCTTTACTAGGTGAGTGATTAGCATGTGCAATAATAGACAATGGTTAAAAAAGTAATCTTTACTAGGTGAGTGATTAGCACGTGCTACGATAGACAATAGTTAAAAAATCATATTTACTAGGTGAGTGATTAGCACGTGCTACGATAGACAATAGTTAGAAAATCATCTGTACTAGGTGAGTGATTAACATGTGCTATGATAGACAATGGTTAAAAAAGTCCTCTTTACTAGGTGAGTGATTAGCACATGCTATGATAGACAATGATTAAAAAGTCTTCTTTACTAGGTGAGTGATTAGCACATGCTATGATAGACAATAGTTAGAAAAATCCTCTTTACTAGGTGAGTGACTAGCATGTGCTATGATAGACAATAGTTAGAAAAGTCATATTTACTAGGTGAGTGATTAGCACATGCTACGATAGACAATGGTTAAAAAAGTCCTCTTTACTAGGTGAGTGTTTAGCACATGCTATGATAGACAATGGTTAAAAAACTCATCTTTACTAGGTGAGTGATTAGCATGTGCTATGATAGACAATAGTTAGAAAAATCATCTTTACTAGGTGAGTGATTAGCACATGCCATGATAGACAATAGTTATAAAAGTCCTCTTTACTAGGTGAGTGATTAGCATGTGTTACGATAGACAATAGTTAAAAAAGTCCTCTTTACTAGGTGAGTGATTAGCATATGCTATGATAGACAATGATTAAAAAGTCTTCTTTACTAGGTGAGTGATTAGCACATGCTATGATAGACAATGGTTAAAAAGTCCTCTTTACTAGGTGAGTGATTAGCATGTGCTACGATAGATAATAGTTAAAAAAGTCCTCTTTACTAGGTGAGTGATTAGCATATGCTATGATAGACAATGATTAAAAAGTCTTCTTTACTAGGTGAGTGATTAGCACGTGCTACGATAGACAATAGTTAGAAAATCATCTTTACTAGGTGAGTGATTAGCATGTGCTATGATAGACAATGGTTAAAAAAGTCCTCTTTACTAGGTGAGTGTTTAGCACATGCTATGATAGACAATGGTTAAAAAAGTCCTCTTTACTAGGTGAGTGATTAGTATGTGCTATGATAGACAATGGTTAAAAAAATCATCTTTACTAGGTGAGTGATTAGCACATGCTACGATAGACAATGGTTAAAAAAGTCCTCTTTACTAGGTGAGTGTTTAGCACGTGCTATGATAGACAATGGTTAAAAAAATCATCTTTACTAGGTGAGTGATTAGCACGTGCTACGATAGACAATAGTTAAAAAAGTCATCTTTACTAGGTGAGTGATTAGCATGTGCAATAATAGACAATGGTTAAAAAAGTCATCTTTACTAGGTGAGTGATTAGCACGTGCTACGATAGACAATAGTTAAAAAATCATATTTACTAGATGAGTGATTAGCACATGCTATGATAGACAATGATTAAAAAGTCTTCTTTACTAGGTGAGTGATTAGCACATGCTATGATAGACAATAGTTAGAAAAGTCCTCTTTACTAGGTGAGTGACTAGCATGTGCTATGATAGACAATAGTTAGAAAAGTCATATTTACTAGGTGAGTGATTAGCACATGCTACGATAGACAATGGTTAAAAAAGTCCTCTTTACTAGGTGAGTGTTTAGCACATGCTATGATAGACAATGGTTAAAAAACTCATCTTTACTAGGTGAGTGATTAGCATGTGCTATGATAGACAATAGTTAGAAAAATCATCTTTACTAGGTGAGTGATTAGCACATGCCATGATAGACAATAGTTATAAAAGTCCTCTTTACTAGGTGAGTGATTAGCATGTGCTACGATAGACAATAGTTAAAAAAGTCCTCTTTACTAGGTGAGTGATTAGCATATGCTATGATAGACAATGATTAAAAAGTCTTCTTTACTAGGTGAGTGATTAGCACATGCTATGATAGACAATGGTTAAAAAGTCCTCTTTACTAGGTGAGTGATTAGCATATGCTACGATAGATAATAGTTAAAAAAGTCCTCTTTACTAGGTGAGTGATTAGCATATGCTATGATAGACAATGATTAAAAAGTCTTCTTTACTAGGTGAGTGATTAGCACGTGCTACGATAGACAATAGTTAGAAAATCATCTTTACTAGGTGAGTGATTAACATGTGCTATGATAGACAATGGTTAAAAAAAGTCCTCTTTACTAGGTGAATGATTAGCACATGCTATGATAGACAATGATTATAAAATCTTCTTTACTAGGTGAGTGATTAGCACATGCTATGATAGACAATAGTTAGAAAAGTCCTCTTTACTAGGTGAGTGACTAGCATGTGCTATGATAGACAATAGTTAGAAAAGTCATATTTACTAGGTGAGTGATTAGCACATGCTACGATAGACAATGGTTAAAAAAGTCCTCTTTACTAGGTGAGTGTTTAGCACATGCTATGATAGACAATGGTTAAAAAAATCATCTTTACTAGGTGAGTGATTAGCACGTGCTATGATAGACAATAGTTAGAAAAGTCCTCTTTACTAGGTGAGTGACTAGCATGTGCTATGATAGACAATAGTTAGAAAAGTCATATTTACTAGGTGAGTGATTAGCACATGCTACGATAGACAATGGTTAAAAAAGTCCTCTTTACTAGGTGAGTGTTTAGCACATGCTATGATAGACAATGGTTAAAAAAATCATCTTTACTAGGTGAGTGATTAGCATGTGCTATGATAGACAATAGTTAGAAAAGTCCTCTTTACTAGGTGAGTGTTTAGCATGTGCTATGATAGACAATGGTTAAAAAGTCCTCTTTACTAGGTGAGTGATTAGCATGTGCTATGATAGACAATGGTTAAAAAAGTCCTCTTTACTAGGTGAGTGATTAGCATGTGCTACGATAGACAATGGTTATAAAGTCCTCTTTACTAGGTGAGTGATTAGCACGTGCTACGATAGACAATGGTTAAAAAGTCCTCTTTACTAGGTGAGTGATTAGCACGTGCTATGATAGACAATGGTTAAAAAGTCCTCTTTACTAGGTGAGTGATTAGCATGTGCTACGATAGACAAAGGTTAAAAAAGTCCTCTTTACTAGGTGAGTGATTAGCATGTGCTACGATAGACAATTGTTAAAAAAGTCCTCTTTACTAGGTGAGTGTTTAGCACGTGCTATGATAGACAATAGTTAGAAAAGTCCTCTTTACTAGGTGAGTGATTAGCACATGCTATGATAGACAATGGTTAAAAAGTCCTCTTTACTAGGTGAGTGATTAGCACGTGCTACGATAGACAATGGTTAAAAAGTCCTCTATACTAGGTGAGTGATTAGCATGTGCTATGATAGACAATGGTTAAAAAAGTCCTCTTTACTAGGTGAGTGATTAGCACGTGCTATGATAGACAATGGTTAAAAAGTCCTCTTTACTAGGTGAGTGATTAGCATGTGCTACGATAGACAAAGGTTAAAAAAGTCCTCTTTACTAGGTGAGTGATTAGCACGTGCTATGATAGACACTAGTTAGAAAAGTCCTCTTTACTAGGTGAGTGATTAGCATGTGCTATGATAGACAATGGTTAAAAGTCCTCTTTACTAGGTGAGTGATTAGCATGTGCTACGATAGACAATGGTTAAAAAGTCCTCTTTACTAGATGAGTGATTAGCACGTGCTATGATAGACACTAGTTAGAAAAGTCCTCTTTACTAGGTGAGTGATTAGCATGTGCTATGATAGACAATGGTTAAAAAGCTCTCTTTACGAGGTGAGTGATTAGCATGTGCTACGATAGACAATGGTTAAAAAGTCCTCTTTACTAGGTGAGTGATTAGCACGTGCTACGATAGACAATAGTTAAAAAGTCCTCTTTACTAGGTGAGTGATTAGCACGTGCTACGATAGACAATATTTAAAAAAGTCCTCTTTACTAGGTGAGTGATTAGCATGTGCTACGATAGACAATAGTTAAAAAGTCCTCTTTACTAGGTGAGTGATTAGCACGTGCTACGATAGACAATAGTTAAAAAGTCCTCTTTACTAGGTGAGTGATTAGCATGTGCTACGATAGACAATAGTTAAAAAGTCCTCTTTACTAGGTGAGTGATTAGCACGTGCTACGATAGACAATGGTTAAAAAGTCCTCTTTACTAGGTGAGTGATTAGCATGTGCTACGATAGACAAAGGTTAAAAAAGTCCTCTTTACTAGGTGAGTGATTAGCATGTGCTACAATAAACAATGGTTAAAATGTCCTCTTTACTAGGTGAGTGATTAGCACGTGCTACGATAGACTGGTTTAAGAAGTCCTCTTTACTAGGTGAGTGATTAGCACATGCTACGATAGACAATGGTTAAAAAAGTCCTCTTTACTAGGTGAGTGTTTAGCACGTGCTATGATAGACAATGGTTAAAAAAATCATCTTTACTAGGTGAGTGTTTAGCACATGCTATGATAGACAATAATTTAAAAGTCCTCTTTACTGGGTGAGTGATTAGCATGTGCTATGATAGACAATAGTTAAAAAGTCATCTTTACTAGGTGAGTGATTAGCATGTGCTATGATAGACAATGGTTAAACAAGTCCTCTTTACTAGGTGAGTGATTAGCATGTGCTATGATAGACAATAGTTAAAAAAGTCCTCTTTACTAGGTGAGTGATTAGCATGTGCTACGATAGACAAAGGTTAAAAAAGTCCTCTTTACTAAGTGAGTGATTAGCACGTGCTACGATAGACAATAGTTAAAAAAGTCATCTTTACTAGGTGAGTGATTAGCATGTGCTATGATAGACAATGGTTAAAAAAATCATCTTTACTAGGTGAGTGATTAACACGTGCTATGATAGACAATAGTTAAAAAAGTCATCTTTACTGGGTGAGTGATTAGCACATGCTACGATAGACAATAGTTAAAAAAAGTCATCTTTACTAGGTGAGTGATTAGCACATGCTATGATAGACAATGATTAAAACGTCTTCTTTACTAGGTGAGTGATTAGCACATGCTATGATAGACAATGATTAAAACGTCCTCTTTACTAAGTGAGTGATTAGCACATGCTACGATAGACAATGGTTAAAAAAGTCCTCTTTACTAGGTGAGTGATTAGCATGTGCTACGATAGACGATAGTTAAAAAAGTCATCTTTACTAGGTGAGTGATTAGGACATGCTATGATAGACAATGATTAAAACGTCTTCTTTACTAGGTGAATGATTAGCACATGCTATGATAGACAATGATTAAAACATCCTCTTTACTAAGTGAGTGATTAGCACATGCTACGATAGACAATGGTTAAAAAAGTCCTCTTTACTAGGTGAGTGTTTAGCACATGCTATGATAGACAATGGTTAAAAAAATCATCTTTACTAGGTGAGTGATTAGCATGTGCTATGATAGACAATAGTTAGAAAAGTCATATTTACTAGGTGAGTGATTAGCACATGCTACGATAGACAATGATTAAAAAGTCCTCTTTACTAGGTGAGTGATTAGCATGTGCTACGATAGACAATAGTTATAAAAGTCCTCTTTACTAGGTGAGTGATTAGCATGTGCTATGATAGACAATGGTTAAAAAGTCCTTTTTACTAGATGAGTGATTAGCATGTGCTACGATAGACAATGGTTAAAAGTCCTCTTTACTAGGTGAGTGATTAGCATGTGCTACGATAGACAATAGTTAAAAAAGTCCTCTTTACTAGGTGAGTGATTAGGCATCATGTGATCCTCTATTTCATTTGTCATCATAATATTTACACTTGAATCTTCTCCTGAAAACCAAACTTTGCAATGATGAAGAGATGCACACTGATGCAAAATAAATCAAGTTGATTCTTCCTTGGAGAGAGGGCAGCTGGTGGCCTAAAAAAATAGGGAATTGTGTTTTCCCCTTCAAAATTCAGCAATAGAAATATGTCTGTAATAATGTCCATTCATGAGGCTGATGACAACTAGACTTTACATCATCTTAGGATTGATAAAAGCACATTATCTTTTAATTTGACCATTTACACTTTTGATGTTGCATAGTTATGGGACTTTGACAAAAGTTCACAAAATTTGTTACACACCCTTAGGATGAAAGTATGATACTTTTCATTTTTGAAGATTTTCAATTTTGCCATTGCAAAGTTATGGGACTTTGTTGTAAATAAATATGCAATTTTTCACATGTCAGACAATAACTCTAGTTTGATTTGACCAAGCTGCATAAACATCTTTGCAGAACCATCTGTATGACAAAAGTATGGTGTCTTTCTATTCTGAAGATTTCTCCTTATGCGGTTCCATACAAAGTACTGTATTATTGTTCTTCATTTTGTACAATAACTTTGACCAAATTTCATGAAATATTTATGCAATACCAGTATTAAGATTGTTCAAAGTACAAAAAAAGTAAGCTCTCTTTTGATTTTGGTGATTTTCACAGGTGTCTTTCCAGTGTATAAAGCTTTGTTAAAGTAAATACTTTTTCAGATTTTATAACTATTCCTCCTTGATTACTTAAAGAGGCATTAGCTACGATTTTGACCAAAAAAATTATATGTTTTGGAAATTGGTAAATAGCTTTAAAATGATGAAATAAAGGTAAATATTTCACATTAAACAGCTTATCGTACTACTTTTCGCCTTTTGTGAACGAAAATTACCATCGATTTATTATTTCCTTGCAAGCAAATAATTTGACCTCGCTTTCTCCGTATGCAACTGACCTTACTAGTGACAGGTAAAAACGAATAATTTGTATTTTGTCGCTTATTTACTGCAAACTTGCATGGTTCTTTGTCCGTAATTAATGCCAACTAAAAGCAGATTCACAGAAAATAAGAAATAAGTGCATTGTTGTACTGATTTAATGACGATTTGGCAAACTTCGTAAACAATGCCAATAATTAATAAGATCGCGTCCATTTCTTGATAGATCTCAAAATACGAGCAGTTGCACCTTTTTTCCCTGATGCGTGTACATTTCATAACATTTATAAGTTACAGAAACACGTTTTAATAAGGCATCAATCATATCTGATAGTTTTTATGGGTAACAAAAATTTACGATTTTGGCAGATAATGCCCCTTTAAGTATTCTCGTAATTGATCTGGTAACTTCAAGCAGTATCAATAATTGTATCTTAAAGAGCTATCTAAATATAAGCCAATAATTAAGCTGTCTCTATCTAATGGTACTTTAATTTCATAAAGTACCAAAAGTCGCAATTTATTTAATATCTTGTGAAACTGAAGTGTGTGGGTTTGAAAAAAAGTACTTAAATTTACAGTTTAGTAACATATAATTTCACTATTCAGTCAGAAAATTTCTGTACAACGGTTATCGCTATTTATGTAAAATTTGATGATAAAAGATATATCTCATGCTCTTTTGACAAATTCTGAATTTTGAGAAGAAAACAAAAGCATACAGCTGATTTGAAAAGTACTGAAATTTACAGTTTAGTAACATGTAATTTCACTATAAGGTTTAAGGTTATGGTGTTTAATGCCACTTTAAGCAATATTTTAGTTATATCTTGGCAGTCAGTTTCATTGTTGGAGGAAAGCGGAATACCCAGAGAAAACCACAGACCTGCCGCAAGTCACTGACAAACTTTATCACATAATGTTAAATGAGTACACCCGGCCTGAGCGGGATTCAAACACACAACGTTAGTGGTGATAGGCACTGATTGCATAGGTAATAATTATAAATTCAACTACCATAAGATCACGACCACAATGGTCTCTATAGATGTGTGTATATCACTGTAAGAATTTATGAATTTGTCAATTTCTACATATTTAACAAGAAGCATAAGGTGATTTAGAAATATTGGTCACTGATAGAAAAGGTTCACTCATGTGTGAATAAACAAACTATATCATAACATTACTTTCTCTGGCTGTAAGCAAGGTCATATATAAACAATTTTATGTTCCTAGTATTTGTCAGATTAAAAGCCTATATTATTAAAATTATATAGTACAATAATGTTATACTGTATACAATTTCTATATTTAAACCTATTAAAGAAGCAGTTGATCATTAGATATTCTCTAGAGGGAAAAACACATTTAAATCTAATAAGTTTGAAAAAAAATACATTAATAATAAAAAGGTGTGCAGTAGAGCTAGACATTAAAAAATGTCTGAAAGGTAGATATGTAAATACTGGAGGAGATGTTTTTAGCTCACCTTCCCAAAGGCAAAGTGAGCTTTTGCTATCACTTGCCATCACTTGGCGTCCGTCATCCGTTGTCTGTCGTCCGTTAACTTTTCATAATTTTACCTTCTCCTCTGAAAACGCTTTGCCAAATGAACTGCAGCTTGGTAGGAAACATCTATGAAAGATCCTCTATAAAGATTGCACATTTTGTCCCGATCCGTTGAACAAAAATGCTCCTCTAAACCGCTTGGCCAAATGAATCGAAACATGGTTGGAAGCATCTTTGGAAGGTTCTGTATAAAGATTGCACGTTTCGTCCCAATCCTTTAACAAACATGGCCGACACAGACAATTCTTGTTTCTGATTGGTCTATTAAAAAAAAATTTGACTTCTCTGAAACCACCTGGTTAAATGAACCCGAAACTTGGTAGGAAGCATCTATTAGTCTAGTCAAAATAGCATTTGACCTAAAAAAAAAATTGCAACAGAATTTTTCTTTCCGTTATCTTTTATGGAAAGGCCCAAAATGAAATATATTAAAAGTCTACCAAAATCAACCCACGGGAAAGACGTCATTTTTTATCTTAGAAAATCACGTATTTCCACTGATTTTAACGTTACAGATGGGATGCTGTACACAGACTATTTATCAAGAGGAGACAATAACAGTTTCTTCCCGCTATGAATTGAAATATCAATAAACATATTATGTGACAATTATGAATTTGGTAAGTATTTATCAGTAAAAGTACAACATAATTATCATCTGAAGATCTAGGAATTATCTCCCTTTTTAGTAGAATATTGAATTTTGTTGCATTTATATTTTTCGTCTCCCGTGCCTTGAAATTACGCTTATTTCATTGATTTGTGTTCTTAAATACATTTTAATAACCATAAAAAAGAAAAGAAAATCTTTATAGGCTAGAACATGCATTTATAATTACAATAAACATAAAAACAAGAGAAATTCTCGTCCGATTTTTTTTCTACGGAACGCCGGTTTAACAAAAATGCACAAACCGTCAACGTTATTATTTTCAATATGAACATTAATGAGATATCAGGTAGGTTTATTCTATTGATACGAAGGAGGACAATTTTAAGTTATTTAATTTTCAACAAATGATGGCGTTCCCCTGTCTATGGAACGCCGTTTTTACCATGCTATACTTATAAATACACATATAGTAAATTCGTCCTGATTATGCATGAAACATTTACGACTGGATGTTAAACAACTAACAATAAATCAATCAATACCAACAAAATAAGTAGATACTTGTTTACATTTGATTGTATATCAGACGAAATGACAAGTATATTATTGCAAATTATAGCTGCAATTTTACTTCAACGTTGACGTTTCAGCGACCGATTCAAAAAAGAAATTATGTGGCATGTCTTCAAATATAACACTGTTTTATAAATAGAATCCCAACTAGCAAAGATTCGTTAAAACAGTGATATTGAAACAGGCGTTGTAGCAGAGCCTGATGTCAACGTTGACAAAGCTGAAAATATAGGAACTCGTATGTTAGAAATGATGAAAGGAGAAAATGTGTTGAGTTTCAGTTTTAAGAAATCAAATCAAGCAGTGACATTAGCAGCAAAAACTAAGACTAAGTCAGATTCAGATTTTCCAACTACTGATATAGATCCTCAGTTGATGTTTCAACGCTTGACAACAGCACCTAATGGTATCTTTGAAAATACAGCAGAGGTGTTCAAATATGAATTGTCTAGTGTTCCTTCCTCTATGTTTGATTGCAACGGACTTCCCCGAGAGGCATGCAAGTCAAATTTAGCTGATGCAATATGGGCATGTGGAAGCGATTGTACACAAGAAATAGATGGTGAGGGATTTCAGTATGTTCTTGATGGTGGCTCTTTACTTCAGCGAATTCCTTGGACACATGGTGATTCGTTTGGATCAATAGCACAAAAGTATGTTGATCATGTTATCAAGAAATACAAAGACTATGTAATTGTATTTGACAGTTACCCAGAACTTCCGTCAATCAAAGATGTAACACATTTGCGTCGAACAAAAGGAATTTTTTCGCCGAACATAAATTTCACCCCTACTATGCCTTGCAAAACCAAAAAGGAACTTTTCCTGTCAAACAGTCATAACAAGCAAGCATTTATATATATGCTTTGTGAAAAGCTCAATGAGCATGACATAAGATATAAGAATGCAGTTGATGATGCAGATCTTCTTATTGCACAAACAGCCATAGATTGTGCTTTATCGTCAGAAGTCATTGTAATTGGTGAAGATACTGACTTGTTGGTGTTGCTTATTCATCACGTCAATCAACAGTGCAAACGGGTTTTTTCAAATCGGATAAAATGGCAATAAACAAAAAAGTGAAAATATGGAACATTTAACAAACAAAAGGCTTTCTTGGGGAGGATATTTGTCATTTGTTACCCTTTTTGCATTCACTAACAGGTTGCGACTCTACATCTATGCTTTTTGGAATTGGCAAAGTAATTGCATTAAAAAAGACTGAATCAAAAGTACTTGAAAGCACAAGGTCAATTGTTCATGAATACAACTTCAAGTAAATTGGACGTCATCAAAGCAGGAGAAGAAGCTCTTACATGTGTCTATGGAGGACTCCCACTTGAAGGACTTGACATTCTTCGCTGGAGAAAATTTACCCCCAAAGTGATTACGGGAAATACATCGGTGCACGTGAAAAGTTTACCTCCTACATCTGATTCAGCAAAATTCCATAGTCTACGTGTGTATTATCAGTGTCAAAAGTGGATGTCGGAAACAGTTGATATTGATCCCACTGATTGGGGATGGGAAATTGTGACACCTAACGATGCGTGTGTAGGAAGCATGGTCTTCAATGTTCAGTCGGATGCGGTGAATGTCGTGGATTAAATTGTTCCAATTCTGCTGCAATTGCAGAATCTGACTTCACTGACGAATAGGTACAAGTGTACAGATAAATATTGTATTTAAAGGATATATCGAAACATTTAGTTAGAACTTCAAACTTTCTGTATATTAATTGGAATACAGTCTAAATGATACTACAGAGATGTCAATAGAAATGTCATAAACATATCTTTTGAGGTATCGTCCTTTTTTAGACAATTAGACTTCCTACCCACACATAATGTTTCACAAATCTTAAATCTTTTCAACCAAAGTCTTTTGCTTATCACAACAGCTCATAAACTGATCTTTCGGTCTCATTTCAAATGATTTTCACATACATATGTGATCCATGATAGCTTTTCCCAGTTTTTGGTGATTTTTGGCATATTTTAAAATTTTCACCCAAAATCACATTTCTTTCATTTTTTGTATTCAATATTGTTTTATGTCATAAATGTGTGGAAATCTTTGCATTACTTTAAACTTGGAGTTATTTTTTCACAAAAAAACCCAACATATGTGATTTTCTCAGTTTTTAATGAATTTGGGCTAATTTTGCTATTTTTACCCCAAATCAACATTTACCCAATCAACATTTAGCCATAAAGTTTTAAAATGATCAAATAAAGTTATTTTACTTTATTGGTATGACCTTTGAGCTTCTGTTACTATTTTTCCTTTTGTTGTTTGCTTTCGTAGTATGGTTACAGTATTTTTTCGCAACTTTTCACTAAAATTTGATGTTTTTACCCAAAAAATCTGATGTTTATACTCCCGCAAAAAGTGTAAAATATTTTCTTTTTAATTCAACACCTGAAAAAGTGTTGTTAAACTTTTTATTTGGGATGTTTTGTTCAAGAACTAACATTTTATGAGCAATTCCCAGTTTTTCACGATTTTTAACAAATTTTGCTCTTTTTTACCCCAAAAATACATTTCCCCCAACTGATATGTGGTATGATGCAAAGAAAACCTTTCAGGACTGGAAAATTTCCAAAATAATTCTGTTGTAATTTTTTTGAGGTTTGCCATATTTTTCATCTATTTTGACTAGTCTATATGTAAGGTCCCATAAAGATTGCACATTTTGTCCCGATTTGTTAATAAACATGGCCGTCACAGACAATTCTTATTTCTGATTGGTTGATTTCTAAAATATCTTCTCTGAAATTGCTTGGCCAAATGAATCGAAACTTGGTATGAAGCATTTATGGAAGGTCCTCTATAAAGAATGCTCATTTTGTCCTGATCCATTAACAAACATGGCCACCACAGGCAATTCTTGTTTCTGATTGGTCAATATCTAAAAAAAAAATTCCTCTAAAACTGCTTGGTCAAATGAACCGAAACTTACTTGGTAGGTAATATCTATGGAAGGTCCTCTATAAAGATTGCTCATTTCGTCCCGATCCGTTGACAAATATGGCCATCTCTGGCAATTGTTGTTTCTGATTGGTTGATTTTTAAAAAATCTTCTCCTCTGATACTGAGAAGCCAAATTAACCGAAATTTGGTAGGAAGCACCTATTGAAAGTTTTGTATAAAGTTTTCTCAAAACAGGATGAAAGGTGAGCGACACAGTCTCAGCACACTGAGTCTCTAGTCACATTTTTGCCACAAATTACATTCTAAGGCACAATATTCTTTTTTTTTCATTTTAGCCTATTAAAAGTAGCAGAAGAGCTGGCCATTAGAAAACCTTTGAAGGAAGAATATGGAGGTGGAATGAAGGAGTTTAATTTTGAAGATCATGACTGTTTTTTGGGGACTGATGATTCAGAAGAGTTCTTTAATAGCCAAGAAAGACAATGTATTATTCATTATATGCTTAACAATTTGAGGGCCACTAAAGGAGAAATACTTGGGACAATCAGATTTTTGGAAGGGCAGGCAATCAGTATGTTTGATATTTATTTATGATTTAAATGCTGATAAATTAGAAAGAAAACTTGATTTTAACTCTCTGACTGTTTATAGTTAACCAAGGACAAATTAAATATATTTTGAAGCAACACATCACCCTATTGGTCAGCGCTTATCTTTTCATAAAAGGTCACCAAAGGTGACCCCTTAGAGTTTCATTTAATCTTTAATACAACATGTCTGGAAAGACATTATTATGATAATTAGATTGTCAGAAATCTTAACTTAGGACCCCTTGGGAAAATGAATAAATCATTAAAGATTACTGTGTATTCTTCTCTGAAACCATATGAACTAAAACAGTGCGTAAGTAACAAGATGATGAGTGATACAGCCTCTAGTATAGTCTCTGATTTGACATTGTCTGCAATCAAAGCCTTGATCTTCCACACTAGAAGCCAGCATTCTAACCATGACACCACCGAGAGGTATGTTCTCTATACAGGACAGTTATTAGTATGTTCTCTGTATACAGGACAGTTATTAGTATGTTCTCTGTATACTCGACAGTTATTAGTATGTTATCTGTATACAGGACAGTCATTAGTATGTTTAGTGTATACAGCTGGACAGTTAAGTATGTTATCTGTATACAGGACAGTTATTATTATACAAGACAGTTATTAGTATGTTATCTCTGTACAGGACAGTTATTAGTATGTTATATGTATGCAAGACAGTTATTAATATACAAGACAGTTATTAGTATGTTATCTGTAGACAGGACAGTAATTAGTATGTTATCTGTATACAGGACAGTTATTAGTATGCTATCTGTATACCAGACAGTTATTAGTATACAGGACAGTTGTTAGTATGTTATCTGTATACAGGACAGTTATTAGTATACAGGACAGTTATTATTATGTTATCTGTATACAGGACAGTTATTAGTATGTTATCTCTATTGCTTACTTGCTTATGCCTGTTGCACCTTGGTGGTGCATAAGCCACTGACGACAGTCCTCCACCTTGTTCTGTTTTGTGCCATAAGTTCCAGATCTTGTCATCTATAACCCTCTATCTCCATCTCAACAATAAAGTCTCTCCTCCAGGCATTTCTTGGTTTTCCTCTTCTAACCAGCATTCTAACCATGACACCACCGAGAGGTATGTTCTCTATACAGGACAGTTATTAGTATGTTATCTGTATACAGGACAGTTATTAGTATGTTTTCTGTATACAGGACAGTTATTAGTATGTTATCTGTATACATGACAGTTATTAGTATGTTATCTGTATGCAGGAAGTTATTAGTATACAGGACAGTTATTAGTATGTTATCTGTATACAGGACAGTTATTAGTATGTTATCTGTAGACAGGACAGTAATTAGTATGTTATCTGTATACAGGACAGTTATTAGTATGTTATCTGTATAGACAGTTATTGGTATACAGGACAGTTAACTTATTAGTATTTTATTTGTATACAGGACGGTTATTAGTATGCTATATGTATACAGGACAGATATTAGTACGTTATCTGTATACAGGACAGTTATTAGTATGTTATCTGTATACAGGACAGTTATTAGTATGTTATATGTATGCAGGACAGTTATTAGTATGTTACCTATACAGGACAGTTATTAGTATGTTATCTGTATGCAGGACAGTTATTAGTATACAGGACAGTTATTAGTATGTTATCTGTATACAGGACAGTTATTAGTATACAGGATAGTTATTAGTATGTTATCTGTAGACAGGACAGTAATTAGTATGTTCTCTTTATACAGAACAGTGATTAGTATGTTATATGTATAGACAGTTATTGGTATGTTATCTGTATACAGGACAGTTAACTTATTAGTATGTTATCTGTATACAGGACAGTTATTAGTATGCTATATGTATACATGACAGATATTAGTATGTTATCTGTATACAGGACAGTTATTAGTATGCTATATGTATACAGGACAGATATTAGTATGTTATCTGTATACAGGACAGTTATTAGTATGTCATCTGTATACAGGACAGTTATTAGTATGTTACCTGTATACAGGACAGTTATTAGTATGTTACCTGTATACATGACAGTTATTAGTATGTTATCTGTATGCAGGACAGTTATTAGTATGTTATCTGTATGCAGGACAGTTATTAGTATGTTATCTGTATGCAGGACAGTTATTAGTATGTTATCTGTATACAGGACAGTTATTAGTATACATGACAGTTATTAGTATGTTATCTGTATACAGGACAGTTATTAGTATACAGGACAGATATTAGTATGTTATCTGTATACAGGACAGTTATCTGTATACAGGACAGTTATTAGTATGCTATATGTATACAGGACAGATATTAGTATGTTATCTGTATACAGGACAGTTATTAGTATGTTATCTGTATACAGGACAGTTATTAGTATACAGGACAGTTATTAGTGTACATGACAGTTATTAGTATATTATCTGTATACAGTCTTTTTACAGGACAGTTATTTGTATGTTATCTGTATGCAAAGCAGTTATTAGAAGATAGAAGAAGAGTTTGAAGATACCAAAGGGGCAATCAGAATCCGTATATTGAAGAAGAACAGACAACACAATGGCCAAAAGAAAAAGTACAAAAGGACAAACAACGATCTCCAAAACATACATATAAAACTAAACATCGAGTAACACGAACCCCACTAAAAACAAGTTACTTTCATCTTTATTGACAATAGTAAGCTTAGCCTAAATTTAATATCTTTTTATTGACAATAGTAAGCTTAGCCTAAATGTAATATCTTTTTCAGTACCACTGCTTGAAACAAGACATATTATATCTCAAGTGTTTCCTCTACACAGTACAGATGATCTTACAGAACTAAGAGAGGAATGGATGCAGAAATTCTTCAGCAGACAGCCACTTAGTATGTACCAAAAAGATTTGTTTGCACATTGTTCATTTTATTACAACAGTAATATTTTGGGTTACCTTGAATGAATTTTATGATATGTTAGGACATTTTTCCTGACATAAATTAAGTTGAATGTTATATCTGGCTAAAACAGGTGCACAAAAAAATAATATTTTCAGAATGAATTAGAAATGGTATACAGTAAGTAAGATTAAACTGGATAAAGGAATTAGGAGATAACTGTATTGTATTTTAAGCTTTGCTGATGTAAATGTGTCAGTTTTACGGTCGCAAATTGAGTACCTAACATCGCGAATGTATAAATCTATGATAGTCACCACTGCAGTACATAGTTTCAGTGAGGACCCCACAGGAGATTGTATAAATCTGATAGTCACCACTGCAGTACATAGTTTCAGTGAGGACCCTACAGGAGAATGTATAAATCTGATAGTCACCACTGCAGTACATAGTTTCAATGAAGACCCTACAGGAGAATGTATAGATCTATGATAGTCACCACTGCGGTACATAGTTTCAGTAAGGACCCTACAGGAGATTGCATAAATCTATGATAGTCAACACTGCAGTACATAGTTTCAGTAAGGATCCTACAGGAGATTGCATAAATCTATGAGTCACCACTGCAGTACATAGTTTCAGTGAGGACCATAAAGGAGAATGTATAAATCTATGATAGTCACCACTGCGGTACATAGTTTCAGTGAGGACCCTACAGGAGATTGCATAAATCTATGATAGTCAACACTGCAGTACATAGTTTCAGTAAGGATCCTACAGGAGATTGCATAAATCTATGAGTCACCACTGCAGTACATAGTTTCAGTGAGGACCCTACAGGAGAATGTATAAATCTATGAGTCACCACTGCAGTACATAGTTTCAGTGAGGACCATAAAGGAGAATGTATAAATCTATGATAGTCACCACTGCAGTACATAGTTTCAGTGAGGACCCCACAGGAGAATGTATAAATCTATGATAGTCAACACTGCAGTACATAGTTTCAGTGAGGACCCTACAGAAGAATGTATAAATCTATGATAGTCACCACTGCAGTACATAGTTTCAGTGAGGACCCCACAGGAGAATGTATAAATCTATGAGTCACCACTGCAGTACATAGTTTCAGTGAGAACCCTACAGGAGAATGTATAAATCTATTATAGTCAACACTGCAGTACATAGTTTCAGTGAGGACCCTACAGGAGAATGTATAAATCTATGATAGTCAACACTGCAGTACATAGTTTCAGTGAGAACCCTACAGGAGAATGTATAAATCTATTATAGTCAACACTGCAGTACATAGTTTCAGTGAGGACCCTACAGGAGAATGTATAAATCTATGAGTCACCACTGCAGTACATAGTTTCAGTGAGGACCCTACAGGAGAATGTATAAATCTATGAGTCACCACTGCAGTACATAGTTTCAGTGAGGACCATAAAGGAGAATGTATAAATCTATGATAGTCACCACTGCAGTACATAGTTTCAGTGAGGACCCCACAGGAGAATGTATAAATCTATGATAGTCAACACTGCAGTACATAGTTTCAGTGAGGACCCTACAGAAGAATGTATAAATCTATGATAGTCAACACTGCAGTACATAGTTTCAGTGAGGACCCTACAGAAGAATGTATAAATCTATGATAGTCACCACTGCAGTACATAGTTTCAGTGAGGACCCCACAGGAGAATGTATAAATCTATGAGTCACCACTGCAGTACATAGTTTCAGTGAGAACCCTACAGGAGAATGTATAAATCTATTATAGTCAACACTGCAGTACATAGTTTCAGTGAGGACCCTACAGGAGAATGTATAAATCTATTATAGTCAACACTGCAGTACATAGTTTCAGTGAGAACCCTACAGGAGAATGTATAAATCTATTATAGTCAACACTGCAGTACATAGTTTCAGTGAGGACCCTACAGGAGAATGTATAAATCTATGAGTCACCACTGCAGTACATAGTTTCAGTGAGGACCATAAAGGAGAATGTATAAATCTATGATAGTCACCACTGCGGTACATAGTTTCAGTGAGGACCCTACAGGAGATTGCATAAATCTATGAGTCACCACTGCAGTACATAGTTTCAGTGAGGACCATAAAGGAGAATGTATAAATCTATGATAGTCACCACTGCAGTACATAGTTTCAGTGAGGACCCCACAGGAGAATGTATAAATCTATGAGTCACCACTGCAGTACATAGTTTCAGTGAGGACCATAAAGGAGAATGTATAAATCTATGATAGTCAACACTGCAGTACATAGTTTCAGTGAGGACCCCACAGGAGAATGTATAAATCTATGAGTCACCACTGCAGTACATAGTTTCAGTGAGGACCATAAAGGAGAATGTATAAATCTATGATAGTCACCACTGCAGTACATAGTTTCAGTGAGGACCCCACAGGAGAATGTATAAATCTATGATAGTCAACACTGCAGTACATAGTTTCAGTGAGGACCCTACAGAAGAATGTATAAATCTATGATAGTCAACACTGCAGTACATAGTTTCAGTGAGGACCCTACAGAAGAATGTATAAATCTATGATAGTCACCACTGCAGTACATAGTTTCAGTGAGGACCCCACAGGAGAATGTATAAATCTATGAGTCACCACTGCAGTACATAGTTTCAGTGAGAACCCTACAGGAGAATGTATAAATCTATTATAGTCAACACTGCAGTACATAGTTTCAGTGAGGACCCTACAGGAGAATGTATAAATCTATGAGTCACCACTGCAGTACATAGTTTCAGTGAGAACACTACAGGAGAATGTATAAATCTATGATAGTCACCACTGCAGTACATAGTTTCAGTGAGGACCCCACAGGAGAATGTATAAATCTATGAGTCACCACTGCAGTACATAGTTTCAGTGAGGACCCTACAGGAGATTGCATAAATCTATGAGTCACCACTGCAGTACATAGTTTCAGTGAGGACCATAAAGGAGAATGTATAAATCTATGATAGTCACCACCGCAGTACATAGTTTCAGTGAGGACCCCACAGGAGAATGTATAAATCTATGAGTCACCACTGCAGTACATAGTTTCAGTGAGGACCATAAAGGAGAATGTATAAATCTATGATAGTCAACACTGCAGTACATAGTTTCAGTGAGGACCCCACAGGAGAATGTATAAATCTATGATAGTCAACACTGCAGTACATAGTTTCAGTGAGGACCCTACAGAAGAATGTATAAATCTATGATAGTCAACACTGCAGTACATAGTTTCAGTGAGGACCCTACAGAAGAATGTATAAATCTATGATAGTCACCACTGCAGTACATAGTTTCAGTGAGGACCCCACAGGAGAATGTATAAATCTATGAGTCACCACTGCAGTACATAGTTTCAGTGAGAACCCTACAGGAGAATGTATAAATCTATTATAGTCAACACTGCAGTACATAGTTTCAGTGAGGACCCTACAGGAGAATGTATAAATCTATTATAGTCAACACTGCAGTACATAGTTTCAGTGAGAACCCTACAGGAGAATGTATAAATCTATTATAGTCAACACTGCAGTACATAGTTTCAGTGAGGACCCTACAGGAGAATGTATAAATCTATGATAGTCAACACTGCAGTACATAGTTTCAGTGAGGACCCTACAGGAGAATGTATAAATCTACAATAGACACCACTGCAGTACATAGTTTCAGTGAGGACCCTACAGGAGAATGTATAAATCTATTATAGTCAACACTGCAGTACATAGTTTCAGTGAGAACCCTACAGGAGAATGTATAAATCTATTATAGTCACCACTGCAGTACATAGTTTCAGTGAGGACCATAAAGGAGATTGTATAAATCTGATAGTCACCACTGCGGTACATAGTTTCAGTGAGGACCCTACAGAAGAATGTATAAATCTGATAGTCACCACTGCGGTACATAGTTTCAGTGAGGACCCCACAGGAGAATGTATAAATCTATGATAGTCAACACTGCAGTACATAGTTTCAGTGAGGACCCCACAGGAGAATGTATAAATCTATGAGTCACCACTGCAGTACATAGTTTCAGTGAGAACCCTACAGGAGAATGTATAAATCTATGATAGTCAACACTGCAGTACATAGTTTCAGTGAGGACCCTACAGGAGAATGTATAAATCTACAATAGACACCACTGCAGTACATAGTTTCAGTGAGGACCCTACAGGAGAATGTATAAATCTATTATAGTCAACACTGCAGTACATAGTTTCAGTGAGAACCCTACAGGAGAATGTATAAATCTATTATAGTCACCACTGCAGTACATAGTTTCAGTGAGGACCATAAAGGAGATTGTATAAATCTGATAGTCACCACTGCGGTACATAGTTTCAGTGAGGACCCTACAGAAGAATGTATAAATCTGATAGTCACCACTGCGGTACATAGTTTCAGTGAGGACCCCACAGGAGAATGTATAAATCTATGATAGTCAACACTGCAGTACATAGTTTCAGTGAGGACCCCACAGGAGAATGTATAAATCTATGAGTCACCACTGCAGTACATAGTTTCAGTGAGAACCCTACAGGAGAATGTATAAATCTATGATAGTCAACACTGCAGTACATAGTTTCAGTGAGGACCCTACAGAAGAATGTATAAATCTATGATAGTCAACACTGCAGTACATAGTTTCAGTGAGGACCCTACAGAAGAATGTATAAATCTATGATAGTCACCACTGCAGTACATAGTTTCAGTGAGGACCCCACAGGAGAATGTATAAATCTATGAGTCACCACTGCAGTACATAGTTTCAGTGAGAACCCTACAGGAGAATGTATAAATCTATTATAGTCAACACTGCAGTACATAGTTTCAGTGAGGACCCTACAGGAGAATGTATAAATCTATTATAGTCAACACTGCAGTACATAGTTTCAGTGAGGACCCCACAGGAGAATGTATAAATCTATGATAGTCACCACTGCGGTACATAGTTTCAGTGAGGACCCCACAGGAGAATGTATAAATCTATTATAGTCAACACTGCAGTACATAGTTTCAGTGAGGACCCTACAGAAGAATGTATAAATCTATGATAGTCACCACTGCAGTACATAGTTTCAGTGAGGACCATAAAGGAGAATGTATAAATCTATGATAGTCACCACTGCGGTACATAGTTTCAGTGAGGACCCCACAGGAGAATGTATAAATCTGATAGTCAACACTGCAGTACATAGTTTTAATGAGGACCATACAGGAGAATGTATAAATCTATGATAGTCACCACTGCAGTACATAGTTTCAGTGAGGACCCCACAGGAGAATGTATAAATCTGATAGTCACCACTGCAGTACATAGTTTCAGTGAGGACCCTACAGAAGAATGTATAAATCTATGATAGTCAACACTGCAGTACATAGTTTTAATGAGGACCATACAGGAGAATGTATAAATCTATGATAAACACCACTGCAGTACATAGTTTCAGTGAGGACCCTACAGGAAAATGTATTAAAATCTTCTAAGCATCAAATTGATTGCAAATTTGAAACATCAATGATAATTTGATGGTTGACATATAAATGCCTTGATTATTTTTTTACAGATAAGATTTGTGATTATTTTGGTGTTAAGATTGCCATGTACTTTGCCTACCTTGGACATTACACTACAGCTTTGTGTGTGCCTGCATTTATTGGTTTTCTTATTTGGTTCATTCAGGGTGAAGATAAGGTAAGTCTTTACACACCATAATTCATTTAAGCAGTTTTTTTCATTTGGGCGGAAAAATCTTTCACTTGAGCGGAAAATTGGTTTGGTTTGGTTTATGGTGCTTAATGTCACTTTCAACAATATTTTGTTAATATCGTGGTGGTCAGTTTTATAGGTGGAGGAATCTGAAGCCGGAGTAAACCACTGACCTGCTGCAAGTCACTGACAGACTATCACATAATGTTGTATCGAGTACACCTTGCCCAAGAGGGGTTCGAACTCACAACCTTAGTGGTGATAGGCACTGATTGCATAGGTAGTTGTACATCCAACTCCATACAATCACGACCACAACGACCCCTCGGAAAATTGTATTTCATTTGGGCGGAAATAAGATATATCAAAAGAGTGGATTTTGGTAGATTTATATTCATGGCCCTTCATACATTTAACCAAAATTCTAAAAATAATAACTTTATTAATTAGGTTATAAAAGTTCCAACACAGCTTTAAATTAAATAAAATGTGTCTATTCAATTAAAACATAAATAGAATAACTTACTGAGAAGTCACTTATGTTCTTCGTAAAATTATATATCAGTTTTTCCTGAGAATTTATAACCAACACATTTGATAATATCTTTTCTGTTGATGTTTCCTGGTGTCAGGTTTCTGTACTGTTCCAGTTAGAATCTGATCTTGTCTCTATCTACGCTCCATGAGGTAAATTCGGTATTCAATGCACGATTCAGTGTGGATTGAAGTTTCTTTAGAAAATCAGCAAAGATAAAAATGGATGAATATGCAGCGTAAAACTGTTCCTTAAAATGGCGGTGAAAAGATTCTGGACCATTGTTCATCCTGTTACAATTAAGTGCCATCACTGCTACCCATATCGAAGGTGGAAATCTAGATTCCGATGTGACATAAAATTAGAGAATGTAATCAACAAACTCTTACTGTCTTGAGGCATATCTGACATCTGAAAACATTCAGCCCAAATGAAATCTAAATTTCCGCTCAAATGTTGGAAATCTGCCCAAATGTATTTACCCCTTTAAATCAACTGGGAATTATAATTTAACCAAACATAATATGAATGCAGATACATGTTCAAGTTCATTTGTTTTTATAACAATAAATATGCTACCATAATTAAATTTAGATATACATCCACTAGCAGCTGACATGAACCGGAAACACAAAAAACTGATGACCTCTACCCTAACTTGGAGCAAGCGCACCCTATTCCTTCATCACTTTTCCAGTTCCACTACTGCATGCAGCACGTGTGACGTGATTTTGGAGGAAAAATTTTAACATTTTTTCTACATTTGTGAAACAAAAGAGTTTTTTTTTTTTATATATAGAAGTATTATACAACAGGTAATACAAGATACTCATTGATAATTATTATGGAAAGTAGAGAAGAACAAGGACTTAACTACGAATCTCGGACTACCACCTCGGATGAGTTTTGGGATAGGGGTTTGGAAGATAATCCACAACTTCCCATATCTGTTGCTCTGGCAATAGATGAAATTGTGGATGGTTCCAGACAGGTTTTTTACACCTTCTGTTTCCAATCGACCGAACTCCGTCACTGGCCCCAATAATTCATCTGGGTCTCAATTAAGGCCGACTCGTCCACAGGCCAAGACTACGCACACCTTTAGCAGGCCTATTGATACCTCTATTCCTAGCTCTTCATCAGGTATAAGGAGCAATGAATTTTATAGGTCTAGGTGGCCCACAAGTTATTTGTACCCATCAAATCAAACTATGCCCTCTTTTGACCCGTATAGTTTGCCACCTTTTTGGCATGGGCCTAGTACGGGTAGGTATGGCCAAAGGACTCCTTTAGACTCTTCAATTAGTGAAGATATAAAGGCGTTAGCAAAGTCTGTTAACCAGTTCCAGGCTATTACCAAGGCCCAATACCTGGAACTGGGTAACCGTCTTTCTTTGCTCGAGAAGAGAGACATTTCCCCTATTATCAGTGCCGAAACCAATGAAGGTGTTGATAATATGGATTCTGACTTGGAAGACACATTTGCTCTGGCGCCTAGAAGTCAGGAGGGTAATTTTTTATCCCACGATGAAATTTGCTCTCCTGTTTCTAGCAGAAGGCCACAACCTTCATGTGCTTTGGGTGGCCCGCCTTCATCTTTGGGCACAAAACCTGTAGAGGGATTGGTTTTAAACCAGTCCACCTGGGCTAAGTCAGAGAGTAATCTTCGACTTATGTCTAGTGTCCTTGGTACAGCAGAACATTTTATGGCTGCTGCTGGTTCTTTACTTAAGGACAAAGGGGACGAGTTTGATGAACTCAAGTCTCTTCTTCTACAGGTGGACCAAAGCCTTGGTGTTTCACAACTCCTTCTGATGGGTACTTTATCCAACTTTACTCTGTCTAAGAGACAAGAGATGTTGGATAAATCACCCATTCCTGAGCCTCTTAAGGAGACTCTGTTGTTTTCCCCTCTAGTGAAGGACAAGTTATTTGGTCTTCCATTGGGAAAACTTCAAGAAGAAGTTAGTAAAACACCACAGATCGTGAAGGTTGATGTCCAAGTTTCTAATGAGCAGAGAAAAGTCACTACTTCTCAGTCCCATTCAGAAACTGGCCCTATGAAGAAGGGCTTGGGAGAACCTTCAGGGTATCGCAAGAGATCAGCTACTAAAAATTTCTCCTCTACCACAGGTAAAAAAGCCAAAGTGGTACAGGGGAAAAAGTATAGTAAGTGATGGTCCATCCCCTCCGTCAGTACAACCTCCCGAGGAAGAAGATTTTTTTCTCATATTCCAGTGGGAGACAGATTAGTCCACTTTCTGAATCAGTGGTAACTGATCACTTCAGACAAGTGGGTTCTTTCAGTACTGGGGGGGAGGGGGGGGGGGGGTCTGGAATTTCAGTTCCAGAATCGACCTCCATTGTCTTCAGTTCCTGTGAACATGTCAGTGACGAGGAACCCAGACAGGAATCTCTTGCTTCAAGAAGAGATTCACACTCTTCTGCAGAAAGGTACTGTAGAATTAGTGAACCCTCCTCTTACTCCAGGTTACTATTCCCTCCTTTTTCTTGTACCAAAGAAAAATGGGAAAATGAGACCTGTGATAGACCTCTCCGTCCTGAATCAGCATTTAATAGTGCCACATTTCAAGATGGAGACCAACAGATCTATCAGGGGTTCAATTCGTTTAGGTATGTGGACAACGTCTCTCGATTTGACAGACGCCTATTTCCATATTCCTATTTCCCCCAAGTTCCGCAAGTTCCTGAGATTTGTTTGGGAAGACAGGGTATACGCTTTCAAGGCAATGCCTTTTGGCCTATCTACAGCCCCTCTAGTATTTACCAGAGTTTTCCAGGAAGTAGTAGCACATTTACCCAACCAGTCAATTTTGATCCATTTTTTTTTATTTGGAAGATTCCTTATTGAAAAATATGTCCCAATTTCTACTCAAACTGGATTTCCTAATTTCATGGAAGAAGTCGGAGCTAGTTCCCAGCCAAGACCTCATTTTTCTAGGGGAACATTATCGGACACATCTGGGGCTAGTTTTTCCCACAGAGGAAAACATTTTAACTCTACAATTACTGGTGAACAAATTTGTTCAGGTATCGTCAGTAACAGCTCGTCAATTTTTACAGCTGATAGGTTTTCTGATTTCTCAGATGGATGTTATTCCTCTCGGCCGTCTACATATACGCCCAATTCAGTGGTACCTGAGGGAGTTCTGGCATCCAGTTACTCAAATGTGGGAGGCCTGTATTCCTGTTCTTCCCAGACTACTGCCTCATCTTCAGTGGTGGTTACAGAGGTCCAACCTTTTGATAGGTGTACCTCTGAATGCCCCAGAATACACACTGACTCTTTACACAGATGCCTCCCTAACAGGATGGGGTGCCTTCCTAGAAGGGAGAACAGTGTCAGGGGTGTGGGAAGATTGTCATTTAGAAGAGCACATAAATCTTCTGGAAATGAGGGCAGTTCTACTGTCATGGAGACACTTCCAAGAAGTGATTCAAAGACTGTCTCTGTTGATAGCCAGAGACAATACGACAGTGGTGGCTTATCTTCAGAATCAGGGGAGAACTCACTCCTTTTCTCTATATCTTCTATGAAGAGAAATTCTGTTGCTATGCGACAGTCTCCAGACAGTGTTGACAGAGAGACATGTCCCGGGCAATCAGAATCTAATAGCGGATGCGTTATCTCGATCCCGTGTTCCAGTGAATACGGAATAGGAGTTACATCCAGCAATTTTTCAAGCAATCACTCTGATTTGGGATCGCCCCCTGATAGATCTGTTTGCCACCAGTTTGAATTACAAACTGGAGACATTTGTATCTCCAATCCCAGACCAGAAAGCTTGGGCAGTGGATGCAATGACTCCTGGAAAGAGATGTTCAATTATATCTTCCCACCATTTCGTCTTCTCCACAGGATTTTGCACAAGATGAGAGAGGATGGTTGCAAGACCATTCTTATAGCTCCGGCTTGGCCAAGACAATCTTGGTTCCCGGATCTCCTACTATTATCGTGTGCAAAACCGCTTCGTCTTCCCTTGAGAGGGGACCTCTTGTCTCAATTCAAGGGAAAGAAGCTTCATCAAGGCTTGGAGAAACTCCATCTGCACGCATGGTTGCTGTCAGGACGTCTATCAGACAGAGAGGCTTTTCTGAAAAAGCAACCAAGCGCATCTCTGGAGCAGTTATAGAGTCAGCAAGGGGCAATATATGACTCAAAATGGTTAATCTTTTGTTCTTGGTGTCTGTCAAAACAAATTGATCCTCTCAGTATCACTGTTCAGCAATTAGCAATTTTTTCTGTACCTTTTTGAAGACAAAGGTTATACACCTTCTACCATTAAGGGTTACAGGTCAGCTATTGCAAGGACAATCCATCTCTCAGGCGGTCCTGATTTTGGTAGTGATGAGTTTTTATCACTCATGTTTAAAAACTTTTGTATTGAACGTCCGAAACAGAGACGTTTGGTACCCGCTTGGGATTTGGGAATTGTTCTAAAAGCTTTACAGCTTTCACCGTTTGAACCCTTAGATCTTATTATACCCCCGCTTCCCGAAGGGGGAGGGGGGTGTACTGTTTTACCTCTGGCCGTCTGTCCGTCCGTCCTTCCGTCCGTCCAAAATATTTTTCGTCACATTTTTCTCAGTAACTGTTGATGGCAGAAATCTGATATTTGATCACAAGTGTCATATAGGTATACCATATTGAGGGTAGCGTTTCTGGACCCGTCAGATTCCTACTTCCTATTTGCCGACTTAGTTGGTTTTTATACACATTGAACATACAGGTATATGCACATTTTTCATCACATTTTTCTCAGCAACTATTGATAGCAGAAATTCGATATTTGGTCACAAGCTTCATATAGGTACCCCATATCGTGGGAAGCATTTTTTGACCCGTCAGATTCCTACTTCCTGTTTGCCGAAGAGCGGGGGTATCATAAGTGAGTATTAGCTTTTGACTTATAAATGCTGTTTTCTTTTAGCTTTGGCTACAGGTCGCAGAAGAAGTGAACTTCACGCTCTTTCTGTTTCTGAGTCCTGTATTCGTTTTGCGGCAGATAAGTCCTCAGTTACCGTTTTGACTGATCCAGCTTTTTTAGCTAAAAACCAGTTATCAGAAAAGGGTTCTGGGGTAATTGTTATTCCAGCATTACCCAATTCAGATCCAATAAATTTATGTCCAGTTCGTACTTTATTAAAGTATTTGGACACATCTTTTGGAGTAAGGTCTAAGGATTCAAACAGGTTTTTTGTTCCTATTAAACAAGGAAAAAATGACATTACTGCAAAAGCCATTTCTTCATGGATTTGCAGTACTGTCATGTTGGCATATAAGTCTTCAGGAATTACTTTACCTAGAAACCAGGTTAAAGCCCATGTAGTTAGGGCAATAGCCTCTTCTTGGAGTATTTTTAATTCTGCCTCCTCGACAGAAATTTTTTCTGCAGGATTTTGGAGGTCGGATAATACTTTCTATTATCATTACCTTCGTTCTATGCCACATACTGACAATCTCTATTCTTTGGGGCCTTTAGTTTCAGCGCAAAAAGTAATTTTTCCTCCTACTAGTTAATACTTTTAGGGGATTCAGCGCTACGATAAATTCAGTTATCTAAATTTTATTATGGTAGCATATTTATTGTTATAAAAACGTAATTTTTAGAATTAAAATTATTTTTTGTTAAATAAATACCTACCATAATAAATTAGAGGTCCCACCTCCCTCCCCTTCATCCCCTTTTTATACCTCCCGCAACGAAGTTGTAGGGGGGTATACTGGTTTCACCATGTCCGTCCGTCCGTCCGTCTGTAGACAAATCCTATGTCGTATGATAACTTGAGTTGTGTTTCTTAGAATCTTTTAAAATTTTATCAGCTGCTTACTGGTGAAGAGGGGAGGATCCCTTTCTTTTTTGACGAATTTCACTTTTGCCGTTCCGAGTTATTGGACTTGATATGACGGAAAATAGGATTTTTACCCTATGTCATATGATAACTTGAGTAGTGTTTCTCAGAATGTTTTGAAAGTTTATCAGCAGCTTACCGTTGAAGAGAGGAGGATCCCTTTCATTTTTGACAATATTCACTTTTGCCGTTCCAGAGTTATTGGACTTGATATGACGGAAAATAGGATTTTACCCTATGTCGTATGATAACTTGAGTACTGTTTCTCAGAATGTTTTGAAATTTTATCAGCAGCTTACCGATGAAGAGAGGAGGATCCCTTTAATTTTTGACGATTTTCACTTTTGCCGTTCCAGAGTTATTGGACTTGATATGACGGAAAATAGGATTTTTACCCTATGTCGTTTGATAACTTGAGTAGTGTTTCTCAGAATGTTTTGAAATTTTATCAGCAGCTTACCAGTGAAGGGAGGAGGGTCCCTTTCATTTTTGGTCGGAACAATCAGTAATGTTTTGGTTATGGAAATAGGTTGGACAGATGTGGGGAGCGGGGGGTATATCTTAGTGAGCTGTGCTCACAGTAATGCTAGTTTAGTCTGTTTTGGATTGGAAAAGTGATGAAGGAATATGATATGCTTGCTCCAAGTTAGGGTAGAGGTCATCAGTTTTTTTGTGTTTCCGGCTCATGTCAGCTGCTAGTGGATGTATATCTAAATTTTATTATGGTAGGTATTTATTAAACAAAAAATAATTTTGATTCTAAAAATTACGTTTTAATTCACTTGACCCAAAAAGGATCATGTGAGTTTTTGCCATCTGTTGGCTGTGAACTTTTCACATTTCAATCTTCCCCTCTGAAACCACTGAGCCAATTAGAACAAACATGGTTTTATGGTTGGACAAAAATAAAGGTCACCATAGGCAATTCTTGCTTCTAGTTGGCCAAATAATAAAAAAAAATCTCCTCTGAAACAGAATCTTGATGTGGCCAAAATGAAATGTTAAAATCTTCTCCATTTAAACTACATGTCCAAATGATTTGTTAGTTGGTACAAATAATTGCTAACAACATGGCAGTCATGGGCAATTCTTATTTCTGAATGAAATCTGGTTATAAATTTAAGAGTTCAAATGAATTATATATTGGTGATGGATGAAACAATTCATATGTTGAATGAACCTATTTTTATCTGGTAATTATTGCTCATGAGAAACCTCTGTACAGTTGTATAAATTGCTTAATTTGTGAAGAATACAATAAAAATGTACCCCATAGCTATGTTTGTTTATCGGGAGACCTGTATTTTTTGTTGGACAGACATTATCACATGTATCACTATTTATTAATATGCAAAACATTTGATTTTAATTTGTAATAAACATTTTATTTTTAGGGTGCACTGAAATAAATTATAGTCATTGATGTCTGAATTTCAAGATTTAAATTTTTTAGTTGATCTGAGCTTTTCTAATTGAAAAGTGTTTGCCGTCAGTATGTCCGCCCGTCCATCCGTTCGTCTGTATGTTGTAATACTTTTCATATTTTCAACTTTTACAGAACCACTTCATGCCCACTCGCCAAACTTACCACATTTGTTCCTCTATGGGTCATGAAGAAGAAGTGTTGTATCTTTTTGAATTGATTAGAAATCCAAGTTCGCACTTCTGGCTTTTTATTGGCTGAGACATTTTCAACTTCTTCTCCAGAACTACTGCATGTGAAGTCACCAGACTAGCCAGAAATGTTCCTCTAGTAGTTTTGAAGAAGTGTTGTTACTTTTTGGAGTGAATCAAAATCCAGGATGGACGTCCTTGGCCTCTGATTGACCAAAGCATGTTTGACTTCTTTTCCAGAAAATCTGGATACTAAGTCACCAGACAGGTCGGTGGTTTTCTCTGGGTACTCCCAGAAATATAATCAATTATGTGCATTCTTATGTACAACAGTGTACCTCTTGAATAAGATGACATTGTTCTCTTATACAATGTTTTTATTTTTCAGGTAACAATTGATTTTGATATATTTGTCTTATTTAATGCATTGTGAGTTACGTTATGCATACTGTCAAACCTTGGTCCCTCGAACTCGGATGGGTCGAATACTATGGATGGCTCGAACTGATTTGAAAGTCCTGTCAACTGAGTTTTTATGTCTATATAATACCAAAAGAAATAAATATAATTGCTTCAAATTCAAATTAAGAAAAACGAAAATGATCATTGGCTAAAATTTGAAAATTGGCCATTAAAAATATATATCCGAATTATCAAGCATTATACCAATATCGATCCAACTGTTAATACCCGACCTCGTATTTCCTGTATATAAAATAGATCGCGAACAAAGTGAAAAAACGTTTCTACGGAACGTTTGAAGATACCAAGATATCAGAAGCTGTATTCTTTGAGAACTTTCTAAAGGATTAAATATTTCTTACAACAATGGTCCACGGTACTGTGTATCAGTTATCAAAGCATAATGAAACCGTCCCGGGTCAGAACCAGATTTTTTTCTCTCTGAATTTACGGAACCTCGGTGGCTCGAACTTCCGATAGCTCTAACACATTTTGACAGTCCCTTCGAGTTCGAGCCAGCAAAGTTCTACTGTATATTACACTGATTGGTATTTTTTTCAGGGAACAGATGATTTTGATTTGGTGATATTTGCTTTGTTTAATGCATTGTGGGCCACACTGTATCTAGAACACTGGAAGAGAAAGAGTTCTGAATTAGCATATGAGTGGGGGACACTAGACAAGAAGGATGAACTTTTGGAGGATCCTAGACCTCTTTTTACAGTTTGTATAAACTTATGAATACATAGTTTCATTTGATTTCAAATTATTTTGAAGACACAATTTTAATATATATGTAGTAACTTCTACAATAGGCTAGAGGATGAAATATCAAAGCTGATTGACTGCCTTTTCTGGTGTAATGGTGAAGTTTGCTGACTTTGAGTGCAGTAGATCGTAGGTGAGGTCAAACATGTTTAATTGGTATCTGCTGTTTCTCAACAAAGTTTGCAGCATTAATGAGTTAAAGCAAAGACTGGTAACCTATGAGTCAGGATACTCTGTCAGAGTTGGGCAACATGTCTACATAAACTCAGACTGTTAACTTCTACTATATGCAGATGACAGTACCATTATGTTTACCTATAAAAATCCAGAATTTATCTCTCAAAATACGGTAAAGCACTGGAATCATGTAGTGAATGGCTTAGAGACAACAAGCTTTCTCTACACTGGGTCAAACTGAATGCAGTTTTTTTGGCAAAAGCGAAAATTAAAAACCATAACTGATTTTCAAATTAATTGTAATGGTCATCTAATAAAATCTAAAAGTAGTATTGAATATTTAGGCGTTGATATAGACCAAAATTTGTCTGGTGAAAGAACAGCCAATGCCATTATTAAAAAGGTTAATTATTGTTTGAGATTTAAGTAAATCACTGTCTCGGACTACATGGCATAGTGAAAGGCCTTCTTGACCTCTAAGTAAGTCACTGTCTTGGACTATATGGCATAGTGAAAGGCCTCCTTGATCTCTAAGTAAGTCACTGTCTCAGACTATATGGCATAGTGAAAGGCCTCCTTGATCTCTAAGTAAGTCACTGTCTCAGACTGTATGGCATAGTGAAAGGCCTCCTTGACCTCTAAGTAAGTCACTGTCTCAGACTATATGGCATAGTGAAAGGCCTCCTTGATCTCTAAGTAAGTCACTGTCTCAGACTATATGGCATAGTGAAAGGCCTCCTTGATCTCTAAGTAAGTCACTGTCTCAGACTGTATGGCATAGTGAAAGGCCTCCTTGACCTCTAAGTAAGTCACTGTCTCAGACTATATGGCATAGTGAAAGGCCTCCTTGACCTCTAAGTAAGTCACTGTTTCAGACTATATGGCATAGTGAAAGGCCTCCTTGATCTCTAAGTAAGTCACTGTCTCAGACTGTATGGCATAGTGAAAGGCCTCCTTGACCTCTGAGTAAGTCACTGTCTCGCACTATATGGCATAGTGAAAGGCCTCCTTGACCTCTAAGTAAGTCACTGTCTCAGACTATATGGCATAGTGAAAGACCTCCTTGACCTCTAAGTAAGTCACTGTCTCAGACTACATGGCATAGTGAAAGGCCTCCTTGACCTCTAAGTAAGTCACTGTCAGACTACATGGCATAGTGAAAGGCCTCCTTGACCTCTAAGTAAGTCACTGTCTCAGACTACATGGCATATTGAAAGGCCTCCTTGACCTCTGAGTAAGTCACTGTCTCGCACTATATGGCATAGTGAAAGGCCTCCTTGACCTCTAAGTAAGTCACTGTCTCAGACTATATGACATAGTGAAAGGCCTCCTTGGTCTCTAAGTAAGTCACTGTCTCAGACTACATGGCATAGTGAAAGGCCTCCTTGATCTCTAAGTAAGTCACTGTCTCAGACTATATGGCATAGTGAAAGGCCTCCTTGACCTCTAAGTAAGTCACTGTCTCAGACTGTATGGCATAGTGAAAGGCCTCCTTGATCTCTAAGTAAGTCACTGTTTCGCACTACATGGCATAGTGAAAGGCCTCCTTGACCTCTGAGTAAGTCACTGTCTCGCACTATATGGCATAGTGAAAGGCCTCCTTGACCTCTAAGTAAGTCACTGTCTCAGACTTAACATGGCATAGTGAAAGACCTCCTTGACCTCTGAGTAAGTCACTGTCTCAGACTATATGGCTTAGTGAAAGGCCTCCTTGACCTCTAAGTAAGTCACTGTCTCAGACTATATGGCATAGTGAAAGGCCTCCTTGCTCTCTAAGTAAGTCACTGTCTCAGACTATATGGCATAGTGAAAGGACTCCTTGACCTCTGAGTAAGTCACTGTCTCGCACTATATGGCATAGTGAAAGGCCTCCTTGACCTCTAAGTAAGTCACTGTCTCGCACTATATGGCATAGTGAAAGGCCTCCTTGACCTCTAAGTAAGTCACTGTCTCAAGACTACATGGCATAGTGAAAAGCCTCCTTGACCTCTGAGTAAGTCACTGTCTCACACTATATGGCATAGTGAAAGGCCTCCTTGACCTCTAATGTAAGTCACTGTCTCAGACTATATGGCATAGTGAAAGGCCTCCTTGATCTCTATGTAAGTCACTGTCTCAGACTACATGGCATAGTGAAAGGCCTCCTTGACCTCTAAGTAAGTCACTGTCAGACTACATGGCATAGTGAAAGGCCTTTTGACCTCTAAGTAAGTCACTGTCTCAGACTACATGGCATAGTGAAAGGCCTCCTTGACCTCTAAGTAAGTCACTTTCAGACTACTTCGCGTAGTGAAAGGCCTTTTGACCTCTAAGTAAGTCACTGTCTCAGACTACATGGCATAGGGAAAGGCCTCCTTGACCTCTAAGTAAGTCACTGTCTCAGACTGTATGGCATAGTGAAAGGCCTCCTTCATCTTTAAGTAAGTCACTGTCTCAGACTATATGGCATAGTGAAAGGCCTCCTTGACCTCTAAGTAAGTCACTGTCTCAGACTGTATGGCATAGTGAAAGGTCTCCTTGACCTCTAAGTAAGTCACTGTCTCAGACTATATGGCATAGTGAAAGGCCTCCTTGACCTCTAAGTAAGTCCCTGTCTCAGACTATATGGCATAGTGAAAGGCCTCCTTGATTTCTAAGTAAGTCACTGTCTCAGACTACATGGCATAGTGAAAGGCCTCCTTGACCTCTGAGTAAGTCACTGTCTCACACTATATGGCATAGTGAAAGGCCTCCTTGACCTCTAAGTAAGTCACTGTCTCAGACATAACATGGCATAGTGAAAGGCCTCCTTGACCTCTGAGTAAGTCACTGTCTCAGACTATATGGCATAGTGAAAGGCCTCCTTGACCTCTAAGTAAGTCACTGTCTCAGACTATATGGCATAGTGAAAGGCCTCCTTGACCACTAAGTAAGTCACTGTCTCAGACTATATGGCATAGTGAAAGGCCTCCTTGACCTCTAAGTAAGTCACTGTCTCAGACTACATGGCATATTGAAAGGCCTCCTTGACCTCTGAGCAAGTCACTGTCTCGCACTATATGGCATAGTGAAAGGCCTCCTTGACCTCTAAGTAAGTCACTGTCTCGCACTATATGGCATAGTGAAAGGCCTCCTTGATCTCTAAGTAAGTCACTGTCTCAGACTACATGGCATAGTGAAAGGCCTCCTTGACCTCTAAGTAAGTCACTGTCAGACTATATGGCATAGTGAAAGGCATCCTTGACCTCTAAGTAAGTCACTGTCAGACTACATGGCATAGTGAAAGGCCTTTTGACCTCTAAGTAAGTCACTGTCTCAGACTACATGGCATAGTGAAAGGCCTCTTTGATCTCTAAGTAAGTCACTGTCTCAGACTACATGGCATAGTGAAAGGCCTCCTTGACCTCTGAGTAAGTCACTGTCTCGCACTATATGGCATAGTGAAAGGCCTCCTTGACCTCTAAGTAAGTCACTGTCTCAGACTTAACATGGCATAGTGAAAGACCTCCTTGACCTCTGAGTAAGTCACTGTCTCAGACTATATGGCTTAGTGAAAGGCCTCCTTGACCTCTAAGTAAGTCACTGTCTCAGACTATATGGCATAGTGAAAGGCCTCCTTGCTCTCTAAGTAAGTCACTGTCTCAGACTATATGGCATAGTGAAAGGACTCCTTGACCTCTGAGTAAGTCACTGTCTCGCACTATATGGCATAGTGAAAGGCCTTCTTGACCTCTAAGTAAGTCACTGTCTCGCACTATATGGCATAGTGAAAGGCCTCCTTGACCTCTAAGTAAGTCACTGTCTCAAGACTACATGGCATAGTGAAAAGCCTCCTTGACCTCTGAGTAAGTCACTGTCTCACACTATATGGCATAGTGAAAGGCCTCCTTGACCTCTAATGTAAGTCACTGTCTCAGACTATATGGCATAGTGAAAGGCCTCCTTGATCTCTATGTAAGTCACTGTCTCAGACTACATGGCATAGTGAAAGGCCTCCTTGACCTCTAAGTAAGTCACTGTCAGACTACATGGCATAGTGAAAGGCCTTTTGACCTCTAAGTAAGTCACTGTCTCAGACTACATGGCATAGTGAAAGGCCTCCTTGACCTCTAAGTAAGTCACTTTCAGACTACTTCGCGTAGTGAAAGGCCTTTTGACCTCTAAGTAAGTCACTGTCTCAGACTACATGGCATAGGGAAAGGCCTCCTTGACCTCTAAGTAAGTCACTGTCTCAGACTGTATGGCATAGTGAAAGGCCTCCTTCATCTTTAAGTAAGTCACTGTCTCAGACTATATGGCATAGTGAAAGGCCTCCTTGACCTCTAAGTAAGTCACTGTCTCAGACTGTATGGCATAGTGAAAGGTCTCCTTGACCTCTAAGTAAGTCACTGTCTCAGACTATATGGCATAGTGAAAGGCCTCCTTGACCTCTAAGTAAGTCCCTGTCTCAGACTATATGGCATAGTGAAAGGCCTCCTTGATTTCTAAGTAAGTCACTGTCTCAGACTACATGGCATAGTGAAAGGCCTCCTTGACCTCTGAGTAAGTCACTGTCTCACACTATATGGCATAGTGAAAGGCCTCCTTGACCTCTAAGTAAGTCACTGTCTCAGACATAACATGGCATAGTGAAAGGCCTCCTTGACCTCTGAGTAAGTCACTGTCTCAGACTATATGGCATAGTGAAAGGCCTCCTTGACCTCTAAGTAAGTCACTGTCTCAGACTATATGGCATAGTGAAAGGCCTCCTTGACCACTAAGTAAGTCACTGTCTCAGACTATATGGCATAGTGAAAGGCCTCCTTGACCTCTAAGTAAGTCACTGTCTCAGACTACATGGCATATTGAAAGGCCTCCTTGACCTCTGAGCAAGTCACTGTCTCGCACTATATGGCATAGTGAAAGGCCTCCTTGACCTCTAAGTAAGTCACTGTCTCAGACTATATGGCATAGTGAAAGGCCTCCTTGATCTCTAAGTAAGTCACTGTCTCAGACTACATGGCATAGTGAAAGGCCTCCTTGACCTCTAAGTAAGTCACTGTCAGACTACATGGCATAGTGAAAGGCCTTTTGACCTCTAAGTAAGTCACTGTCTCAGACTACATGGCATAGTGAAAGGCCTCCTTGACCTCTAAGTAAGTCACTGTCAGACTATATGGCATAGTGAAAGGCATCCTTGACCTCTAAGTAAGTCACTGTCAGACTACATGGCATAGTGAAAGGCCTTTTGACCTCTAAGTAAGTCACTGTCTCAGACTACATGGCATAGTGAAAGGCCTCTTTGATCTCTAAGTAAGTCACTGTCTCAGACTATATGGCATAGTGAAAGGCCTTCTTGACCTCTAAGTAAGTCACTGTCTCAGACTGTATGGCATAGTGAAAGGCCTCCTTGATCTCTAAGTAAGTCACTGTCTTAGACTACATGGCATAGTGAAAGACATCCTTGACCTCTGAGTAAGTCACTGTCTCGCACTATATGGCATAGTGAAAGGCCTCCTTGACCTCTAAGTAAGTCACTGTCTCAGACTTAACATGGCATAGTGAAAGGCCTCCTTGACCTCTGAGTAAGTCACTGTCTCAGACTATATGGCTTAATGAAAGGCCTCCTTGACCTCTAAGTAAGTCACTGTCTCAGACTATATGGCATAGTGAAAGGCCTCCTTGACCTCTAAGTAAGTCACTGTCTCAGACTACATGGCATAGTGAAAGGCCTCCTTGACCTCTAAGTAAGTCACTGTCTCAGACTGTATGGCATAGTGAAAGGCCTCCTTGATCTCTAAGTAAGTCACTGTCTCGCACTACATGGCATAGTGAAAGGCCTCCTTGACCTCTGAGTAAGTCACTGTCTCGCACTATATGGCATAGTGAAAGGCCTCCTTGACCTCTAAGTAAGTCACTGTCTCAGACTTAACATGGCATAGTGAAAGACCTCCTTGACCTCTGAGTAAGTCACTGTCTCAGACTATATGGCTTAGTGAAAGGCCTCCTTGACCTCTAAGTAAGTCACTGTCTCAGACTATATGGCATAGTGAAAGGCCTCCTTGCTCTCTAAGTAAGTCACTGTCTCAGACTATATGGCATAGTGAAAGGACTCCTTGACCTCTGAGTAAGTCACTGTCTCGCACTATATGGCATAGTGAAAGGCCTCCTTGACCTCTAAGTAAGTCACTGTCTCAAGACTATATGGCATAGTGAAAGGCCTCCTTGACCACTAAGTAAGTCACTGTCTCAGACTATATGGCATAGTGAAAGGCCTCCTTGACCTCTAAGTAAGTCACTGTCTCAGACTACATGGCATAGTGAAAAGCCTCCTTGACCTCTGAGTAAGTCACTGTCTCACACTATATGGCATAGTGAAAGGCCTCCTTGACCTCTAATGTAAGTCACTGTCTCAGACTATATGGCATAGTGAAAGGCCTCCTTGATCTCTATGTAAGTCACTGTCTCAGACTACATGGCATAGTGAAAGGCCTCCTTGACCTCTAAGTAAGTCACTGTCAGACTACATGGCATAGTGAAAGGCCTTTTGACCTCTAAGTAAGTCACTGTCTCAGACTACATGGCATAGTGAAAGGCCTCCTTGACCTCTAAGTAAGTCACTTTCAGACTACTTCGCGTAATGAAAGGCCTTTTGACCTCTAAGTAAGTCACTGTCTCAGACTACATGGCATAGGGAAAGGCCTCCTTGACCTCTAAGTAAGTCACTGTCTCAGACTGTATGGCATAGTGAAAGGCCTCCTTCATCTTTAAGTAAGTCACTGTCTCAGACTATATGGCATAGTGAAAGGCCTCCTTGACCTCTAAGTAAGTCACTGTCTCAGACTGTATGGCATAGTGAAAGGCCTCCTTGATCTCTAAGTAAGTCACTGTCTCGCACTACATGGCATAGTGAAAGGCCTCCTTGACCTCTGAGTAAGTCACTGTCTCGCACTATATGGCATAGTGAAAGGCCTCCTTGACCTCTAAGTAAGTCACTGTCTCAGACTTAACATGGCATAGTGAAAGACCTCCTTGACCTCTGAGTAAGTCACTGTCTCAGACTATATGGCTTAGTGAAAGGCCTCCTTGACCTCTAAGTAAGTCACTGTCTCAGACTATATGGCATAGTGAAAGGCCTCCTTGCTCTCTAAGTAAGTCACTGTCTCAGACTATATGGCATAGTGAAAGGACTCCTTGACCTCTGAGTAAGTCACTGTCTCGCACTATATGGCATAGTGAAAGGCCTCCTTGACCTCTAAGTAAGTCACTGTCTCAAGACTATATGGCATAGTGAAAGGCCTCCTTGACCACTAAGTAAGTCACTGTCTCAGACTATATGGCATAGTGAAAGGCCTCCTTGACCTCTAAGTAAGTCACTGTCTCAGACTACATGGCATAGTGAAAAGCCTCCTTGACCTCTGAGTAAGTCACTGTCTCACACTATATGGCATAGTGAAAGGCCTCCTTGACCTCTAATGTAAGTCACTGTCTCAGACTATATGGCATAGTGAAAGGCCTCCTTGATCTCTATGTAAGTCACTGTCTCAGACTACATGGCATAGTGAAAGGCCTCCTTGACCTCTAAGTAAGTCACTGTCAGACTACATGGCATAGTGAAAGGCCTTTTGACCTCTAAGTAAGTCACTGTCTCAGACTACATGGCATAGTGAAAGGCCTCCTTGACCTCTAAGTAAGTCACTTTCAGACTACTTCGCGTAATGAAAGGCCTTTTGACCTCTAAGTAAGTCACTGTCTCAGACTACATGGCATAGGGAAAGGCCTCCTTGACCTCTAAGTAAGTCACTGTCTCAGACTGTATGGCATAGTGAAAGGCCTCCTTCATCTTTAAGTAAGTCACTGTCTCAGACTATATGGCATAGTGAAAGGCCTCCTTGACCTCTAAGTAAGTCACTGTCTCAGACTGTATGGCATAGTGAAAGGCCTCCTTGATTTCTAAGTAAGTCACTGTCTCAGACTACATGGCATAGTGAAAGGCCTCCTTGACCTCTGAGTAAGTCACTGTCTCACACTATATGGCATAGTGAAAGGCCTCCTTGACCTCTAAGTAAGTCACTGTCTCAGACATAACATGGCATAGTGAAAGGCCTCCTTGACCTCTGAGTAAGTCACTGTCTCAGACTATATGGCATAGTGAAAGGCCTCCTTGACCTCTAAGTAAGTCACTGTCTCAGACTATATGGCATAGTGAAAGGCCTCCTTGACCACTAAGTAAGTCACTGTCTCAGACTATATGGCATAGTGAAAGGCCTCCTTGACCTCTAAGTAAGTCACTGTCTCAGACTACATGGCATATTGAAAGGCCTCCTTGACCTCTGAGTAAGTCACTGTCTCGCACTATATGGCATAGTGAAAGGCCTCCTTGACCTCTAAGTAAGTCACTGTCTCAGACTATATGGCATAGTGAAAGGCCTCCTTGATCTCTAAGTAAGTCACTGTCTCGGACTACATGGCATAGTGAAAGGCCTCCTTGACCTCTAAGTAAGTCACTGTCAGACTACATGGCATAGTGAAAGGCCTTTTGACCTCTAAGTAAGTCACTGTCTCAGACTACATGGCATAGTGAAAGGCCTCCTTGACCTCTAAGTAAGTCACTGTCAGACTATATGGCATAGTGAAAGGTATCCTTGACCTCTAAGTAAGTCACTGTCAGACTACATGGCATAGTGAAAGGCCTTTTGACCTCTAAGTAAGTCACTGTCTCAGACTACATGGCATAGTGAAAGGCCTTCTTGACCTCTAAGTAAGTCACTGTCTCAGACTGTATGGCATAGTGAAAGGCCTCCTTGATCTCTAAGTAAGTCACTGTCTTAGACTACATGGCATAGTGAAAGGCATCCTTGACCTCTGAGTAAGTCACTGTCTCGCACTATATGGCATAGTGAAAGGCCTCCTTGACCTCTAAGTAAGTCACTGTCTCAGACTTAACATGGCATAGTGAAAGGCCTCCTTGACCTCTGAGTAAGTCACTGTCTCAGACTATATGGCTTAGTGAAAGGCCTCCTTGACCTCTAAGTAAGTCACTGTCTCAGACTATATGGCATAGTGAAAGGCCTCCTTGACCTCTAAGTAAGTCACTGTCTCAGACTACATGGCATAGTGAAAGGCCTCCTTGACCTCTGAGTAAGTCACTGTCTCGCACTATATGGCATAGTGAAAGGCCTCCTTGACCTCTAAGTAAGTCACTGTCTCAGACTACATGGCATAGTGAAAGGCCTCCTTGACCTCTAAGTAAGTCACTGTCAGACTACATAGCATAGTGAAAGGCCTTTTGACCTCTAAGTAAGTCACTGTCTCAGACTACATGGCATAGTGAAAGGCCTCCTTGACCTCTAAGTAAGTCACTGTCAGACTACATGGCATAGTGAAAGGCCTTTTGACCTCTAAGTAAGTCACTGTCTCAGACTACATGGCATAGTGAAAGACCTCCTTGACCTCTAAGTAAGTCACTGTCAGACTACATGGCATAGTGAAAAGGCCTCCTTGACCTCTAAGTAAGTCACTGTCTCAGACTATATGGCATAGTGAAAGGCCTAGTTGACCTCTAAGTAAGTCACTGTTCACTCACACTACATGGCATAGTGAAAGGCCTCCTTGCTCTCTAAGTAAGTCACTGTCTCAGACTACATGGCATAGTGAAAGGCCTCCTTGACCTCTAAGTAAGTCTCTGTCAGACTACATAGCATAGTGAAAGGCCTCCTTGCTCTCTAAGTAAGTCACTGTCTCATACCAAATGGCAGTGAAAGGCCTCCTTGACCTCTAAGTAAGTCACTGTCAGACTACATGGCATAGTGAAAGGCCTCCTTGCTCTCTAAGTAAGTTACTGTCTCATACCAAAGGGCAGTGAAAGGCCTAGTTGACCTCTAAGTAAGTCACTAGTTAAGGCAAATCAAAATTTTAACTAGCAATTTGTCTGCTTGCTAGCGTTAATTTCGAGCCCTGCACTCAAACAATGTCATTTTGATTATTCACGTTCCTCCATTTTTATGGGTATTTCTCAAACTTTGAAAAACAAATTACAGTGGCACAAAATAATACAGTTAATTTTATTATTGAAAGTATGGGCCCAAGAACAAGTATAACACAAACATAACTATCTAATTTAGGATTTTTAAATGTTGAAAATAGAGTGAAACAGGTTGATATTAATTATGATCACAAGACCTTTAATAATACATATCCCTCTTATTTAAAAAATTATATAAAAATTGATGAACATTACAAACACAATACAAGATCAAGTCCTTGTTTTACTACTGTGAAATCATGGGGTACCAATTTTTGTGGTTTTCGTGGGTAGGTTGATCCACGAAGTTAAGAATACAACGTACAATGAAACTTGTGAAGCAGTTTGACATTGATATATTGGCAAATGCTGTCCTCGAGTGACCTCAACTTTCTGGACCAGCTGCATAGGGTACAATTGACAAATTTAACTGTAATTGTATGAAAAATAATGAAAAAACCCCTTTATTGTTCTTTTATTTAGTTGTGATAAACAAAAAATGAAAATAAAATGGAGATTAGATATTTGTAAGACATAAAAACAAATTTAATATATATTAAAGGAAATTGCTATTGTACGTGCTAATAAAGTAATTTCAGTAGATTTTTTTTAATTTTCAAATTTGATAAATTAAATTCTGCTAAATTTACTAATGCCGGAATTTTCTACAACTGTCAAAATAAACACTTTAATATCCATGTTCCACTTTCTATTACATAATTATATGGCTCATCTGTCCAATGTATTGAAGCTTTCTAGGAGATTTGCTACCCAATGAAACTTATTATGTTGAAAATATAAAATCCAAAAATTTTATTACGGGTGCAAACACAAAATCCATGAATTTACAAATCTACGAACTTGTAATTTTTAACCAATCCACAAAAATCAATGACAATGCCCACGAAGAAAAGTAGAGTATGTAACACCTAAAATTAAAGGCAATCAACAACATTTTATCACAATGCAAATAAACGTTAGAGAATACCAAAGGGGCAATCATCAAAGGACAATCCATAGAAACTTGCAACAGGGCACACAGGACAAAGAAAAACAAAACACAATATGTGTTGGACACCACTATACACAAACAAACACAAATAACGTATATAAGACATGTGTCCTACAAACAACTGGAGGTAAAGACGAACCGAACTTCGTTTTTATGTGGAAATCGTAACAGACATCACAACATGGAACTCAAAACATATAGACACCTAATAGGACAACACAAACAACTAAAAAGATGAGCAACACAGACCCCACCAAAAAAAATCCGGGGGTAAACTCAGGTGCTTGTGAAGGGTAAGCAGTTCCTGCTTTTTATAAGACACCCGCTGTGTTACTCATATATACAGTCAAGTCCGGTAGAAGTCTTGGCAGTGATAGAGGAAAGAAAACATCTACGTAAAAAGTAAAATATCCATTGTCATTTGAGATATGGATATTTGGTAATGGTCAATCAGATTGTGATGACGACCGTAGAATTTTTATAGCGATGACTTCAACCTAGGGGCAACGATTCAGGATTGAAATTTACTATCTGATTCGATCAATTCCATCACAAATGTTTAAGAAAGAAGTTAAATGTCGCTTGAAATGTACCAGTGAGGAATTGGAAAGATGTGTCATTTCATATAAATGTAAATGTACATGGTAATTATTTTAAATGATTCATTATCCTTTCTTGATATCTAAGTAATCCTACATTCCGCTCGTTGATGAATGACCTTAAATACCCACTTAAGCTATTATTTGTAAAGGACCCCATTAGAAATAAGCTGAAAGGCTTTCATGGGTTATGACAATTATCAACATTTAATATGGTTGTTTCGAATCATGTCAATTCTGACCACGTTCCGTCTTTTTCTTGTCTTGACGTCTGAACAAATCAGCAGGCGACTTCCGGTGTTTACGCTATTACTGTGACAACGTCAGCATATCATAGTCGTAGATGCTGTAGATTATAAGTAATTGTAATATGGAGACACCAAGGAAACCGCTGAATAAATACTGGTGTTCGGTTCCCCACTATCTGTCTGATATCAGAAATATATACATAAAGGCAGATCGTTTTCCTTTGATGATGCTGACAGCTCCGCAAATAAAGAAAGAAAACAAATTTAATTTTAAAGAAGTATTTGTCTCTGCATTGAAGTCTTTGATACAAATAAAATAATTTAATTGATATCTGTCTTTTACAGAAAATGTTAAGATTTTTTTAAGTTGAGGATCAAACGTTAAAACGGTACATATCAATTGGAGTTTTTGTTGTGTACATTGACACCGGAAGTTCAGTTCCAGGAGTTCCATCGAAATCACGTGATCTGGCGGACGAAAATAACAAACTTTTGACGGAATGGAAATGATTCGAAACAACCGTATTAAGTGGCATGAAAATTTCCATTAATAGTTAGATTTTTAAGTTTTATTTTTGGATGAGTTATACTTTTGTAATCAATTATGTGGATTGTTGATATATTTTTAACCTAAATATATTTGACCTTTTACCTTTACCTTTTACTTACTAGTATATGAACTGTTCAGTGGTGTTTCATAAAAGCTAGTCCTATCAAATTCACTCTAGTGCAAAGAGCTCACTGATAATTAAGGCCTGTTTTGTTTATATCTTGATGATCAGTTTTTTTTTATAGAGGAAACCAGAGTATCCGGAAAAAACCACTGACATGTTGCAAGTAAGTCATTGACAAACTTTATCACATAATGTTGTATCGAGTATACAGGATTCGAACTCACAACTTTAGTGGTGATAGGCACTGATTGCATATAGGTAGTCTTCAATCCAGCTACCATATGATCACGATCATGATGGCCCCTGTTTTGTTTATAGTTTATTGCTTTATATATTAGTTAGAGTGTTCTCTTGTTTACATGTAGATATTAATACATAACTTAACACTATTGTGAAAGAAAACTTTCTTGTATACTTGAACAACTAGGTAATGAACTTAATAGTAAATAATTAGTTACTAGGTTTCTTGTTCATGCACTAGTTTTTATTTCAGGGAGACCTTGTTGAAAGCCCTGTTACTGGTAGACTAGAGCCTTATTATCCCCAGTGGAAGAGAAATTTATTTCGTTACTTTGTCTCACTTCCAGTGGTACTTCTCTGTTTGGTTGTTGTCTTTGTGGTTATGTTACTCATCTTCCAGTTCCAAGAGTGGATCAATGTGAAGGTTGATGCTGATAATTACCCAGGATTCCTTACTTTCCTTCCAAAAATCCTATTAGCAATATGTATTGGAATATTTGATGAGATTTACAAGAAGATAGCATATTGGTTAAATGACATGGGTAAATAAGTGAAAACATTTAATAAAAAATATGAAGCAAATTTATTATGTATATGAGTCCTTATTTGATATGGTGCCCATGGATGTGTTATATGCCTGTCAATTAGATATCATCCATTTGTGTTTAAAACATGATTTCTGACAAGTCAAGACCTTCCACTTTTCATTTTTAACCAAGAAAATATAAATAAAAGATACCAAAATAAAAATTTTCCTCTAAACTTTATTGTGGTAGCATTATGTTTGGGACGAACAGGGACAAACTATTTTATGAATAATAAGCAAGACAAAGATTTATGTTTGTTAGAATTGTGGTGTAAAGTGGAGTTTCAGCATCTAAAATCTTACCCATATCTTAAAAAGTCAAAACAATAGGACAGATTTTTTATAATAAGGAAAAACAGTAAAATGGTTGGACTAACAAGGACAGAATTTTTAAGGCAAGGCAACTAAAACCAGATTTTGTTTCATATACCTGGATAGACCAATTGGTACATTTCAAATATTGGAAATGAAATTTCAATTTGCTAAATGATAGGAACAAGCTTACAAGTTGCAAAAAAGAAAATAAATTTCAGGTTTTGGTGTTGGGCAAACAGTAGACAGACATGTCTGTGTTGGGACAAACAAAAGACAGACATGAACTTTTGTTGGGACAAACAAAAGACAGACACCTCCTGTGCAGACAGAATTATATGTTATCTGACAAATGATGAACTTACATTCCATTTCATTTAACCCTTCTTTAAGTTATAAGCAATAAACCTCTGCCAATTTTGTAATTTACTGTCCTTTAGTGCATCTGAACTGAATGTTTCTGTCCAAATTTGTCAGACCACGATGTAAATGTATGCAAATTTGCTGTTATTTCGTGACATTACAAAACAACACTTCTCGTTTGAAAAACCTATGAATATAGCCTTCTGTTCAACAGTCAAGGAGTGTCACACAAACAATGCAACTTGAATTAGTTTGAATGATTTCTCAATTCATGCAGTTCGCTCGTAACTTGAGTTTGCCACAGACATTTAGAACTTACCGAGACAGACGCCAGACATACCGTTCCTTCAGATGCCATGACAGATTTAAGTCCGATTTTCGGCAGTCAAGTGCCCGGATTACCGCAAAACCATGATGTAGTAAAAGCTTGATGTCGTAAACGGTATACAAACTTCAGAAGGGCAAACAATATGACGCAATTGTCGCTCGTAACATGCGGACAGAAATTAACATTCCCATGCTTTCGCCGAGTTTTAATATTATGTATGTTATGTACAGCTTATTGCAATAATTTCACAACGTACAGTTATCTTTTTTTCCCAGATACGATCATGCCTGTTTTTGTACCATCACTTGTAGTTTAACGAATTCCAATTTAGTCGACCTCTCTTGTTGGACAGATATAGTTACATCCGACACCCCAACTTTTGATTTATAATTTAAGCATTAAATTCTTACTGGAATCAAATCATTTGTCCTTCAATATAAAAACATTAATATCATCTCTCAATTATATTCAAATTTGATCCAAGTGAATTCTTTATGAGACTCTCACACTCCAGACAATTCTCCTGGTAGAACCATGTAACAAAATGGAGGCAAATCCAGATAATTTTAGGAATGAAAAGGCATATTTTAAATGTGACCATGGTCAAATTTTTAGTCAGAAATGTTTATTCTATCTAACAACAGTATACTTTTGACATTTCAATTAAAATCCTGGTAAAAAAAATTACTAATATTAATTTTATATTGCATTTTGCTTCCAGGTACCAAAATGGGCACTTGATCAAATATTGACTCATGAAAGTGTCCAAATATGTATTTATCCTGCACTGGTTTGATATGAGCAGTCAAAGTGCATGGACTGGATAAATTTTTGTTAATATATGGTCACTGACCAAGATATATACAATATTGGTGTATTGACGGTAAATATAGAATTTATGTGGCAAGGCTTAGAAACGTTTTGTGCCGAGCCACATAAATTCTATATTTACCGTCAATACACCAATATTGTATTTATCCTGCAATAAAATCTGCCAAAAAAAAGTTATTTAATTTAAAAATAAAAATAAGAAGATAACGAAACCTCATTGAGACCTCAATAGTAGTTTAGGTAAGGGGTGTGACTTAATAGCTTTATTAGGTTAATGTGAAAAGTGTTATTATAACAGGGGTGTGGCTTAATAGCTTTATTAGGCTGGTGTTAAAAGTGTTATTGTGACAGGGGTGTGGCTTAATAGCTTTATTAGGTTAATGTGAAAAGTGTTATTATAACAGGGGTGTGGCTTAATAGCTTTATTAGGCTGGTGTTAAAAGTGTTATTATAACAGGGGTGTGGCTTAATAGCTTTATTAGACTAATGTGAAAAGTGTTATTGTGACAGGGGTGTGGCTTAATAGCTTTATTAGGCTGATCTGATAAGTGTTATTATGACACTGTCATAATAAAGCAACAGTTTATTTCAACCCATTTATTATGACAAAAAATAACCCAATTGCAGGATAAATATTTTTTTTTGGTACCTGATTCGGTGACGCTTCGATAGTCTGAAGGTTCGATAGTCCAAGGGTTCAATAGTCCGAAGATCCGATAGTCCAAAGGTCCGATAGTCTGATGGTTTGATAGTCCAAAACCCAAATAGAAAATTTTATTTTTTTTGAATTTTTATTCTGACAGGAGCTCGATAAACGGCTTACACCCCGTTTTTAAGCATTTTCAGTGAATCGTCGTTGAATATCAAGGTTGATAAAAGATGGATTCCCTTTGTTAGAAATTAGACATCTAACTTCACAGTACTACAGTAGATTAAAAAACCACAGTTTAGCTACAATAGCGATTTTTATTGACCAAGGTGGTGACAGTTACAATTGTATATCGGCTCTAACTACAATTTCATTTAAACATATACATATATTTCTACCGTTAATTTTATTGATTTTTTTATCTATTTTTAAAGTAATTTAAAATCAGAATATTTTTTTTGCAATAGAAAGCATCCAATTTTGCCATGGTTACGCCATTTGATATATAAGTTGAAACACATACATTTATAATTATAACATAGATGGAAAAAGTCACAGAGAGTCTCACAAGATTCCGAATAGTTCATCTGGGTTAAGTTCATGAGAAATTGTCTGAAATTTCAATTGATACCTTTGCTGCCATATGTAACTAAGATGCATCATTTGTGCATGATTTGACAGGTAACATCTCTGCCAAATATAATTGAATTCATTCTCTTTAGTGCCTCTCCGAGAGATGATAATGAATTTCACATAAAGCTGCAATGTAAACTTTGACCGTGGCTGATGGCCATTTTAAAATTCTGATCTACACCAAAACTATTATTGGGGCGTCATGATCGTATGGTAGTTGGATATATAACCACATATGCAATCAGTGCCTATCACCACAAACGTTTGAATCCTGCTCAGGCGAGGTGTACTCGATACAACATTATACACTTATTCACTGGGTATGAGGGTAATAGCACTTTTATTGTCCCCATGGTACCAACTATTGTCCGAGACAACGCCGAGTACAATAGTTGGTACTGAGGGGACAATAAAAGTGCTATTACCCGAATATCAAGTCTATAAGTGTTTTATTATACTGAACAACTGTGCAATTCAAAATTCTAAATTGTAGACCCCTTTCCGATGGATTTCTAGTCTACTTTATTAGTACTCTTCAAAACTAACACATTTTCATGTGTGTGTATTTGAAGAAGAAATTAATTTAAAAAAAACCACATTTTTTAATTAGTCCTGTCCATGTCAAAGTAGTTTGGTAGAGAATGTCTCGTGCAACATACCACCATTCTTTTATCACCACAGTGTGGTGATACAACATCTTGTATCAGACAGGCGACTTTCTTTAATTTCGACGGAAAACGTAGATAATGTTAGATAATGTACTGTTCTTCCAGTACCAGGATTCGATTCTGCAGCACTGATTAGCATATTGACATATCCACTATATAAATATATATCTGCATTAACCGAGGTGATACATTGTCACGTAAGGTAAAACTAAAGGCAATCATTATACTTGTGCTGAAGTGTTTGTTGATAGTATATACACATGTAAGACATGTATTTTTTTTTTATTAATTTGACACTGATCAAACTCAGCATTTTAAATTCTACATTTTACAGAATTATTTTTCATATGATACCATGGGTTCAAAATTATGTAGATCTGAGGTCCGTGACCTTTCACTATCAACTTCAGACTTTTACATTGGGTATTGGCTGCACCATGGACCTTCTGATTTTTGTTTAAAGTGTCATTATCTTTTGATAAGTTTATTAAACTCTTGAAACATCTAGTGCATCAAATCATAGATCTGCTCATTTGTTAAAATTTTTCATTAGAAATGATATTTAACAGCACCGAACGCAAACAGTTATCAAGTTTTTTTGCAATGGGAACCTCCATTGTTGTTAACATCCACAAAACAAGAAAAAAGCAGGAATTCTAAAACATGTATGTGGATCCTGGTTTACAGAAAATCGTCTTTTGCACTTAACTGTGTCAATCACAGTAAATCAGTACTCATAGCCAAAAGGGAGCATATTTATTATGTGATAACAAAAATCAATGATACCACTCTGTAAATAATTTTGGTCTGACAGAACGTTTTAGACACCATATTCCCTCGAGTGCCCCCGAAATCTTCTGAGACAGCATTGGGTCATATCTTCTCACAACAATTTTAAAACTAAACAATTAAAAAGGTACAAGGTGATTATTGATAATTGCTTAAAGTGTTCTGGAAAAAACTATGATAAATGTTAAATATATGATAAATGTTTTGGTGTAATTAAAGACATTTTTCAATACATTTTGTAATTTTGTCAATATAACAGTATAAAGGGATATTTTTTGTTTTGTAATACTTCTTTTTCTTTACAGAAAATTACAGAATGGATGAATCATATGAAAATCATCTAATCACAAAATTAGCCATTGTAAGTAGGCTTTATTAATGATAAAATATAAGAAAGAAAAGTTTGTTCTAATGCAGTTATTTATATACCTTCTGTATAATAGTATGACACATTTATTGTTTAACTACATACAAACCTATAGTCAAGAAAATACAAAAGTACATAATACCTATAGTCAAGTAAATACAAAAGTACATAATACCTATAGTTAAGAAAATACAAAAGTACATAATACCTATAGTCAAGTAAATACAAAAGTACATAATACCTATAGTCAAGTAAATACAAAAGTACATAATACCTATAGTCAAGAAAATACAAAAATACATACAAACCTTTAGTCAAGTAAATACAAAAATACATACCAACCTATAGTCAAGAAAATACAAAAATACATAATACCTATAGTCAAGAAAATACAAAAATACATAATACCTATAGTCAAGAAAATACAAAAATACATAATACCTATAGTCAAGAAAATATAAAAATACATACAAACCTATAGTCAAGAAAATATAAAAATACATACAAACCTATGGTCAAGAAAATACAAAAGTACATAATACCTATAATCAAGAAAATACAAAAATACGTACTATTCTATTATTGTCTACTCATGAGGGAACAGCTCTCCTATAGTGTTGTCTGGTGCGGTATAGTGCCTGAGCCAACGGCGAGGGCACTATACCTCACCAGACAACACTATAGGAAAACTGTTCTCGAGGGAGAAGACAATAATATATTTAGTACATAACATCTCATTCTAGACAAAAGAAAAAACACTCAAATTCAACATTATAATAATAATGATTACAAAATTTACAATGTAACATTATATTTGCATTGCCAAACCTTGCCATGTTGACAGCAGACTACAGTGCGAATATATTTTAAGGGAGATAACAATATTGTTAATATAAACTGTCTAACTAGTCTTTATTGTGAATACTTTCTGCCCTCAACTGTAAAAGCATGGAATGATTTACCACTTCCCACCCATAATTTGGAATCGCTAAATTCATTTAAATCTCTTATCAACACTAAAAACACTAAAGTTCCAGCCCATTATTATGTTGGATGTAGGTTAGGTCAGATATTACATGCGAGACTACATATGAATTGTAGTGCCTTAAATGCACACCTCTTTATTAGAAACCTTTTTGAATCGCCAAATTGTATCTGTGGAATAACTGAAACTGTATCTCATTTCTTATTAGATTGTCTACGTCACACGACTCTAAGACAACAACTTTTCTTCTCACTTTTGGACATTCCTGAAACAATTTCACTGAATCTACTTATTTTTGGCTCAGTTAATCTAAATGACAAAGAAAACAGGGCAGTATTTAAATCAGTCCAAACCTTTATCATAAAAAGTAAAAGATTTACACTCTGACATGCTTACATAATATTTTTCACCTTTTCAATCTTATTCAATCTCTTTGTATTATTATTTTCAAGTAAATTGTGTAACTTTCAACTACATGCTTTAATTATTTTTTTTCCCTCCCTCAATGTATAAATAATTCTCACAAGTTTAAAATTTAAATCAGCATGCATATATATTTGTTTGTGATATTTTTATGTTTTTCATAGGAAACAGATTTAAAAAAAGCATTTGCTTGTTTCTGAATCCTATTGTAGAATTGCTATTGTTCTGTTTATATATGTCAGCTATACCAATAAAATATGTTTATACCAAGGGAGATAAATCTTGACAAAAATATATAAAAATTACGTGGGAAAATCTATCCCACAGGAGTCCCCGCGGGAAATCGTTTCAAACTGGTATAGTTCCCGTCGCTATTTATAGTCTCCCGTTGTTAAATGTATTGTTCAAAAATAGTACACACTAATTATCCAATCAAAATACAGCATTTTCGTATGTTATGTACTTAATACCTATAGTCAAGAAAATACAAAAATACATACCAACCTATAGTCAAGTAAATACAAAAGTACATAATATCTATTGTCAAGAAAATACAAAAGTACATACAAACGTATAGTCAAGAAAATACAAAAATACATACAAACCTATAGTCAAGAAAATACAAAAATACATAAAACCTATAGTCAAGTAAATACAAAAATACATACCAACCTAGTCAAGTAAATACAAAAGTACATACAAACCTATTGTCAAGTAAATACAAAAGTACATAATACCTATAGTCAAGTAAATACAAAAGTACATACATACCTATAGTCAAGAAAATACAAAAATACATACAAACCTATAGTCAAGTAAATACAAAAGTACATAATACCTATTGTCAAGTAAATACAAAAGTACATAATAACATAATACCTATAGTCAAGAAAATACAAAAGTACATAATACCTATAATCAAGTAAATACAAAAATACATACAAACTTATAGTCAAGAAAATACAAAATTACATAATACCTATAGTCAAGTAAATACAAAAATACATACAAACCTATAGTCAAGAAAATACAAAAGTACATAATACCTATTGTCAAGTAAATACAAAAGTACATACCAACCTATAGTCAAGGAGATACAAAGGTACATACAAACCTATTGTCAAGAAAATACAAAATTACATAATACTTATAGTCAAGTAAATACAAAAATACATACAAACCTATAGTCAAGAAAATACAAAAGTACATACAAACCTATAGTCAAGAAAATACAAAAGTACATACAAACCTTTAGTCAAGTAAATACAAAAGTACATACAAACCTATAGTCAAGAAAATACAAAAGTACATAATACCTATGGTAAAAAAAATACCTAATACCTATAGACAAGAAAATACAAAAGTACATACCAACTTATAGTCAAGGAGATACAAAGGTACATACAAACCTATAGTCAAGAAAATACAAAAGTACATAATATCTATAGTCAAGAAAATACAAAAGTACATACCAACCTATTGTCAAGAAAATACAAAAGTACATGCAAACCTATAGTCGAGTAAATACAAAAGTACATAATACCTATAGTTAAGAAAATACAAAAGTACATAATACCTATGGTCAAGAAAATACGAAAGTACATAATACTTATAGTCAAGTAAATACAAAAGTACATACAAACCTATAGTCAAGTAAATACAAAAGTACATAATACCTATAGTCAAGAAAATACAAAAGTACATAATACCTATAGTTAAGAAAATACAAAAGTACATAATACCTATAGTCAAGTAAATACAAAAGTACATAATACCTATAGTTAAGAAAATACAAAAGTACATAATACCTATAGTCAAGTAAATACAAAAGTACATAATACCTATAGTTCAGAAAATACAAAAGTACATAATACATATTGTCAAGTAAATACAAAAGTACATAATACCTATAGTTAAGAAAATACAAAAGTTCATAATACCTATAGTCAAGTAAATACAAAAGTACATAATACCTATTGTTAAGAAAATACAAAAGTACATAATACATATTGTCAAGTAAATACAAAAGTACATAATACCTATAGTCAAGTAAATACAAAAGTACATAATACCTATAGTTAAGAAAATACAAAAGTACATAATACCTATAGTCAAGTAAATACAAAAGTACATAATACCTATAGTTAAGAAAATACAAAAGTACATAATACATATTGTCAAGTAAATACAAAAGTACATAATACCTATAGTCAAGTAAATACAAAAGTACATAATACCTATAGTTAAGAAAATACAAAAGTACATAATACCTATAGTCAAGTAAATACAAAAGTACATAATACCTATAGTTAAGAAAATACAAAAGTACATAATACCTATAGTTAAGAAAATACAAAAGTACATAATACCTATAGTCAAGTAAATACAAAAGTACATAATACATATTGTCAAGTAAATACAAAAGTACATAATACCTATGGTCAAGTAAATACAAAAGTACATAATACATATTGTCAAGTAAATACAAAAGTACATAATACATATTGTCAAGTAAATACAAAAGTACATAATACATATTGTCAAGTAAATACAAAAGTACATAATACCTATGGTCAAGTAAATACAAAAGTACATAATACCTATGGTCAAGTAAATACAAAAGTACATAATACATATTGTCAAGTAAATACAAAAGTACATAATACATATTGTCAAGTAAATACAAAAGTACATAATACCTATGGTCAAGTAAATACAAAAGTACATAATACATATTGTCAAGTAAATACAAAAGTACATAATACATATTGTCAAGTAAATACAAAAGTACATAATACATATTGTCAAGTAAATACAAAAGTACATAATACCTATGGTCAAGTAAATACAAAAGTACATAATACATATTGTCAAGTAAATACAAAAGTACATAATACATATTGTCAAGTAAATACAAAAGTACATAATACATATTGTCAAGTAAATACAAAAGTACATAATACCTATGGTCAAGTAAATACAAAAGTACATAATACATATTGTCAAGTAAATACAAAAGTACATAATACCTATAGTCAAGAAAATACAAAAGTACATAATACATATTGTCAAGTAAATACAAAAGTACATACATACCTGTAGTGCTTCAACAACTGTTTAAAATCTTATAATGCTTCAACAACTGTTTAGTTTCAGTTTGTGAATTCATTCCTTTCACTGTTTTACATCGCTTTTTATCTACAAGATATGGACAGACTCAGTGATGTAAGTATCAGTAGAGAATATGTTGAATATCTTTATTTATAGTCTGTTTGACTTCTATATATCTCCAGAAAAAATTTATTAAAAATCCGGTTTTGAAATCAACATTTTTTTTTCTAGATGTATATTAATTATATGATCTATACACACTCTGACAATTAATTTCAAAATTTTTGGTCCATTATTAAAAAAAGTTATCCATTAGGTCTCTATGTTAATTATACTTTCTGGAGTGTAAAAATCTGGATGGAGGGAGTACAAATAACAGACTGTACCATATGACATAGGACGTTTAAATATTAAAGGACATCAATAACAATTGACTATCACCTTAAAGGGAAAGTTCGTGATTTTTTACATGTTAACTAAATATGTTCCTGGTGATATAAAATAGATATTCACAAAGTTTTATCGACATATTTCCACAAATAACGAAGCAAATCGCAAATTTGTAATATTAATTTCTAATTTGTGCATGGGTTGTGACGTTTTAGCCCGATAATTGCATTGTGGGATTGAAATTTAAAGTCTGGGTCGCTGATGTTAAATTCGCTTCATTTAAAGCGCTCAGAGGACTGTAATTTAAATCTAATAACCGTTGGAAAATTAAATACTGAAGTGAACAGCTACGTACCTTTTTGACAAACAACTATTTTAAATGAACAAAATGTTTCATTTCCTTTATATTTACAACGGAAAGAGTGTTTTACAACAGTCACCTATATTCACTATATGTAGGATCCCTTTTACAATTATGTTCATTTTGTTTTACTGCTAATGTGCTGAAAAATATAATGGATAATTTTGACAATGCGATTTCATTCCCATATCCAACATAATAAAACGCTAATATACATATAAACATCCATATTTATACATCAGGAAAAACATATAAAAAAAATATTTTTTTTGCGAAGTTTCCCTTTAATGGTCAGTTAATGAGTAGCCTTTTAATATTTAAATGAAATATACATTGAAAGCACATGTCTGTTATTTTGTTTTGATGATTGGGCTCTTACACTATTTGTGCTCACTCCATGCAAATTTTAGCACTTCAGAAAATATAATTAACATAGAGACCGAATGGGTTACTTTTTTTAATAATGGACCAACATTTTTTAAATTAATTGTCAGAGTTCGTATATATCATTTATATAATAATGTGGTCTTGTCCAGGTAATATGCCAAAATATTACCCAGGTCTGAGAGACATATTACCGGACTGAAGGGGAGGGTAATATGTCTCAGACCTGGGTAATATTTTGGCATATTACCTGGACAAGATCACATTAATATCATTATTATACTGAGTATCTAATTGTCCAGGTAATATATACAGATTAATACATGGGCATTTCCATATTGGTCTGGTTATCATCCCGAGACCCCCATATATGGGTCGAGGGATGATAACCAGGCCAATATGGAAATGCCCATGTATTAAACTGTTTATTACATACTTCCGACATCTAGAAAAGAGACACCCATATTGGCCTGAGACGAAGTTGAGGCCCATATTGACCCGGGCCAATATGGGCTTCGATATGGAAATGATCTTGTAGTAATCCAATAACCGGTTGTTTTCCCGGGGTGTGAAAATATGGACAGTTTACTTCCGGTCATATTGGTCATACAAAAATGCCTTTATTTGAACTAAGTATGTAATAAGCCAAAATATTATCCAGGTAATATGCCAAAATATTACAGTACCAAATATCACTACAGAAACTTACACAAAGTATAATAATTATTAATATACATCTAGAAAAAAAAATGTTAGTTTGAAAACTGGATTTTTGAGAATTTTTTTCCGATGAAATATGATATTTAGGACACTGTAATAAACAACTTTGATGAAATATGATATTTAGGACACTGTAATAAACATCTTTTTATGATTTTTCTATTTATAGTGGATTTTTGAAATGTTCTGACAGAGTGGTATTTTTTGTTTGTCATTTTTAGCTCGACTTTTCGAAGAAAAAAGGTTGAGCTATTGTCGTCACTCCGGCATCAGCATCTGGGTTGGTTAAGTTTTCGGTTAAGTTTTTTGTCAGAGTCCATTTCTCAAAAACTATCCATTTGAAACTTAGAATACTTGTTCACTATCAAAAGAAGAACCAATTACAACAAGGCAGATGATCCTGTGATTTGTATATCCAGAGTTATCTGCCCTTGTTTCAACATAGTACATATTTTTTTAGTATAATTAAAATTTCTCAATAACTATCAAAGCTATTAACTTGAAACTCAACACACTTGTAGAAAGTGTTGACCCCAATCTGTTGACAAGAGAAGAAAACTCCATCCAGCATTTTATTTGAGTTATTCCCCCTTTTTGACTTAGAATTTCTTTAAAAAATACAATTTCTCAATAATTATGTCCCCCAAGCGAAGTTTGGGAGACACTGTGTTTGCTCCGTTTCTTTTTATTATTCTTCTTTCTTTCTTTCTTTTTTTCTTTCTTTCTTCCATCAAAAGTTTGTCCGACACATTTCTCGGAGATGCCTTGATCAAACTTTATGAAACCTTGTAGGAATATCATATGCCATGTGAAGTTGTGCCTTTAAGGGTTGATTTTTCCAAAATGGCTGCCGTTGGAAACGGCCAAAATGCTTAAAAAATAAAAAAAATAAAAAAATGATCATAGCAGGTTACTCGCCAAACAGAAATTAATGAAACTTGATATGAACAACATCCACATCTAGTGGAACGAGATAAGCCAAAAAAATCGGAATCGGTTGGACAAGCTTTGCCACAGTTGCCATGGAAACAAAAAAGGGGGGATTTAAAAAAAAATTTGATTTCTTTCATCAAACTTCATTAAACTTTGTAGGAATATTCACTGCAGTGTGTGGCAGCTTTTGAGGGGTTGAAAAAATTCAAAATGGTGGCCATTACCATGGTAACCAAGATGCAAGAAATGTTAAATTCACTCCAAACAGCGGATCCTTTTGAAATTTGACACAAAAATAGATCATCACTCAAAGTTGTGCTCTTTGTTTTTAAAATTTTCAAAATGGCCACCAAATATAAAAATTAAAAAAATTGTTAAAAATTCAAAAATGAAAAGATTTCAATGGAAATGGATATTTACAGGGAGTAAGACATGCTGCACCATATTGCAACCATTTCGGTTTGCTATGGTGACCATTTTGAATCCAAAATCACTGCCAAAATGCAAAAATCCTCCGATTTGGACGAAATTTAGTACTACTATAGACATGATAGAGTCAAAAACTGGGCAGTAATTATTTCTTGCTATGTTCTCACACTATTCTTCATTCATACCACTAGTACTTAAATTGTTCGTTTGGGGGACATTTCTGAATCTCTGCGTTACAGTAACCAATATTTTAGTCCGAGATTCCTCTGCCGTCTAATGGCTTTTATGGATTTGTTGTAGCCGTGGCTACAGCAAATCCATAAAAGCCGTCAGACGGCAGAGGAATCTCGGACTACCAATATTTATGATAGGCATTGAAATGAAACTCAACATACCTGTTCACTATCAAATGGGGAATCCATTACAACAAGGCAGGTGACCCTGTGATTTGTATATCCAGAGTTATCTGCCCTTGTTTTGGCATAATACATAGAAATTTGGGATATTGTTTTAGTATAATTAAAATTTCTCAATAACTATCAAAGCTATTAACTTGAAACTCAATACACTTGTAGAAAGTGTTGACTTCGTTCTGTTGACAAGAGAAGACAACTCTATCCAGAATTTTATTTGAGTTATTTCCCTTTTTTTACTTGCATTTTGTTCTAAAAATACAATTTTCTCAATATAAACTATGATAGACATTAAAATGAAACCCAACATACCTGTTCAGTAACAAAAGGGTGAACACATTGCAGAAGGGTAAACACATTGCAGAAGGGTAACCCTCCCACCACCCCCCAATCCCCCAATTTTTATTTTTTATTTTTTAATTTTTATTTCATATGCACTAAAATTGTGTTACAAGAAAAGATTATACCCCTCTGATTATATTTACCAATCTTGCAAACATATTTGCTTATATGACCATCATAGTTAGAAGTATGCACATAACTTTGTAAATTGCTTGCAGTTTATTATCAGATACGAAAAAGTCGAGCGTCCAGCACCCGTGGGCGGTGCTCTTGTTATTGGCTCACTGCAATATCATAGTATGTCTTTGCCATTTAACAATTTGATATATTTTATAGCAGTTGGCAGCTATTTTAATAACAAGACAAATATTGGGTAACATCAAAGAGGCCTTACTTCCATACCTCCAATGGCAGGCTAGGCTGTGTAAAGTCGGGTATGAGTTGGTTAGTGACTTATCTCCTGGTACACCACCTAAGGGAGATGATAGCTTTGAAAAAGAGTGCTACAAGGAAGCTCTAGATGGTGCTGAATTGAGACACAGGACAGTATCTTTTGAGGAGACTTCCATTCCAAAGAGAGATGATAACCCTGAGACAAACAAAAAAGGGTATAGAAGAGACAGTATTTATGTTAAGAGGAGCTTGTCACTCACACAGGCGGAAGTTGAAAGCGAAATGAAAGAGGTAAAGCAGAAGGCATTTCACTTTTCTAATAACGTTTTTTTTTTCATTTCATAATGAAATAGCACAGAAACATCAGATTTATAAAAGGCACTGTGGTGAAAATCAAACTTGTATTTTTATGTTGCTGAATTTCAATCATTCCACATTAGAAATATGTATGTTACACCTACATTTTTAATTCAAGATATCAATCAATCTGAAATTGTTAAGGGTGTAATGGTCAAAATTCAGCTTAACCTGTATTTTGTTATAATAATGATTTCTAATGAAAAATGTAAGCCAAAATAGTTCAACTAGAGAAGTACATGATGAATAGGCAGAGACCTCTTCTCCCACCCATGGAACAATATTAAAATTTGAGAAATAAATTGAATATCAAAATGGATGTATACAGAGAAATACCAGCTCACAAATATAAGATTACAGGCACTGGCAAGTTAAACCATCGAAAGAATGTTTTTAATCTACAGAGGCAGTATAAAGTTGTTTAACAAATGTTATACATCATATCTTACAGTATGAAGACACATTACAGGACCATCTAGAGATGTTGATACAGTTTGGTTATGTCACATTATTTTCCTCTGCCTTTCCTTTGGCAGCTCTGTGTGCTTTGTTAAATAATGTTATAGAGATTCATAGTGATGCCTTCAAGCTTTGTATGAATCATCAGAGGCCATTTGGGAAAAGAGTTGAAAGTATTGGTACATGGCAGGTATGATATTTTAGAAATCTTCTGATACATTAAATTTGATTAAAAAAAATGTTAAGAAAAAAAAAAGATTAGTAAGAAAGGGTATAGAAGTAAGACAGGATATTTACAAAAGCCCCAGCACAAAAGCCCCCAGCACAAAAGCCACCCATAGTGAAATAATCATACAATGTTATTACTTTTTTATATTGATGGTGATATTAAAGATATCTGAAAGATCAAAACTTACCCCTATTAAATAATAAATTAAAACAAAAAATGAAATACCTAAAGAACGTTTTGTTCATTGTTATGTTCATTTAAAAAATGTTAATTAAAAAAACCCACTGCTTAATGGTTTAAATTGAAATGAATCAGTTAAAGTTAATCAGAAATTGTTTTTATTGATAAGCAATTGATAATTACATTTATAACCTTTGAAGTTATTAAAAGCAATGAGTGAGTTATTTTCTCATCTTGTTAGATATACTATTAAGATTTTGTTTATATTTTAAGAAAAAGCAACTTTATTTTTGTTTTTACTTTTTTTGTGAGGTTTTTCTTAAGACTTCAATTGTTTCTGATATGTTCATGTTCCAAAAATAACTTATTAATAAATACAAAGAAAATATTACATATCCAAACAGTCAAAGACACAGATTTTTTTATCATTATTGGGGCCTTTTTGTCAAGGGGCTTTTTTCTGGGGGTTTATGGGGGGAGGGAGGGGGGAGGGGGCTTTTGTCCTAGACCTGATATAGATGTTAAAGAAATGTTAGTAAGAAAGGGTATAGATGTAAGTGAACATGAGAGACTATCCAGTATTACACTTAGCCACAAATCTTAATAAGAGTAAAGTTTAAACACTCTATCATGCAAAATACATGCACAATGGTTTGAATAAAAAGTAAACACTTTATGTACAAGATGATGTTTTATCAATTCCACACAGCACAAGAGCCAAACTCTGATAGTCAATAAGTAAGAATGGATATGGAAGTAAATGAATATGAGAGACTATCCAACATTACACTTCGTCATATACATTTTTAGGAGTATAAAAATTAGATACTCTATCGCACAGGATAAGCTCACAACTGTATAAATATGAATGTAAACACACAAAATGAATCCTTATACTGGCATTCAGGTTTAATGTAAGCACACAATATGAATCCTTTTACTGGCATTCAGGTTTAATGTAAACACACAACATGAATCCTTCTACTGGCATTCAGGTTTAATGTAAACACACAACACGAATCCTTCTGCTGGCATTCAGGTTTAATGTAAGCACACAACATGAAATCCTTCTACTGGCATTCAGGTTTGATGTAAATTCACAACATGAATCCTTCTGCTGGCATTCAGGTTTAATGTAAACACACAACATGAATCATTCTGCTGGCATTCAGGTTTAATGTAAACTCACAACATAAATCATTCTACTGGCATTCAGGTTTAATGTAAACACAAAAAATGAATCCTTCTGCTGGCATTCAGGTTTAATGTAAACTCACAACATGAATCCTTCTACTGGCATTCAGGTTTAATGTAAACTCACAACATGAATCCTTCTACTGGCATTCAGGTTTAATGTAAACTCACAACATAAATCATTCTACTGGCATTCAGGTTTAATGTAAACTCACAACATAAATCACTCTACTGGCATTCAGGTTTAATGTAAACTCACAACATAAATCATTCTACTGGCATTCAGGTTTAATGTAAACTCACAACATAAATCATTCTACTGGCATTCAGGTTTAATGTAAACTCACAACATGAATCCTTCTGCTGGCATTCAGGTTTAATGTAAACACACAACATGAATCATTCTACTGGCATTCAGGTTTAATGTAAGCACACAACTTGAATCCTTCTACTGGCATTCAGGTTTAATGTAAACTCACAACATAAATCATTCTACTGGCATTCAGGTTTAATGTAAGCACACAATATGAATCCTTCTACTGGCATTCAGGTTTAATGTAAACTCACAACATGAATCCTTCTACTGGCATTCAGGTTTAATGTAAACTCACAACATAAATCATTCTACTGGCATTCAGGTTTAATGTAAACTCACAACATAAATCACTCTACTGGCATTCAGGTTTAATGTAAACTCACAACATAAATCATTCTACTGGCATTCAGGTTTAATGTAAACTCACAACATAAATCATTCTACTGGCATTCAGGTTTAATGTAAACTCACAACATGAATCCTTCTGCTGGCATTCACGTTTAATGTAAACACACAACATGAATCATTCTACTGGCATTCAGGTTTAATGTAAGCACACAACTTGAATCCTTCTACTGGCATTCAGGTTTAATGTAAACTCACAACATAAATCATTCTACTGGCATTCAGGTTTAATGTAAGCACACAATATGAATCCTTCTACTGGCATTCAGGTTTAATGTAAACACACAACATGAATCCTTCTACTGGCATTCAGGTTTAATGTAAACACACAACATGAATCCTTCTGCTGGCATTCAGGTTTAATGTAAGCACAAAACATGAAATCCTTCTGCTGGCATTCAGGTTTAATGTAAACTCACAACATAAATCATTCTACTGGCATTCAGGTTTAATGTAAACACACAACATGAATCCTTCTGCTGGCATTCAGGTTTAATGTAAACTCACAACATAAATCATTCTACTGGCATTCAGGTTTAATGTAAACTCACAACATAAATAATTCTACTAGCATTCAGGTTTAATGTAAACTCACAACATAAATCATTCTACTGGCATTCAGGTTTAATGTAAACTCACAACATGAATTATTCTACTGGCATTCAGGTTTAATGTAAACTCACAACATAAATCATTCTACTGGCATTCAGGTTTAATGTAAACTCACAACATATATCATTCTACTGGCATTCAGGTTTAATGTAAACTCACAACATGAATCTTTCTGCTGGCATTCAGGTTTAATGTAAACACACAACATGAATCCTTCTGCTGGCATTCAGGTTTAATGTAAACACACAACATGAATCCTTCTACTGGCATTCAGGTTTAATGTAAACACACAACATGAATCCTTCTACTGGCATTCAGGTTTAATGTAAACACACAAAATGAATCCTTTTGCTGGCATTCAGGTTTAATGTAAACACACAACATGAATCCTTTTGCTGACATTCAGGTTTAATGTAAACACACAACATGAATCCTTCTACTGGCATTCAGGTTTAATGTAAACACACAACATGAATCCTTCTACTGGCATTCAGGTTTAATGTAAACACACAACATGAATCCTTCTACTGGCATTCAGGTTTAATGTAAACTCACAACATAAATCATTCTACTGGCATTCAGGTTTAATGTAAACACACAACATGAATCTTTCTACTGGCATTCAGGTTTAATGTAAACTCACAACATGAATCCTTCTACTGGCATTCAGGTTTAATGTAAACTCACAACATAAATCATTCTACTGGCATTCGGGTTTAATGTAAACACACAACATGAATCCTTCTGCTGGCATTCAGGTTTAATGTAAACTCACAACATAAATCATTCTACTGGCATTCAGGTTTAATGTAAACACACAACATGAATCATTCTACTGGCATTCAGGTTTAATGTAAACACAACATAAATCATTCTACTGGCATTCAGGTTTAATGTAAACACACAAAATGAATCCTTCTGCTGGCATTCAGGTTTAATGTAAACACACAACATGAATCCTTCTACTGGCATTCAGGTTTAATGTAAACACACAAAATGAATCCTTTTGCTGGCATTCAGGTTTAATGTAAACACACAACATGAATCCTTTTGCTGGCATTCAGGTTTAATGTAAACACACAACATGAATCCTTCTACTGGCATTCAGGTTTAATGTAAACACACAACATGAATCCTTCTACTGGCATTCAGGTTTAATGTAAACTCACAACATGAATCCTTTTGCTGGCATTCAGGTTTAATGTAAACACACAACATGAATCCTTTTGCTGGCATTCAGGTTTAATATAAACACACAACATGAATCCTTTTGCTGGCATTCAGGTTTAATGTAAACACATAATGAATCCTTCTGCTGGCATTCAGGTTTAATGTAAACACACAACATGAATCCTTTTGCTGGCATTCAGGTTTAATGTAAACACACAACATGAATCCTTTTACTGGCATTCAGGTTTAATGTAAACACACAACATGAATCCTTCTGCTGGCATTCAGGTTTAATGTAAACACACAACATGAATCCTTTTGCTGGCATTCAGGTTTAATGTAAACTCACAACATAAATCATTCTACTGGCATTCAGGTTTAATGTAAACTCACAACATAAATCCTTCTACTGACATTCAGGTTTAATGTAAACTCACAACATAAATCCTTCTACTGGCATTCAGGTTTAATGTAAACTCACAACATAAATCCTTCTACTGGCATTCAGGTTTAATGTAAACACACAACATGAATCCTTTTGCTGGCATTCAGGTTTAATGTAAACACACAACATGAATCCTTTTGCTGGCATTCAGGTTTAATGTAAACTCACAACATAAATCATTCTACTGGCATTCAGGTTTAATGTAAACTCACAACATAAATCATTCTACTGACATTCAGGTTTAATGTAAACACACAACATGAATCATTCTACTGGTATTCAGGTTTAATGTAAACTCACAACATAAATCATTCTACTGGCATTCAGATTTAATGTAAACTCACAACATGAATCCTTCTGCTGGCATTCAGGTTTAATGTTAACACACAAAATGAATCTTTCTACTGGCATTCAGGTTTAATGTAAACACACAACATGAATCCTTCTACTGGCATTCAGGTTTAATGTAAACACACAAAATGAATCCTTTTGCTGGCATTCAGGTTTAATGTAAACACACAACATGAATCCTTTTGCTGGCATTCAGGTTTAATGTAAACACACAACATGAATCCTTCTACTGGCATTCAGGTTTAATGTAAACACACAACATGAATCATTCTACTGGCATTCAGGTTTAATGTAAACTCACAACATGAATCCTTTTGCTGGCATTCAGGTTTAATGTAAACACACAACATGAATCCTTTTGCTGGCATTCAGGTTTAATGTAAACACACAACATGAATCCTTTTGCTGGCATTCAGGTTTAATGTAAACACATAATGAATCCTTCTGCTGGCATTCAGGTTTAATGTAAACACACAACATGAATCCTTTTGCTGGCATTCAGGTTTAATGTAAACACACAACATGAATCCTTTTACTGGCATTCAGGTTTAATGTAAACACACAACATGAATCCTTCTGCTGGCATTCAGGTTTAATGTAAACACACAACATGAATCCTTTTGCTGGCATTCAGGTTTAATGTAAACTCACAACATAAATCATTCTACTGGCATTCAGGTTTAATGTAAACTCACAACATAAATCCTTCTACTGACATTCAGGTTTAATGTAAACTCACAACATAAATCCTTCTACTGGCATTCAGGTTTAATGTAAACTCACAACATGAATCCTTTTGCTGGCATTCAGGTTTAATGTAAACACACAACATGAATCCTTTTGCTGGCATTCAGGTTTAATGTAAACACACAACATGAATCCTTTTGCTGGCATTCAGGTTTAATGTAAACTCACAACATAAATCATTCTACTGGCATTCAGGTTTAATGTAAACTCACAACATAAATCATTCTACTGACATTCAGGTTTAATGTAAACACACAACATGAATCATTCTACTGGTATTCAGGTTTAATGTAAACTCACAACATAAATCATTCTACTGGCATTCAGATTTAATGTAAACTCACAACATAAATCATTCTACTGGCATTCAGGTTTAATGTAAACTCACAACATTAATCATTCTACTGGCATTCAGGTTTAATGTAAACACACAACATGAATCATTCTACTGGCATTCAGGTTTAATATAAACTCACAACATAAATCATTCTACTGGCATTCAGATTTAATGTAAACACACAACATGAATCCTTCTGCTGGCATTCAGGTTTAATGTAAACACATAATGAATCCTTCTGCTGGCATTCAGGTTTAATGTAAACACACAACATGAATCCTTCTGCTGGCATTCAGGTTTAATGTTAACACACAAAATGAATCCTTCTGCTGACATTAAGGTTTAATGTAAACACAACATGAATCTTTCTGCTGGCATTCAGGTTTAATGTAAACACATAATGAATCCTTCTGCTGACATTCAGGTTTAATGTAAACACACAACATAATCTTTCCGCTGACATTCAGGTTTACTGTAATAACAAAACATGAATCTTTCTGCTGGCATTCAGGTTTAATGTAAACACATAATGCATCCTTCTGCTTACTTTCAGGTTTAATGGAAACACACAAAATGAATCTTTCTGCTGGCATTCAGGTTTAATGTAAACACACAACATGAATCATTCTACTGGCATTCAGGTTTAATGTAAACTCACAACATAAATCATTCTACTGGCATTCAGGTTTAATGTAAACACACAACATGAATCATTCTACTGACATTCAGGTTTAATGTAAACTCACAACATAAATCCTTCTACTGGCATTCAGGTTTAATGTAAACTCACAACATGAATCCTTTTGCTGGCATTCAGGTTTAATGTAAACACACAACATGAATCCTTTTGCTGGCATTCAGGTTTAATGTAAACACACAACATGAATCCTTTTGCTGGCATTCAGATTTAATGTAAACTCACAACATAAATCATTCTACTGGCATTCAGGTTTAATGTAAACTCACAACATAAATCATTCTACTGACATTCAGGTTTAATGTAAACACACAACATGAATCATTCTACTGGTATTCAGGTTTAATGTAAACTCACAACATAAATCATTCTACTGGCATTCAGATTTAATGTAAACTCACAACATAAATCATTCTACTGGCATTCAGGTTTAATGTAAACTCACAACATTAATCATTCTACTGGCATTCAGGTTTAATGTAAACACACAACATGAATCATTCTACTGGCATTCAGGTTTAATATAAACTCACAACATAAATCATTCTACTGGCATTCAGATTTAATGTAAACACACAACATGAATCCTTCTGCTGGCATTCAGGTTTAATGTAAACACATAATGAATCCTTCTGCTGGCATTCAGGTTTAATGTAAACACACAACATGAATCCTTCTGCTGGCATTCAGGTTTAATGTTAACACACAAAATGAATCTTTCTACTGGCATTCAGGTTTAATGTAAACACACAACATGAATCCTTCTGCTGACATTCAGGTTTAATGTAAACACAACATGAATCTTTCTGCTGGCATTCAGGTTTAATGTAAACACATAATGAATCCTTCTGCTGACATTCAGGTTTAATGTAAACACACAACATAATCTTTCCGCTGACATTCAGGTTTACTGTAATAACAAAACATGAATCTTTCTGCTGGCATTCAGGTTTAATGTAAACACATAATGCATCCTTCTGCTTACTTTCAGGTTTAATGGAAACACACAAAATGAATCTTTCTGCTGGCATTCAGGTTTAATGTAAACACACAACATGAATCATTCTACTGGCATTCAGGTTTAATGTAAACTCACAACATAAATCATTCTACTGGCATTCAGGTTTAATATAAACACACAACATGAATCATTCTACTGGCATTCAGGTTTAATATAAACTCACAACATAAATCATTCTACTGGCATTCAGATTTAATGTAAACACACAACATGAATCCTTCTGCTGGCATTCAGGTTTAATGTAAACACATAATGAATCTTTCTGCTGGCATTCAGGTTTAATGTAAACACACAACCTGAATTGTTCTGCTGACAATAGACATTTATGTTTAATTTAAAAATCGATATATCACATAGAAAATTAATGATGTTTTGTTCCTCTTTTCTTCTAACAGTAATAGTTAGGAGCACAGGCACTTGTTTCATTCAAAAAATATATGCCCCTCCTCTTCCTTACTTCAAGGTAAACATCTGCCCTTTACCCCTTCCCCACTTTGCCTCAATATTTTTTGCTTATTTGTGATCCTTTCGCTGACCCAATTACAAATGTATATCGTTACACTTATATTTCTCTTTTCGACTGCCACATTTAAATATAAATACCGAGCCCCCCTCAGACAAATTGTACAAGAATATTCAGCGAAAGTCGCATTTTCTATTTTTCAGTCACTGAAATGGATGCAGTCACTTCCGGTCCGTTCTAAATTGATTTAGAAACTAAAAAAAAAGGTGTTTTAAAAATCAATTGTCAGTGATTTGGAGTTGAACATATTTTTATAATCTGCATTGGAACAATTATCTGTATTTTAAAGGCTTACTTTACATTTGAGAGGAGATGATCATGATGGCATTGTTACACATGGCCGGTCTAGAGAATTCCGAATGCATATGAAAAAATCCAGCGCAAACCGGAAGTGGTTGTATCCGTTTCAGTGACTGAAAAATAGAAAATGCGACTCGCTGAATATTCTTGTCCAATTCGTCTGAGGGGTCCGGTATTTATATTTAAATGTGGCAGTCGAAAAGAGAAATATCTCGGGAGTGTAACGATATAATTGGGTCAGCAAAAGGATCACAAATAAGCGAAAAATATTGAGGCGAAGGGGTAAAGGGCAGATGTTTACCTTGAAGTAAGGAAGAGGAGGGGGCATATATTTTTTGAATGAAACAAGTGCCTGTGGTTAGGAGGGTGTATAATGGATTGCAAAAAGATACTCGTATAGGCAACAGTTGTTAGTAAATATTTTTAATAGTAAAGCATCAAAATAATATTTGAGGGTTCTATTAATATAATTTTGATTATTGAGAAATTGCAGGTTTCTTTTATCTTGATGTGTAATTACAAAAAAAAAAAACCCAGCTGTATAAAAATTATGGCTTCAATTGAAAATTGTCTTGCACATATGTTCATATTTTGTAATTTAATTTCACTTTGTTCCTTCAATGTTTTTAAGGATGCCTTAGAGTTGATGGGTTTGATGGCAGTAGTTGTAAACTGTGCTCTGATTGGTGTAAGTGGTCAAATCAAGCGTATGCTTCCAGTTACAGAATTATCAACAACCATTATTATCATTGTTATTCTGGAGGTAAATAGATTGTGTTAAGATTTGTATGTCTAAAGTGAATGGGGGTTGGAATAAGGGGGTATTCCCAATCACAAGTAAAATGTTTAAAATACTGTTAATATCCATGTTATTTAACCTGGTACTTGAATGTTTATTTGATGGACATCATTAGAATATGTGAATTCTTCTGCTTGTACAAACTTTAACATGTGTGTCACAGGTTATTGTTTAGCACAGGAGCACATGATTTTAAGGGAAAATGAATAAAAAAAAACTGAACATGTACTGCACAGTAATGATCATTGGGTAGTATCTTAAAATGTGTATTGTTTTTATGTTAGTTGGAAATCTGCCAAGTTAACAGGACTCAATGGGAGGAAATGCTTTTTTAAACATATTTTTTCATTTAAACCATTGAAGCATTCAAAGGAATACTTGTCTTGAATGTTCCATGGATAACTCTGTATATGTTATATTTAAGTTATAAATTGATACTAATAGTTATATATTATAAACAGATCATTTATAGCTAAATAAGTGATGAAGGCTTAGATGAACTTGTATGTAGTTCACAACAAATAAACTGACATTTTGTGAATCACTTGGCAAACTTTTGTCCAGGTAGAAATTTGCTTATGCTAGTAGTCCTAAGATTTTACAGTTATATTATTTCATTCAATTAAAAAAGTTTAACCATCAGTAATGACCATACATGTTATATCTAACGGTGTTAAATAAAAAAAAAACCATAATTTCCTGGTGTCTAACTGTCTAATTGTTTGCATTCAAAACTCCTTTGGTAATTTAATAATTGTAAATAGCTTGAGGGCATTGACTTTGTTTATTTCATAATTCTAACATGACCTCACTCTTTCCCTTTGTTAAAAAAAACCAGAATTATTTCTTTGTATTATCTCATTAGCACATGCGCCGATGAATGTGACTGACGTTTCCATTCGCAGCATAAATTGTGACCCGAATAATGCTGATAGAGGGCGCAGTATTATTCGAGTTACATAAATTGTGTGCGACATTTTCCGCAAGCATATGTATAAATTACCATCTTCCAATCAAAGTATACTACCGTATTTGTACTCTTAGACATATCAGAATCAAAATAAATCATGGAAGCCAGAATGTGTTTTGAGTTTTAACATGGATTGACGGATATTAGTAAATTTTATCCCTCGCTTCTGGCTCGGGATAAAATACTAATATCCGCCAATCCATGTTAAAACTCCCAACACATTCTGGCTTCCATGATTTATTTCTTAACTAGACTTTTATTACAGGTCAAAATGAATTTAACTAGATACATGTACATGTATTACAAATTTTCATTTATGTGCTCATAGAAAAATGTTTGATAACAATTCCATACAACTTGAGAATCTAGCGACCATTTCACTAAAGTGATCGTAAATCGTAAGTCTAAGATCACTCTTATGATTTCCTTACGTGCATGTATACGTGCGTTTCAGTTTCACTAAACTAGTCCTAATCTTACGAGTGAGGACTTATGACTTGCAACAAGTAACATCTCCTATAACGGAGGTAGAAAAAGGTATTGTATCATTTATTTATATAGTATATCTTGGAAACTGATTACATTAAATTCACATTGGGTTAATTAAAAATTTTAAATTATTTAAGGTAATACATGTATGAAAGGCAAATATCGTGGAATTTTTGGATTAAATATTTTCACTTAATATGTCACTTAATTTTAACTAAAACCAACTGCATAACATTAAAAATGTTCTGTTCCTAATATATTTTATGTTATTCATATAATATGAAACATTATTGTTTTGTAACTTTTGAATCTGTTAATTTCGTCATATTTCATGTTTAATATTGTATATTTACCTCATTTACACATATGTGTCATATGTGTCTGAGCATTGTTTAATAAAATCTTGAAATCTTGAGAAATGTTCTACTAGTGAATTTCAAAAGTCAAAAATAGAAAATATGCATGAAACAAGAAAGTAAGCAATGGAGTTACACCTCCCTCTTATATTGTGTAGTGGCTAATAAACAGTATAAGAACAGTCTAAGCATAAATTGTTTAGTGGCTAATAAACAGTATAAGAACAGTCTAAGCATAAATTGTGTAGTGGCTAATAAACAGTATAAGAACAGTCTAAGCATAAATTGTGTAGTGGCTAATAAACAGTATAAGAACAGTCTAAACATAAATTGTGTAGTGGCTAATAAACAGTATAAGAACAGTCTAAGCATAAATTGTGTAGTGGCTAATAAACAGTATAAGAACAGTCTAAGCATAAATTGTGTAGTGGCTAATAAACAGTATAAGAACAGTCTAAACATAAATTGTGTAGTGGCTAATAAACAATATAAGAACAGTCTAAGTATAAATTGTGTAGTGGCTAATAAACAGTATAAGAACAGTCTAAACATAAATTGTGTAGTGGCTAATAAACAGTATAAGAACAGTCTAAGCATAAATTGTGTAGTGGCTAATAAACAGTATAAGAACAGTCTAAACATAAATTGTGTAGTGGCTAATAAACAGTATAAGAACAGTCTAAGCATAAATTGTGTAGTGGCTAATAAACAGTATAAGAACAGTCTAAGCATAAATTGTGTAGTGGCTAATAAACAGTATAAGAACAGTCAAAACATAAATTAATTATTGTAAACATTTAAAAAATATTCTTGTCTTAATTTTTTTTATCAACATTTAAAAAATTGCAAATGAAACATGATACTACATGTATTAACTTTTAAGATAAGATGTTCAAAAAAATAAACATATTTCTCAAATCTACTGCAATCATTCCAAACCGGTGTCATATTGTATTTTGAAACCCTGAAAAATGGGTCTGTCTAAACACTGCAAAGACCCGTCTTAGTGCACTAAGTCTAAGACCTTAAAAGTTGAACTAAGACCATTATATGATGGTTTAATCGTAAAAAAGGACTAGCAATGTGAAAGATAGTTAATTTCATACAACATTTTTATATTAATATTTGATATTAACAATGAATAAATTGCCAATTAATGTTTATTTAAAAATTATTGGTAATTAACAAAATCACAGGAAATCCGGTAATAACACGCTGCGATGATTTCAATCAACAGATGGTGATCATCAAAGAGAATGATTGCTTTTATTTCATATTATAGATACACAGATTGACAGGCGAAATAGAAAAAATGGAAACTATGATCCTGCATTTTGCTCTTAAAAAACCTCTGCTAAAATGTCAAAATTCACATAAAAATTTCAAGAATCTCCTTATTGTTAAATAGAAAGTATCACATGTATTAATGATATATTTATTTTTATTCCAGCATATTATTTTAGCAATAAAATTGTTAATAGCCTATGCCATTCCCGATGTTCCAGAAGCCATTGCTACAAAGAAAGCTAAATTAGAATTTCTCAGAAGAATTGCATTTAAGGTTTGTTATGTCTTCATATTGTTAACTAATGAAAATATTTTGCCTCATTGTGTGATAAATGAAAAGAGAAAAAATTTCTGAAGTAGAGAGTGGTATAGTGGAATATATGGGATAGTGTATGGCCATTAAGAAAATATTAAAAGGTGTGAAATAAATAAGGTAAAATAGCTCCAGATAGACTTAAGAAATCACTTTTTTACATCTCTGGTAAGTATGCATTATTAGGGGCTGACACTGAGATGATATATCTACTGTGGATTCTTATTTCAAGATTTAAAACCATTTGAGAATTCAAGTTCCTTACTGAACCAATCTCAATAATACTATTTATTATTTCACTTTTATCAATCTAGAGCAAATGTATGTCTTACTTGATAATAGACTGATCTGGTGTTACAAAAGTTTGAACTCATTTACTTGTTATTTTATATAATTTGTTGCCATTTATGAATTCTGGAAAAAAAAAATCCCTTTTCTTATACTCGTAATCTGCAAGGATGGGTAATGTTTGATGATATTGGAACAATAATATTTGACTGTTTTTTTCTCTCCCCTTTTTAGTTATGGGTTGTATTACATACATATATGTTACAAGGTTTTAAATCTGATGGGTTGTATTACATACATATATGATACATGGTTTTGTATCTGACGGGTTGTATTACATACATATATGATACAAGGTTTTATATATGATGGGTTGTATTACAAACATATATGATACAAGGTTTTATATCTGATGGGTTGTATTACATACATATATGATACAAGGTTTTATATTTGATGGGTTGTATTACGTACATATATGATACATGGTTTTATATCTGATGGGTTGTATTACATACATATATGATACAAGGTTTTACATCTGATGGGTTGTATTACATACATGTATGATACAAGGTTTTATATCTGATGGGTTGTATTACATACATATATATTACAAGGTTTTATATCTGATGGGTTGTATTACATACATACATGTATGATACAAGGTTTTATATCTGATGGGTTGTATTACATACATATATGATACAAGGTTTTACATCTGATGGGTTGTATTACATACATATATGATACAATGTTTTATATCTGATGGGTTGTATTACATACATATATGATACAAGGTTTTATATCTGATGGGTTGTATTATATACATACATGTATATGATACAAGGTTTTATATCTGATGGGTTGTATTACATACATATATGATACAAGATTTTATATCTGATGGGTTGTATTGCATACATATATGATACAAGGTTTTATATTTGATGGGTTGTATTACATACATATATGATACAAGGTTTTATATCTGATGGGTTGTATTACATACATATATGTTACACGGTTTTATATCTGATGGGTTGTATTGCATACATATATGATACAAGGTTTTGTATCTGATGGGTTGTATTACATACATATGTTACAAGGTCTTACATCTGATGTATTACATACATATATATGTATTACATACATATATGATACAAGGTTTTATATATGATGGGTTGTATTACATTCATACATGTATATGATACAAGGTTTTATATCTGATGGGTTGTATTACATACATATATATGATACAAGGTTTTGTATCTGATGGGTTGTATTGCATACATATATGATACAAGGTTTTGTATCTGATGGGTTGTATTACATACATATGTTACAAGGTCTTACATCTGATGTATTACATACATATATGATACAAGGTTTTATATATGATGGGTTGTATTACATACATACATGTATATGATACAAGGTTTTATATCTGATGGGTTGTATTACATACATATATGATACAAGGTTTTATATTTGATGGGCTGTATTACATACATATATGATACAAGGTTTTATATCTGATGGGTTGTATTACATACATATATGATACAAGGTTTTATGTGATGGGTTGTATTACATACATATATGATACAAGGTTTTGTATCTGATGGGTTGTATTACATACATATATGATACAAGGTTTTATATTTGATGGGCTGTATTACATACATATATGATACAAGGTTTTATATCTGATGGGTTGTATTACATACATATATGATACAAGGTTTTATATCTGATGGGTTGTATTACATACATATATGATACAAGGTTTTATATCTGATGGGTTGTATTACATACATATATGATACAAGGTTTTATATCTGATGGGTTGTATTACATACATATATGATACACAGTTTTATATCTGATGGGTTGTATTACATATATATATATATATGATACAAGGTTTTGTATCTGATGGGTTGTATTACATACATATATGATACATGGTTTTATATCTGATGGGTTGTATTACATACATACATGTATATGATACGAGGTTTTATGTGATGGATTGTATTACATACATATATAATACAAGGTTTTATATCTGATGGGTTGTATTACATACATACATGTATATGATACAAGGTTTTATATCTGATGGGTTGTATTACAAACATATATGATAGAAGGTTTTGTATAGATAAATATAGATATATTTCTTTATTTCTTTCAGCGGTTAGAATCACAAGTTACCAATTGTAGTTCTGTAAAGGAAACCAATTTACCAAAACAACTGTCAAAAAATAACATAATTCAACAAGGAAACCAAACTTTGTATGGAGATCAAAGGAGCTCAACAAATCATGTGACACCTACTAATTGTAAAAATAGCTTTAATGGAAACAACTCAAATTCTATTGACAGAAATTATATTGACAATGTGAGATATTCTGCTATTATAGAGAATGTTATTGAAACAGAAGATATGTCAAGGACAGATGACTCTAGAGATCATGTTCAAACTGTCATGAATGACAGAAAAGACAGAAAAAAGACATGTGTACATGATTCTTGTTCCATAAAAAATGTATCAAATTTAAATACTGGACACATCAATGTATATTCATCCTCAAATAGAGGAAAAGAAGAATATTGCAGCCCAAAATCTACTTCTATGTCTCATTCTTTAGACAATGAACTAATTGAAAAATATATTAATACAAGTACAGGAACAATAGATAGAACACAGTCATTGCCAGATGAACAGTTAAAACAGTTGCTGGCTAATTCAGAGAAAAAAAGTTCAGGGACCTACATTTCATCTATGACTATACCATTACAATCTACTACACAGAGAAAAACTGTTTTTTCTGTGGTCAAAACTGGTCAGTCATCATGCATTGTTCCACACAAGTTGTCTCAACCAGGTACTAAAGATTCTCAGTTGTCTAATTTTGATAAGAATAAGATATCTGAAAAAAACAGAGATAACCCCAAAACTAAATTAACAAAAACAGGAAATATAAGAGTGGAATCTTGCTTGTGACTTTTTTTTATATATTAAATATCTGTTTTATTTTTTATAATTAATGCCACATCAATGTTGTAATTTTTAATGATTTTTATCCCCACGGCAACGAAGTTGCGAAGAGATATAGTAACGCTACCGTAATCCGTCCGTCCTTCCGTAACATCCTTGTGTACACTCTAGAATCAACATCCTTTAATGGATTTTGACCAAACTTAGTACATACTTAGTCCTTCAGAAAATCTGGAACCCTATTGATTTTCAAGGTCAAAGGTCAAGGTCACCAGGTCAAATTTTTAACGTGTAACATCCTTGTGAACACTCCAGAATCAACATCCTTCAATGGATTTTGACCAACCTTGGTACATACTTAGTCCTTAAGATAATCTGGAACCCTATTGATTTTCAAGGTCATAGGTTAAAGATCAAAGGTCATCGGGTCAAATGTTTACCACGTAGCATCCTTGTGAACACTCTAGAATCAACATCCTTCAATGGATTTTGACCAAACTTGGTACATACTTAGTCCTTACGAGAATCTAGAACCCTATTGATTTTCAGGCGAGGGGATACGCCACGCTTGAGTTGCCCTTGTTTAAATGGCAGTCATAATTTTTCTATCATGTCATAAGTAAAAAATGATTCACACTATGTATGAATGTTGAAATTGACAGTTCATGTCTAGTCTTAAAGACACATTGTGTAGATACAGTAAAATTACCTCCATGCATCCATTTTTAATGACTATAAGTTACACCACAAGGCTATATTTATTGTTTGCTATCATATTTTGTGCAGAATCTCATGTCATTTTGGTAACACCATGAGGCTATTTTTATTGTTTACTATCATATTTTGTACAGAATCTCATGTCATTTTGGTAACACCATGAGGCTATATTTATTGTTTGCTATCATATTTTGTACAGAATCTCATGTCATTTTGGTAACACCATGAGGCTATTTTTATTGTTTACTATCATATTTTGTGCAGAATCTCATGTCATTTTGGTAACACCATGAGGCTATTTTTATTGTTTACTATCATATTTTGTACAGAATCTCATGTCATTTTGGTAACACCATGAGGCTATTTTTATTGTTTACTATCATATTTTGTACAGAATCTCATGTCATTTTGGTAACACCATGAGGCTATTTTTATTGTTTGCTATCATATTTTGTACAGAATGCTTTATATATGATATGAATAATATTTTTAATTATTGATTTTATTTGGGCAGAGGAATGGTTGCTTGTTGTTTTTTTTATTGTTTATGTTATTTATATAATTTATGCTTTGTTGTAAATATTATACAAGAAATATTTTGTTGATGAGATTTCTGTGTACAAATGTATATGTTTGTTTCTCTCTTGATTGGAAAAGATATGTAAAGAAATCAGTGAAATATTGTTTATAAAAAATATGACTGCATGTAAAAGAAATGAGAAAAAAGAAAGGGGATTTTACTGTCACTGCTCTCTCTAATGAACATTGAAAACATTTTGTCAACTTCACCTTCTGATAAGAAAAAGAGAGAACATGTGATGTCACAATCATATTAACACTCACTCAAATTTATAGGTCATCAATTAACAAAGGTCTTACTGGTATATTACAAATAAATAAATATTCCATCTGAAAATATTATATACCTTCTTTTTTGTAAGAATGAAACTTTGTCTAATTGTTTCTTTTAAAATTGTTTAATCTAACCAATTAATTTGTTTAATATACACATTTTATTTTAAAAGTTACCTTGTGATATCTTATGTCACGCAGGGGAAGTAACTTTTGTCAGACTTGTATTTAGTATAAAACTATACATTGTTTCATACCATTGGTATCATTTATGTACAATGTTATGGGATGTACAAATTATTATACGCCCGTCTTTAAGACAGGACATATTATGGTATACCAATGTCCGACTGTCCGTCCGTCCGTTTCACATGTCGCGCTCTAACATAAAAACCCCTTGGCCAATTCACTTCAAATTTCACAGAGTTATTGGAATTGATGGTTTTACGGACTGTATACTTTATGGTGAAATTTCGAATTTTCATTCCAGAGTTATGGGACTTTATTCATCAAATTGTAGGTGATTTTTCGTATGTTGTGCTGTAAATTGAGAACCCCTTGGCCAATTCACTTCAAACTTTGCATAGTTATTGGAATTGATAGTCTTATGGTCTGTATACTTTTTGGTGAAATTTCAATTTTTCATTCCAGAGTTATGGGACTTTATTCATCAAATTGTAGGCGATTTTTCGTATGTTGCACTGTAAATTGAGAACCCCTTTGCCAATTCACTTCAAACTTCGCACAGTTATTGGAATTGATAATCTTACGGTCTGTATACTTTTTGATGAAATTTCGATTTTTCATTCCAGAGTTATGGGACTTTATTCATCAAATTGTAGGCAATTTTTCGTATGTCACGCTGTAAATTGAGAACCCCTTCGCCAATTCACTTCAAACTTCGTATTGTTATTGGAATTGATAGTCTTTACTGATTTCTCAAAAAATGTTGTTTTCAATTGTATAAATGTTCCAAATCGTGTTTATGATACAGCTGTTGGTGAAATATAGATTTTTCATTCAAGAGTTATAGGAAAGAAAGTTTTTACAAATATTGTATGAATGTTGACGACGGGCGTATATTGCGCATGGGGAATACTGTATAAAATTGCCATATTTCATGCCAATCATACAACTAATATGGCCACCATAGGCAGTACTTGTTTATGTTAGTGGGCCTCTAGTTAATTTTTATTCTAATTGTGCTATACTGCATTGTTGTCTTTATCTTTCTTGTTTATTCTTGTTTTTATAAATATATTGTTATTATATTTATTTTTGATTTTCATTGTTAATCTTGTTAAAATATTGCATATCAATAAACTGATAAAAACAAAATGTTTTGCATGTATTTCTCATAAACCAGAAGTATAAAAGGAAATAGCTGGTGAATTATGTCCCTTTAAAACTTTGCACATTAAGGTTGGTGAGTGATTCTTGATTAACGTCATGTGAGCATGTTTAAAATTAAAATCTTCTCCTCTGAACCACATTAAACTTATCTTCAATGGTCTATAGGTCAAAATTGTGACTGACAGCCCTACCCTCCATTCAAGATGGCTGTCATTACTAAGGCCATGTAAAATTAATTATCTGGTTCTCAGATACTGACTTTCAAAAAAATGATGAGGGAGGGAGGGTATTTAATTTTTGTATTTATATGCATATTGGTCCAATCTTTAGGTTGCACAAATCCTTTACAATAGTTCCATCCGTTATTTTCACAATAAACCACGGGTAATGACATGAAATCCCGTCAAAAACGGTCACCGAAATCAACTTTGGTTCCATTTTATCGATTGTTACCATTCGGAACTACCGGAAGTAATGACATCGTACAATCAGAGGAAAACACAGGAGTGTTCTGAAGGTGTATTACCACTAAACATGGGTACCAGTCGAAAAGAACGTATGGGAAAGTAGTACGTAAACAGAAAATGGATTCCTACATTGTTGGATAAAAAATAAACCCTATTAGATACTGCAAAATACTGAATGTCAGCAGAAACCTACATATTTTAGGATAATTTTAAGCCCATATTTGATGTCCTTGTGGTTTTAAATAAAAATTTGATTGCATTGGAAAGAAACCACCTGAATTTGTGTTAAATCGAAAGTGAAAGTAGGATTTTTGACGGTAGACATCTTCAGACTGTCTGTATTTTCTTATATGCCATTAAATGTATGTTGATTTTCGGAGTTAAGCTTCCTATTAGGTACCCCTTCCATGAGATATGAGTGTCACTTAGATTAAACTTAAGATGAATCCTGTATGAAAGCTCAATTTTTTTTTATTTAACATAGAAGGCTATGGAGAATTCTTTAGTGGTATTACACCTGAATTCCTTCAACGTGAAATTGGAGTTGTCTCTCTTTGATCAATTCAAGTTAAAAGGCGCGAAAATTTGAATGCAAACTTTTTTACTGTTGTAATTATTTTTATTTGGTGATAAATACAAGCCAGTGGCCGATTTTTTGCTGACACAGCGGTATCTGAGAGCCAGATAATTAATTTTACAATAGCCTAAAAATTGAATTTTTTTTAACTGTCTATTGCTGCTTTATTTTATGGTAATTCAAAATGAGCTAAAAATTTAACTGTAGCAACATGGTAATGTGTAGTGTAATGTATATTCTGAGGTTTTCTGATTTATACTGATATGCAAATTAGGCATATTTTGATAAAAGATCACATTAGATCTTCTCCTCTGAAATGGCTGAACCAAATTTGACCAAATTTAGCTGGAATGGTCCTTCGGTTGTCCCATTTCAAAATTATCCGATAGTCCTGTCTTCCATTCAAGATGGCAGCTGTTATTAAAAATAGAAGTTCCTCTCATTGTCCATTGTTGCTATATTATTATTCTTTAATTGTCATTTGCTGCTTGATAATACATCAAAATGAACTCAAATTTTAGCTGCAACTACATGGCAATGCGTAGTTCAATATATTTTCCAGGTTTTCCTGTGATTCTTAAGGCCATGGGAGCTTTTGCCATCACTTGGCGTATGTCGTCTGTTTAACTTTTCACATTTGAATCTTCTTCTCTGAAACTGCTTGGTCAAGTGAACTGATACAGGGTAGGAAGCATCTATGGAAGGTCCTTTATAAAGATTGTTTATTTATACCGATCCATTAACAAACATGGCCACCATAGGTAATTCTTGTTTCTGGTTGGTCTATTTCTAAAAATCTTCTCCTCAGAAACCCTTTGCCAAATGAACCGAAATTGGTAGGAAACATCTATGAAAGGTCCTCTATAAAGATTGCTCATTTTGTCCTAATCCATTAACAAACATGGCTGCCATAGGCAATTTTTTCTTGGTCAATTTCTAAAAATCTTCTCTAAAACCCCCAAGCCAAATGTACCAAAACATGGCAGGAAGCATCTATGGAAGGTCCTCTATAAAGATTGCTCATTTCACCCCGATCCATTAACAAATATGACCACCATTGGCAATTCTTGTTTCTGGTTGGTTGCATCTAGAAATATTCTCCTCAGAAAACGCTTGGTCAAATGAACCGAAACTGAGTAGACAGCATCTATGGCAGATCCTCTGTAAAGATTGCTCATTTTGTTCCAATCCGTTGACAAATATGTCCGCCATAAGGCAATTCTGGATGTTTGAATTATAAAAATCTTCTCTGAAACCACTTGGCCAAATAAAGCAAGATTTTACAGGAAGCATCTTTGGATTTTGAATTATATTAATTTGTTATTTCAAAATGGCGAAAAGAATTCGTCTTTCATCTGTCTCAACAGGTAGTTTGGGACACTGATTAGTTTAAATGTTGTTTGTGTCAGGGAGACACTACTGAATCTTGTATATCATCTGCAGAAGGATACCAGATGTTAGTAAAAAGTATTCCATTATTCAATGAAGTGAATGCATAGCCTATTCCAATGGATATTTGATGCTTAGATGGCACAGGAATTGATGCAGCTCAGATTGGCAGCAATGCCAAATACCACAACAGTTGCCGATTAAAATTTAATAACATCAAACTTTTACGAGTATAAAAACGTCGCAAGTGCCCAAACAAGCATAGAAAAATTTCCCAAATTCTTCAGGGGAAGTATGGACCGTCCAGAAAGCTCAACAAGTACTCATGTTGACATGTTTCAATGTTCCTGAGTGATAAACATTCTCCAATGTCTGATTTGAGGGTGGCAATGACTATGAAACTTTATCAAAGGTTGCGAGATTGTGCTGCAACTCTCCAAGACAGTTTCTAGCAAAGTTAAATGCTGGAGATGTTATTGCACAAGAGTTCAAATACCACCCAGCTTGTTTGGTGGCACTATATAATAGGGAGAGAGAGAGTGGCTATGAGACAAGAAGATGAAAGTAATACTAACGATGCCTCAATAGCCGAATTAGTGTCATATATTTTTGAGACACAAAGGAATTCGATGGAATCAGTGGTGTTTCGTCTTGCAGACCTGATGTATGAGGAAAGACTTTTGCAACTTGGTTTGAATTCCTTGCCAGTACATACTACCCAGGGTTCCCACACAATTTTTAACATAAAATTCCAGGGTATTTCCCGATTTTTTTTCAATTTACAAGGGTGATTTTAGAAAAAGCTTGGCGCTTTTCTTTACTTTAGAATGGGGTCCGATCCATCAAATTAGTGTTTTTCAACGCTTTCGAGACGTTTCGGCCACACTCCGGTTCGGCCATAGTACGTTTCGGCCACAAACCATTTCGGCCATAGTTTATATTTAATAAGTATGGATGAAGAAACTGAGTGTCGTAGTCTGTACTTTAGTATGGATTATTAGGGGATTTTTTTTAATTAATCATGGTAATACACATCACATATTCATTGATGGGCGTCGAGATGGACTGACCATTTATTTACTTTGTTATTTTCGTACTTTTGTATGAAGAAACTGAGTGTCGTAGTCTGTACTTTTTAGTGTCGATTCTTAGGGGAATTATTTTTATAGTAATCGTGGTAATTACACATACGCATATCATATTGGCGTCTAGATGACTGACCATTTATTTATTTTGTTATTTTCGTACTTTTGTATGAAGAAACTGAGTGTCGTAGTCTGTAGTCGTAGTTAGTATGGATTCTTGGAGGAATAACATGGTTTGAAAAATTAAAATTCCGAAATTTCATGATTAATATAAAAAAAAAATATTATATAGAAATAGAAATAAGTTTATTAACCAAATCAGGGCCCCATTATTCTTCTTCTCTCAATCGCCGCGATTTTCAGATCTGCAAATCGCCGCGATTGGGAAAAGAAAAGAAGAACAATGATAATATTTGCTAAAATATATCGTTTTAAATATTATTTTTGTTTGTAATAAAGTACAGAAATTGATGATTAATTCCAGATTTTCATATAGGTAACATTCAAAACCAAAGACGTATATAAAGTAAAAACTAAGTAAATCGTAGATTATGACTTCTTTTCTTCGTGTCGATCTGCAAATGGCAGCGATTGGAAAAGAAGAACAATGATAATATTTGTTAAATAATTTTTTTTAGAAATAAAGTACTGAAAATGGTTATTAAATCTAGATTTATAAGACTTAAAACTATGTAAAACGTAGATTTTGTTTTCTTCTCTTCACCTGCACATCGCTGCGATTGGGAAAAGAAGAATAGTGATAATATTTGCTAAAATATATCGTTTTTCTCAATTTTTTATTTCTTTTTGTATTCAATATGATTATTAATGCATAATATTGTTGTAAATAACACATAAAACAACATAAATAAAACCATGGCCGAAACGTCTTTATAAAGTGTGGCCGAACTGGTACTATGGCCGAAACGTCTTGTACCCGTTTCAACGATGCTGTCCTCTATAGTAGGATAAACATTATTGTCCATTATAAGTTTGCAGGTACAATATTGTTTGACATGTGTCTGCCTGTGAAATAGATAATTATACCCCCCGCAACGAAGTTGTAGGGGTGTATACTGGTTTCACTATGTCCGCCCGTCCGTCTGTCTAGACAAATCCTATATCGTACGATAACTTGAGTTGTGTTTCTTAGAATCTTTTAAAATTTTATCAGCTGTTTACTAGTGAAGAGGGGAGGATCCCTTTCATTTTTGACGATTTTCACTTGCCGTTCCAGAGTTATTGGACTTGATATGACGGAAAATAGGAGTTTTATCCTATGTCGTATGATAACTTGAGTAGTGTTTCTCAGAATGTTTTGAAATTTTATCAGCAGCTTACCGGTGAAGAGAGGAGGATCCCTTTCATTTTTGACAATTTTCACTTTTGCCGTTCCAGAGTTATTGGACTTGATATGACGGAAAATAGGAGTTTTACGCTATGTCGTATAACTTGAGTAGTGTTTCTCAGAATGTTTTGAAATTTTATCAGCAACTTACCGGTGAAGAGAGGAGGGTCCCTTTCATTTTTGGTCGGAACAATCAGTGATGTTTTGGTTATGGAAATAGGTTGGACAGATGTGGGGAGCGGGGGGTATATCTTAGTGAGCTGTGAGCAATACTAGTTAACACTGACATCGCGGTATCACATGTTTTTGGTAATCGTTGTTATTCAAAATACCCTTGAAAAGCTGTATCTTACAAACGTGCATATGAAACAGAATTCACGATCTGTTTTGGCCCTTTCAATACTCATCCCAAAGTCATTGGTACCAACTTACTATCAAACTATTGATATGCTGCAGAACTTGCTGGTTCGAAGTTGTAAAGGAACGAAAGAACGATGATTAAAGGGAAGTAATTCAATGTTATTTAATGATTTTAAGGTACACAAATTTCAAGGTTTTCTCCCGGTTTTTGCCGTTTTCTCGATTTTCAAGGGCATTACCCGGCCGGCAGCAAGTGGAATAAAATTCCCGGGTTTTTACTGTTTTCCCCTATATGTGGGAACCCTGACTACCCGTCTGAAAGAAAAATTACTTAATACAATTCCTGGTTTGAAAAAGATATCGGCCTGACAATTTTGTTAGCATGTGACTATAAGGACACTATGCACATGCCAAAGACAGCGGAAATAATACGAGAAGACTTGCAAAAGCATAAATCAAAGTTCATGGGATCATTTTCAGCGGGCGAAATTCAATCAAGCATACCATTGTCTTTGCTTCGCCTTGTGAAAATGATTGAACATGGTCCCGATATAAAGTCCCAGTTGTAAAATGATAGATGCAAATCTGACTTGACCATTGCACAGTTGTTAATGTTTAACTAGCATCCAAATGTCACCAAAAGGACAGTGCAACAGCGACATTCTCTTGAGTGTGAAACTCTATTTTGTGTTTATTTGGGGTTGCTCATTTATGCCAATTAAAACTAGAAAAAAAAGGCAGTGTCTATTCTTACAACAATTTTCAACAAATTGTTGTAAGAATAACCGCGAATCTTTTTCTTACAACAAATGATATTACGGAATCCATTCAATGAGAAAACGATTTTTTATTTAAAATAGCGATCATATATAGTTGCATTGGGTTCCGTTACGATTTGTAACTTTTTTCATATAAATTATTATTTTATGATTACAGCCTTATAATAGACGTATTTTTATATGATTTATAAATAAAATAATTAAATAAGTTAGTTGGATTTTGTTTTATTTCAATAATAGAGAGAAAGGGTAATTGGTTTTTAGTCATGTCTAGTTGAACAATACGGACTCACATATACTTAATCACAAAAAAGATAGTACATTTGTAGAATGGACGTATTGTAATAATACGAAAACATATATGTACCAACCTTAAAAAACAGCCAAAATCAACCTATTGGTTTGTAGAATGGACGTATTGTAATAATACGAAAACATATATGTACCAACTTTAGAAAACAGGCCAAAATCAACATATTGGTGTTGTAGGCAATGCATCAAAATGTAAAATTCATTTGTGACCATTTGTGGACTTTTGCTTTAACACTTTTTTGCATTGCATTGTTTTTATATTTCAGATGTTTTATCAAAATTTAAATTTCATACTTCTAGCATTTTAAAATGATTTTTAGAAATTAAAAAAAACACTTTTATCATGCTTTTTACGATTGTCAAAATTGTGTTTTATTGTTTTTATGTAATATTTTATTATATGATGATAAATTATATGTTGTGCATATGAAGAAATGTATATAGATCTATATAATACAATAAATATATATATATGATTAATTACAACATTATCTTTTTTGTTGTAAGAATAGGCTCTAGAGGCTATTCTTACAACATATTTAATCTACAGGTAATAATTATTCGTTTCTCATTATCTAATCCGTAATATTATTTGTTGTAAGAATAAGATTCACGGCTATTCTTACAACAATTTGTTGAAAATTGTTGTAAGAATAGTCACTGCCAAAAAAAAAAAGAGCAGCTCATTGATATTCTTTTCCAGTATGTTTATGTATTTCGTACAATCGAATTCTTGAAATTTCTACACAGCTTGGAGACCAAGACAGAATTGTTTTCCTTCCGTGCAGAACGGATTGCATCTTTACGTCTGTCTAAATTGGTTTATGTTACACAGGGAGAAAACGTTCTTTGCAATAACAATATTGATGGATCAGGTCTTTGTCCAATCACGAAGACATGGATACAAGGATGTTCATATAAAAAACACGGCCGTTTGCAGATTGAAAACATCTTTAGTTATCAGGTCTGACACATATGTTGTTGTTTTAGCTATTTCTATGTTCGAGAAACTTGAACGTGGAAAGGGTGAGCGAACAGCATGGCAAATCTTTGATGATGCGACAGATACATTTGTTCGTTTGAGCGAAACACCTGCTGTCATCGGTGATCAGGACATGGAGTGTATTGAAGCTTTTTGTAGTCATCCAGTACGACAGGACTACGACAACGTTTGCCGTGAACAATGCACATTTCGAAATGTTTGCTTGGAAGCAATTCCAGTATGATGCCATTCCACCAACCAGGACAGCGTTTCTCGAACATACAAAAAGTGCAGCATATCAAGATGGTCATGTTTGGGGTCAGTATTTGAATTTTTCACAATACATACATGTACCTAGCCCAGATGACTGGAGGTGGAATGTTATTGGACACCAAACTGGTCAACACTTCCGGCAATTGCAGCGTCTTACCAGGAACTGTTTACCTTTGGTTACTGTCAGGGCACCTGGATGTTGGTGGGGTCTGTGTTGCTCATCTTTTTAGTTTTCTGTGTTGTGTTTGTCTTCGTCCTGTGTCTTGTGTACCCAAATGTTTCCAGTTTCTCTGGTTGCCCCTGTGTTGTGTTTGTCTTCGTCCTGTGTCTTGTGTACCCAATGTTTCCAGTTTCTCTGGTTGCCCCTGTGTTGTGTTTGTCTTCGTCCTGTGTCTTGTGTACCCAATGTTTCCAGTTTCTCTGGTTGCCCCTGTGTTGTGTTTGTCTTCGTCCTGTGTCTTGTGTACCCAATGTTTCCAGTTTCTCTGGTTGCCCCTGTGTTGTGTTTGTCTTCGTCCTGTGTCTTGTGTACCCAATGTTTCCAGTTTCTCTGGTTGCCCCTGTGTTGTGCTTGTCTTCGTCCTGTGTCTTGTGTACCCAATGTTTCCAGTTTTTCTGGTTGTCCCTGTGTTGTGCGTCTTCGTCCTGTGTCTTGTGTACCCAATGTTTCCAGTTTCTCTGGTTGCCCCTGTGTTGTGCTTGTCTTCGTCCTGTGTCTTGTGTACCCAATGTTTCCAGTTTCTCTGGTTGCCCCTGTGTTATACTTGTCTTCGTCCTGTGTCTTGTGTACCCAATGTTTCCAGTTTCTCTGGTTGCCCCTGTGTTGTGCTTGTCTTCATCTTGTGTCTTGTGTACCCAATGTTTCCAGTTTCTCTGGTTGCCCCTGTGTTGTGCTTGTCTTCGTCCTGTGTCTTGTGTACCCAATGTTTCCAGTTTCTCTGGTTGCCCCTGTGTTGTGCTTGTCTTCGTCCTGTGTCTTGTGTACCCAATGTTTCCAGTTTCTCTGGTTGCCCCTGTGTTATGTTTGTCTTCGTCCTGTGTCTTGTGTACCCAATGTTTCCAGTTTCTCTGGTTGCCCCTGTGTTGTGCTTGTCTTCGTCCTGTGTCTTGTGTACCCAATGTTTCCAGTTTCTCTGGTTGCCCCTGTGTTGTGTTTGTCTTCGTCCTGTGTCTTGTGTACCCAATGTTTCCAGTTTCTCTGGTTGCCCCTGTGTTGTGATTGCCTTCGTCCTGTGTCTTGTGTACCCAATGTTTCCAGTTTCTCTGGTTGCCCCTGTGTTGTGCTTGTCTTCATCTTGTGTCTTGTGTACCCAATGTTTCCAGTTTCTCTGGTTGCCCCTGTGTTGTGTTTGTCTTCGTCCTGTGTCTTGTGTACCCAATGTTTCCAGTTTCTCTGGTTGCCCTGTGTTGTGCTTGTCTTCGTCCTGTGTCTTGTGTACCCAATGTTTCCAGTTTCTCTGGTTGCCCCTATGTTGTGTTTGTCTTCGTCCTGTGTCTTGTGTACCCAATGTTTCCAGTTTCTCTGGTTGCCCCTGTGTTGTGCTTGTCTTCGTCCTGTGTCTTGTGTACCCAATGTTTCCAGTTTCTCTGGTTGCCCCTGTGTTGTGCTTGTCTTCGTCCTGTGTCTTGTGTACCCAATGTTTCCAGTTTCTCTGGTTGCCCCTGTGTTGTGCTTGTCTTCGTCCTGTGTCTTGTGTACCCAATGTTTCCAGTTTCTCTGGTTGCCCCTGTGTTGTGCTTGTCTTCGTCCTGTGTCTTGTGTACCCAATGTTTCCAGTTTCTCTGGTTGCCCCTGTGCTGTGCTTGTCTTCGTCCTGTGTCTTGTGTACCCAATGTTTCCAGTTTCTCTGGTTGCCCCTGTGTTGTGCTTGTCTTCGTCCTGTGTCTTGTGTACCCAATGTTTCCAGTTTCTCTGGTTGCCCCTGTGTTGTGCTTGTCTTCGTCCTGTGTCTTGTGTACCCAATGTTTCCAGTTTCTCTGGTTGACCCTGTGTTGTGTTTGTCTTCGTCCTGTGCCTTGTGTACCCAATTTTCCAGTTTCTCTGGTTGCCCCTGTGTTGTGTTTGTCTTCGTCCTGTGTCTTGTGTACCCAATGTTTCCAGTTTCTCTGGTTGCCCCTGTGTTGTGTTTGTCTTCGTCCTGTGTCTTGTGTACCCAATGTTTCCAGTTTCTCTGGTTGCCCCTGTGTTGTGTTTGTCTTCGTCCTGTGTCTTGTGTACCCAATGTTTCCAGTTTCTCTGGTTGCCCCTGTGTTGTGCTTGTCTTCATCTTGTGTCTTGTGTACCCAATGTTTCCAGTTTCTCTGGTTGCCCCTGTGTTGTGTTTGTCTTCGTCCTGTGTCTTGTGTACCCAATGTTTCCAGTTTCTCTGGTTGCCCCTGTGTTGTGTTTGTCTTCGTCCTGTGTCTTGTGTACCCAATGTTTCCAGTTTCTCTGGTTGCCCCTGTGTTGTGCTTGTCTTCGTCCTGTGTACCCAATGTTTCCAGTTTCTCTGGTTGCCCCTGTGTTGTGTTTGTCTTCGTCCTGTGTCTTGTGTACCCAATGTTTCCAGTTTCTCTGGTTGCCCCTGTGTTGTGCTTGTCTTCGTCCTGTGTCTTGTGTACCCAATGTTTCCAGTTTCTCTGGTTGCCCCTGTGTTGTGCTTGTCTTCGTCCTGTGTCTTGGGTACCCAATGTTTCCAGTTTTTCTGGTTGCCCCTGTGTTGTGTTTGTCTTCGTCCTGTGTCTTGTGTACCCAATGTTTCCAGTTTCTCTGGTTGCCCCTGTGTTGTGTTTGTCTTCGTCCTGTGTCTTGTGTACCCAATGTTTCCAGTTTCTCTGGTTGCCCCTGTGTTGTGTTTGTCTTCGTCCTGTGTCTTGTGTACCCAATGTTTCCAGTTTCTCTGGTTGCCCCTGTGTTGTGTTTGTCTTCGTCCTGTGTCTTGTGTACCCAATGTTTCCAGTTTCTCTGGTTGCCCCTGTGTTGTGCTTGTCTTCGTCCTGTGTCTTGTGTACCCAATGTTTCCAGTTTCTCTGGTTGCCCCTGTGTTGTGTTTGTCTTCGTCCTGTGTCTTGTGTACCCAATGTTTCCAGTTTCTCTGGTTGCCCCTGTGTTGTGCTTGTCTTCGTCCTGTGTCTTGTGTACCCAATGTTTCCAGTTTCTCTGGTTGCCCCTGTGTTGTGTTTGTCTTCGTCCTGTGTCTTGTGTACCCAATGTTTCCAGTTTCTCTGGTTGCCCCTGTGTTGTGTTTGTCTTCGTCCTGTGTCTTGTGTACCCAATGTTTCCAGTTTCTCTGGTTGCCCCTGTGTTGTGCTTGTCTTCGTCCTGTGTCTTGTGTACCCAATGTTTCCAGTTTCTCTGGTTGCTCCTGTGTTGTGTTTGTCTTCGTCCTGTGTCTTGTGTACCCAATGTTTCCAGTTTCTCTGGTTGCCCCTGTGTTGTGCTTGTCTTCGTCCTGTGTCTTGTGTACCCAATGTTTCCAGTTTCTCTGGTTGCCCCTGTGTTGTGTTTGTCTTCGTCCTGTGTCTTGTGTACCCAATGTTTCCAGTTTCTCTGGTTGCCCCTGTGTTGTGCTTGTCTTCATCTTGTGTCTTGTGTACCCAATGTTTCCAGTTTCTCTGGTTGCCCCTGTGTTGTGCTTGTCTTCGTCCTGTGTCTTGTGTACCCAATGTTTCCAGTTTCTCTGGTTGCCCCTGTGTTATGCTTGTCTTCGTCCTGTGTTTTGTGTACCCAATGTTTACAGTTTCTCTGGTTGCCCCTGTGTTGTGTTTGTCTTCGTCCTGTGTCTTGTGTACCCAATGTTTCCAGTTTCTCTGGTTGCCCCTGTGTTGTGTTTGTCTTCGTCCTGTGTCTTGTGTACCCAATGTTTCCAGTTTCTCTGGTTGCCCCTGTGTTGTGCTTGTCTTCATCTTGTGTCTTGTGTACCCAATGTTTCCAGTTTCTCTGGTTGCCCCTGTGTTGTGTTTGTCTTCGTCCTGTGTCTTGTGTACCCAATGTTTCCAGTTTCTCTGGTTGCCCTGTGTTGTGTTTGTCTTCGTCCTGTGTCTTGTGTACCCAATGTTTCCAGTTTCTCTGGTTGCCCCTGTGTTGTGCTTGTCTTCATCTTGTGTCTTGTGTACCCAATGTTTCCAGTTTCTCTGGTTGCCCCTGTGTTGTGTTTGTCTTCGTCCTGTGTCTTGTGTACCCAATGTTTCCAGTTTCTCTGGTTGCCCCTGTGTTGTGTTTGTCTTCGTCCTGTGTCTTGTGTACCCAATGTTTCCAGTTTCTCTGGTTGCCCCTGTGTTGTGCTTGTCTTCGTCCTGTGTACCCAATGTTTCCAGTTTCTCTGGTTGCCCCTGTGTTGTGTTTGTCTTCGTCCTGTGTCTTGTGTACCCAATGTTTCCAGTTTCTCTGGTTGCCCCTGTGTTGTGCTTGTCTTCGTCCTGTGTCTTGTGTACCCAATGTTTCCAGTTTCTCTGGTTGCCCCTGTGTTGTGCTTGTCTTCGTCCTGTGTCTTGGGTACCCAATGTTTCCAGTTTTTCTGGTTGCCCCTGTGTTGTGTTTGTCTTCGTCCTGTGTCTTGTGTACCCAATGTTTCCAGTTTCTCTGGTTGCCCCTGTGTTGTGTTTGTCTTCGTCCTGTGTCTTGTGTACCCAATGTTTCCAGTTTCTCTGGTTGCCCCTGTGTTGTGTTTGTCTTCGTCCTGTGTCTTGTGTACCCAATGTTTCCAGTTTCTCTGGTTGCCCCTGTGTTGTGTTTGTCTTCGTCCTGTGTCTTGTGTACCCAATGTTTCCAGTTTCTCTGGTTGCCCCTGTGTTGTGCTTGTCTTCGTCCTGTGTCTTGTGTACCCAATGTTTCCAGTTTCTCTGGTTGCCCCTGTGTTGTGTTTGTCTTCGTCCTGTGTCTTGTGTTCCCAATGTTTCCAGTTTCTCTGGTTGCCCCTGTGTTGTGCTTGTCTTCGTCCTGTGTCTTGTGTACCCAATGTTTCCAGTTTCTCTGGTTGCCCCTGTGTTGTGTTTGTCTTCGTCCTGTGTCTTGTGTACCCAATGTTTCCAGTTTCTCTGGTTGCCCCTGTGTTGTGTTTGTCTTCGTCCTGTGTCTTGTGTACCCAATGTTTCCAGTTTCTCTGGTTGCCCCTGTGTTGTGCTTGTCTTCGTCCTGTGTCTTGTGTACCCAATGTTTCCAGTTTCTCTGGTTGCTCCTGTGTTGTGTTTGTCTTCGTCCTGTGTCTTGTGTACCCAATGTTTCCAGTTTCTCTGGTTGCCCCTGTGTTGTGCTTGTCTTCGTCCTGTGTCTTGTGTACCCAATGTTTCCAGTTTCTCTGGTTGCCCCTGTGTTGTGTTTGTCTTCGTCCTGTGTCTTGTGTACCCAATGTTTCCAGTTTCTCTGGTTGCCCCTGTGTTGTGCTTGTCTTCATCTTGTGTCTTGTGTACCCAATGTTTCCAGTTTCTCTGGTTGCCCCTGTGTTGTGCTTGTCTTCGTCCTGTGTCTTGTGTACCCAATGTTTCCAGTTTCTCTGGTTGCCCCTGTGTTATGCTTGTCTTCGTCCTGTGTTTTGTGTACCCAATGTTTACAGTTTCTCTGGTTGCCCCTGTGTTGTGTTTGTCTTCGTCCTGTGTCTTGTGTACCCAATGTTTCCAGTTTCTCTGGTTGCCCCTGTGTTGTGTTTGTCTTCGTCCTGTGTCTTGTGTACCCAATGTTTCCAGTTTCTCTGGTTGCCCCTGTGTTGTGCTTGTCTTCATCTTGTGTCTTGTGTACCCAATGTTTCCAGTTTCTCTGGTTGCCCCTGTGTTGTGTTTGTCTTCGTCCTGTGTCTTGTGTACCCAATGTTTCCAGTTTCTCTGGTTGCCCTGTGTTGTGTTTGTCTTCGTCCTGTGTCTTGTGTACCCAATGTTTCCAGTTTCTCTGGTTGCCCCTGTGTTGTGTTTGTCTTCGTCCTGTGTCTTGTGTACCCAATGTTTCCAGTTTCTCTGGTTGCCCCTGTGTTGTGCTTGTCTTCGTCCTGTGTCTTGTGTACCCAATGTTTCCAGTTTCTCTGGTTGCCCCTGTGTTGTGCTTGTCTTCGTCCTGTGTCTTGTGTACCCAATGTTTCCAGTTTCTCTGGTTGCCCCTGTGTTGTGCTTGTCTTCGTCCTGTGTCTTGTGTACCCAATGTTTCCAGTTTCTCTGGTTGCCCCTGTGTTGTGCTTGTCTTCGTCCTGTGTCTTGTGTACCCAATGTTTCCAGTTTCTCTGGTTGCCCCTGTGTTGTGCTTGTCTTCGTCCTGTGTCTTGTGTACCCAATGTTTCCAGTTTCTCTGGTTGCCCCTGTGTTGTGCTTGTCTTCGTCCTGTGTCTTGTGTACCCAATGTTTCCAGTTTCTCTGGTTGCCCCTGTGTTGTGCTTGTCTTCGTCCTGTGTCTTGTGTACCCAATGTTTCCAGTTTCTCTGGTTGACCCTGTGTTGTGTTTGTCTTCGTCCTGTGCCTTGTGTACCCAATTTTCCAGTTTCTCTGGTTGCCCCTGTGTTGTGTTTGTCTTCGTCCTGTGTCTTGTGTACCCAATGTTTCCAGTTTCTCTGGTTGCCCCCGTGTTGTGTTTGTCTTCGTCCTGTGTCTTGTGTACCCAATGTTTCCAGTTTCTCTGGTTGCCCCTGTGTTGTGCTTGTCTTCATCTTTTGTCTTGTGTACCCAATGTTTCCAGTTTCTCTGGTTGCCCCTGTGTTGTGTTTGTCTTTGTCCTGTGTCTTGTGTACCCAATGTTTCCAGTTTCTCTGGTTGCCCCTGTGTTGTGTTTGTCTTCGTCCTGTGTCTTGTGTACCCAATGTTTCCAGTTTCTCTGGTTGCCCCTGTGTTGTGCTTGTCTTCATCTTGTGTCTTGTGTACCCAATGTTTCCAGTTTCTCTGGTTGCCCCTGTGTTGTGTTTGTCTTCGTCCTGTGTCTTGTGTACCCAATGTTTCCAGTTTCTCTGGTTGCCCCTGTGTTGTGTTTGTCTTCGTCCTGTGTCTTGTGTACCCAATGTTTCCAGTTTCTCTGGTTGCCCCTGTGTTGTGCTTGTCTTCGTCCTGTGTACCCAATGTTTCCAGTTTCTCTGGTTGCCCCTGTGTTGTGTTTGTCTTCGTCCTGTGTCTTGTGTACCCAATGTTTCCAGTTTCTCTGGTTGCCCCTGTGTTGTGCTTGTCTTCGTCCTGTGTCTTGTGTACCCAATGTTTCCAGTTTCTCTGGTTGCCCCCGTGTTGTGTTTGTCTTCGTCCTGTGTCTTGTGTACCCAATGTTTCCAGTTTCTCTGGTTGCCCCTGTGTTGTGTTTGTCTTCATCTTGTGTCTTGTGTACCCAATGTTTCCAGTTTCTCTGGTTGCCCCTGTGTTGTGTTTGTCTTCGTCCTGTGTCTTGTGTACCCAATGTTTCCAGTTTCTCTGGTTGCCCCTGTGTTGTGTTTGTCTTCGTCCTGTGTCTTGTGTACCCAATGTTTCCAGTTTCTCTGGTTGCCCCTGTGTTGTGCTTGTCTTCATCTTGTGTCTTGTGTACCCAATGTTTCCAGTTTCTCTGGTTGCCCCTGTGTTGTGTTTGTCTTCGTCCTGTGTCTTGTGTACCCAATGTTTCCAGTTTCTCTGGTTGCCCCTGTGTTGTGTTTGTCTTCGTCCTGTGTCTTGTGTACCCAATGTTTCCAGTTTCTCTGGTTGCCCCTGTGTTGTGCTTGTCTTCGTCCTGTGTACCCAATGTTTCCAGTTTCTCTGGTTGCCCCTGTGTTGTGTTTGTCTTCGTCATGTGTCTTGTGTACCCAATGTTTCCAGTTTCTCTGGTTGCCCCTGTGTTGTGCTTGTCTTCGTCCTGTGTCTTGTGTACCCAATGTTTCCAGTTTCTCTGGTTGCCCCTGTGTTGTGCTTGTCTTCGTCCTGTGTCTTGGGTACCCAATGTTTCCAGTTTTTCTGGTTGCCCCTGTGTTGTGTTTGTCTTCGTCCTGTGTCTTGTGTACCCAATGTTTCCAGTTTCTCTGGTTGCCCCTGTGTTGTGTTTGTCTTCGTCCTGTGTCTTGTGTACCCAATGTTTCCAGTTTCTCTGGTTGCCCCTGTGTTGTGCTTGTCTTCGTCCTGTGTCTTGTGTACCCAATGTTTCCAGTTTCTCTGGTTGCTCCTGTGTTGTGTTTGTCTTCGTCCTGTGTCTTGTGTACCCAATGTTTCCAGTTTCTCTGGTTGCCCCTGTGTTGTGCTTGTCTTCGTCCTGTGTCTTGTGTACCCAATGTTTCCAGTTTCTCTGGTTGCCCCTGTGTTGTGTTTGTCTTCGTCCTGTGTCTTGTGTACCCAATGTTTCCAGTTTCTCTGGTTGCCCCTGTGTTGTGCTTGTCTTCATCTTGTGTACCCAATGTTTCCAGTTTCTCTGGTTGCCCCTGTGTTGTGCTTGTCTTCGTCCTGTGTCTTGTGTACCCAATGTTTCCAGTTTCTCTGGTTGCCCCTGTGTTATGCTTGTCTTCGTCCTGTGTCTTGTGTACCCAATGTTTACAGTTTCTCTGGTTGCCCCTGTGTTGTGTTTGTCTTCGTCCTGTGTCTTGTGTACCCAATGTTTCCAGTTTCTCTGGTTGCCCCTGTGTTGTGTTTGTCTTCGTCCTGTGTCTTGTGTACCCAATGTTTCCAGTTTCTCTGGTTGCCCCTGTGTTGTGCTTGTCTTCGTCCTGTGTCTTGGGTACCCAATGTTTCCAGTTTCTCTGGTTGCCCCTGTGTTGTGCTTGTCTTCGTCCTGTGTCTTGTGTACCCAATGTTTCCAGTTTCTCTGGTTGCCCCTGTGTTGTGCTTGTCTTCATCTTGTGTCTTGTGTACCCAATGTTTCCAGTTTCTCTGGTTGCCCCTGTGTTGTGCTTGTCTTCGTCCTGTGTCTTGTGTACCCAATGTTTCCAGTTTCTCTGGTTGCCCCTGTGTTGTGCTTGTCTTCGTCCTGTGTCTTGTGTACCCAATGTTTCCAGTTTCTCTGGTTGCCCTGTGTTGTGCTTGTCTTCATCTTGTGTCTTGTGTACCCAATGTTTCCAGTTTCTCTGGTTGCCCCTGTGTTGTGCTTGTCTTCGTCCTGTGTCTTGTGTACCCAATGTTTCCAGTTTCTCTGGTTGCCCCTGTGTTGTGCTTGTCTTCGTCCTGTGTCTTGTGTACCCAATGTTTCCAGTTTCTCTGGTTGCCCCTGTGTTGTGCTTGTCTTCGTCATGTGTCTTGTGTACCCAATGTTTCCAGTTTCTCTGGTTGCCCCTTCTGTTTTCTCTAACATTTATTTGGTTCAACGATTTCAGAAGAGAAGATATAAATGTGATCTTTTATCAAAATATGCCTATCTTGCATAATCAGTATAAATCTGCTGAATGAAAAATTTAACAGAAAAACCTGGAATATTGAAAGGGGGCTACATAAGGATCATCTCAGCCAAATTTTATTTAATTTGGTTACAAATTAATCATATTGTATTTGCTCAAACCATTAGCAAATGGGATTGGGCACGAAGACTTTATTCTCATTAAACCATATACATAGGTATAGAGAAGACATGTATGTACAATATTTACATTAAGAAATACATGTAATTAAATAAGATATTAGCCCAGATCACATACACCTTTGTTGATTAGTTTAATAAATTTACAAAGTTTTATCAATAATGATTTGTTTTTTGATGTCATAAGCTTCCTAAATCTTATAACATTAGCATTTCTGAAATAAAAAATTGACATACAACATTTTCGATTCTTGTGGCTTCAGAGAAGAAGATTAAAATGTAAAAGTTTAGAGATGACGACAATGATGACAGACACCAAGTGATGGCAATGCCCGACATGATGCTTTGGGTCAAGTGAGCTAAAAATATCAGATGAAGAATAAACTCTCCAAGTACAAAAAAAACCACACATTTTTGCATCTTAAGACTCCTTGCTTGGAAACAGGTAGGGCTACAATACCAACCTTAATTCTTTGCCAAGAAAATAAACATTCAGAAGGATAGGTCAACTAGAACTACAGATCTCACACTAAAACATTCAAACCGTTCATCCTCGGATACAATATAGAAATAAGTCTTCATGGCATACATAAGACCAGTGTGAAACTGGCCTTGATTATATTTTTTCAGTCATAAGACATCAACAACTCAGAGATCAATGGTTCAATCTTTTAATAGCTAATTTCAATGTTTTGTTTGTGTATAAAGTATAATTATTTGATCAAAAATATTGCATAAACAGTTCATTCCATGCTAAAAATCTCAACAAATAAAAACTAGGTAGCTCCCACCCCTTTTTATAATCAATATTTACATTATACAATATCGTGCATAATTGGTTCAACAAAATCTGACTAGTCATTTAGAATAGATCGTTAAATGCTTCAATAAAAAATCGATCAGTTTTATTTTACATAATACTATTTAAATAGCCACAATATCAGGTTTCAGTTGTGGGAAAAAATATGACAAAAAATATATACAATAAATTAGATAAAAAACACTGTCAAATTTGGTTTTTAAACAGAAAAATAGTCTTTTATTTAAAAAAAACAACAAAGATTGTAAGCATCACTTAATGTCTCAGAAATACTAACAAATGGTCACACTAGATATACATGAATAGTATTTATTGTACTTCACATATGAATACATATAAATTAAATATGAACACATTCCTTCGCCAAAAAAAGAAAATACATAATTTAGATCTAAGAGAATTCCATTTTTTTCCCCACTTTAATCATTCAATTGTTTTTTTCTGGAAAATTAACCTACCTGTATTTACATATAATCATAAAATTGAATTTTAAGCAGATTTTACAAATTAGAACATACTCAACGTTTCAGATAGCACGAAGCTAATAAAAAAATAAAACAAAAGGCGTAAGCACATTCAGTTCTCATATTTATAGAATGCATGTAAAAGTAAGGTGAAAAAGTTGCGATGATAAGAAACCCAATTTGTAGTATAATTGGATAATAAAATAAAAGAGAAGGAAAAAAGTTCATTTTACAAGGAGCACTGATATGTTGCCTTCTAAAAATGTACTACCAACTCTCTTTTACACTCAAAGCAAAGATATAAATATTTCAAAAATACACTAAATTTTTAATTTTTATAATTGTGTTCTATTAAATTTAGAATTGTGTATATCATTTTTAGTCTTATTACTTAAATACAGTCAAACCTGTCTTATGTGACCTTCCAAGGGAACAGTGAAATATGCTCGCATAAGACAGGAAGTCGTTTAATACAGGTTTAATTGATATGAAATGCACTGTGAAAGTAAATAACTAGAGGCTCAGTGGCCCGAGCCTGTGTCGCTCACCTTTCAGGAAACTTAATACAGAATCTTCCATAGGTGCTTCCCAATCAACCAATCAGAAACAAGAATGGCCTGTGGCGGCCAGGTTTGTTAACGGATCGGCACTAAATGAGCGTTGTTATAAAGGACCTTCCAAGGATGCTTCCTACCAAGTTTTGATTCATTTGGCCAAGCGGTTTCAGAGAAGATTTTTTTAGAAATCAACCAATCAGAAACAAGAATGGCCTGTGGTGGCCATGTTTGTTAACGAATCGAGACGAAATGAGCATTCTTTATAGAGGACCTTCCATAGATGCTGCCTACCATGTTTCGGTTCATTTGGCCAAGCGGCTTCAGAGGAGAAGATTTAAAAAAATCGACCAATCAGAAACTAGAATTGTCGGTGGCGGCCATGTTTGTCAACGGATCAGGACGAAATGAGCATCTTTATAGAGAGCCTTCCATAGATGCTTCCTACCAAGTTTCAGTTCATTTGACTGAGGGGTTTCAGAGAAGATTAAAATGTGAAAAGTTAACGGACGACAGACGATGGACGCCAAGTGATGGCAAAAGCTCACATTGCCTTTGGCAAAGTGAGCTAATACAAATTAAGGTCACATAATACAAGTTATTGCTTAATAGAGGTTGTCTCTAAAGCAGGTTTGACTGTATATGCATATAGACCCAGAACAAATGGCATGGAAAAAAGATTTAATGAAATCTGCATGTTATTTTTATTGGTATATTAAATATTAATACATATACTGACCATCATTAGAAATGCATCACTAGAAACTATTATTTTTTTTGCTAACATTTCAAAAAAATTTAATGCTTGATTAAATGTAATTGTTAATAATGTCCTCCTTAAAAAAATACAGGTACATTTTCTGACGTGTCTTATCACCTGAAACAGGTATCAATTGAATTTTAAAAACAGTATTTCTTCCACGTGCAAATCGTGAAAGGGCGATATGAATTTTTTAAACCCGCTTTTTGAAAGAACTGTGTCCACCTGTGAAAAGGATAATCAGATATCAGCACTGTTTGCTATGGTAAAGTTTTTATTGGGCTTCAAAAATGTCATGTCGTAGTAATAATGATCGCAACCAAGCTTTGGGTATGTTGAGAGCAGGCATATCAACCAGAGAAGTTGCTCGACTATTCAATTGCCATCAAAGTACTGTTGTTTCAAACCACGAACAATGTGTCCGATCGTCCTCGGCCAGAACAACCGACCAACAAGATCGTCATATCCAGATACAGCATTTAGTTTAAACATATTTTATTGTCTTATAAATATACAATTAGATTGGAAACAAGTTATATCAACTTGGTACATGTATATCCGCTTTATACAATAATGTTATATACATAAATAAGAAAATGACAGCAAGTTACATAATATAATAAATGTATACATGAATATATTTGATAAACAGAAGTAATGGAGGAAATAAGGGGGGGGGGGGGATAAGGGGATTGAGTGCAAATAAATGATAGCATCCTGAGTACAGGGTATAATTTCGTATCATTCAAATCTATTAGAATGGTGTATATATTGTTGGACAGCATTTACGCAACCGTTTCATAACAGCTGCATCAACTGCTAGGGAAACAACTCCAGGAAGACACAATCCCCGGATCAGCTTAGCAAGTGTGTCGCAGACTGCGTGAAAATGGCCTACATGCAAGACGACCATTCAGAGGACCACTGCTTACACCGCGACATCGCCAACAACGTTTAGCATGAGCTAGAACCCATTTGTAATGGACAAGGCAAAGATGGCAGGAAGTGTTGTTTTCAGACGAATCCCGTTTCTGTATTTCGAATGCAGACGGTCGAATAAGGGTTTGGAGACGTCAAAATGAAAGACTTGCCGCTTGCTGCATTAATGAGGTAGACCGATGGGGTGGCGCAAATGTTATGATTTGGGCAGCTGTATCATTCCGTTACAAGTCTCCACTTTACTTCTGTGACTGATCTCTTACCGGACAACGCTATAGAGATGAAATCCTGGCTCCTTATGTTGTTCAAATGTTTCAAGCCCATCAAGATTTAAGGATCTTCCAGCACGTCCACACACAGCAAGGGTCTCAATGAACTTCTTGCAAGCACAGAATGTCAACTGTATGCACTGGCCATCACTATCACCGCATATGGCACCAATAAAGCATGCTTGGGATGTATTAGGAAGACGTGTAGATAACAGTCCCGTCAAGCCGACTACTGGGGCCACCTTACGTCAGGCATTATTAGAGGAGGGGAACCTGTTTGGGATGTATTAGGAAGACGTGTAGATAACAGACCCGTCAAGCCGACTACTGGGGCCACCTTACGTCAGGCATTATTAGAGGGGAACAATATGCCCCAGAGAATTATTCAAAACATTATCCTCTCAATGCGTCGCCGTTGTGTTGCCTGTATCACCGCAAGAGGTGGACATACGAAGTACTGAATTTTGAAATCGAGGGTATCTGTGTTTCAACCATAAAGTGACGTCCCAAAAAATAAACTGTGTTTCAAACTTGTTCTCATCTGTTAGAGTGTTTATTGTTGTTATTGTTTGACGTATTTATATATGTTGTCAAATTACTCGTTAAAATAAATATTTAAAAAATAAAGTGATGCGTTTCTAATGATGGTCAGTATATGACTTTGGTAAACATTTAAACATTATGATGGCTTAATATAACATTAAAACATTATGATGACTTGGGATAATATTAAAACATTATGATGACTTGGGATAACATTAAAACATTTTGATGACTTAGGTCAACATTAAAACAGTATGATGACTTAGGTCAACATAAACAATTTTGACTTAGGACAACTATCCAATCAAAATTGTGAATTCTAGAGAGAAAATAATGATAAAATATGTAAAAATATGTATAACAAAGTAAAATATTTTTTTTTAAGTATTATGCAATGATTTTTTTTTTTTTTTATATCTAATTGAGATTCTCCGTTTGGTATGATGATGATCACAACTTTGTTCTAGGCATTCAATTTAAATCTACAAAATGTAGTGAACAAACAATCTCATAATAAAACAACAATACTATTCTTTTAATAAATCTGAATACATCAAATTCTAAGAGACAATATGAAAACCTAACCAGAGGCTCCCTGGAGCCTGTAATCGCTCACTTGGATCAAAGCTGCTTTCAATAACAACGCAACTGCACTGTGGCGGCCATCTTGGTGGGAGAGCGTGACTGCCGGACTCAATTTTGGAAGATGACCATCCAATGACTATTCCATCAAAGTTTGGTTCTAATTGAGCTATTGGTTCCAGACAAGATGGGTTTTATGTGAATTTCCCATAGGGTCCTATGTTAAACTAAGTTCGGCTGTGGGGGCCATCTTGGTCGAAGGGCCGAACCGCCGGACACATTTTTGGAAGAGAACCATCCAATGACTATTTCATCAAAATTTAGTTCTTATTGAGCAAATGGTTTCAGACAAGAAAATTTTTATGGGAATTTCCCATAGGGTTCTATGCTAAATTAAGTTTGGCTGTGGTGGCCATGTTGGTCGGAGGTCTGAAATGCCAGACACAATTTTGGAAGGGACCACCCAAGGATCATTTCAGCAAAGTTTGGTTGAGATTGGCTCAGTAGTTTCAGAGAAGATTTTTAAAAAATTTCATCCCCCCTTTTTTCTATTTTTAGCTTGGCGGTCATTTTGTTAGGAAGTCGGGATCACCGGACACAATTTCGGAAGGGGACCATCCAAGGATCATTCCACCAACGTTTGGTTGCAATTGGCCCAGTGGTTTCTGAGGAGAAGATTTTTATGTGAATTTCCCATAGGGTCCTATGTTAAGCTAAGTTCGGCTGTTGGGACCATCTTGGTCGGAGGTCTGAAAGTTTGGTTGAGATTGGCTTTGTAGTTTCAGAGGAGAAGATTTTTTTTAAATTACGCTCTCCCTTTTTTCTAATTTACATATTTGGTCAAAATCGACAAAAGTTCAAAGTTCATAAAAAATCCCGTAATATATGTTAAAAAGCTCATCATTATGCTTATACAGTTCAAATTTGGGCACATTCTGGCTTAAAATAAAGCAGTTTTGGCCATTTGAAGAAATTTCTATTTTTAGTAACGACGGTCATCTTGGATGGAGGGCGTGGCTATCGGACATAACTTTTAAAGGGAACCCCCTAAGGATGATTCAGGCCAACTTTGGTTTAAATTGGTCCAGTGGTTTCAGAGGAGAAGATTTTTGAAAAAGTTTAGATGGACGACGTACAGACGACGGACGCCAAGTGATGGCAATAGCCCACACAGGTGAGCTAAAAAGGGCAATAACTCCAAGATTTACTTCAGAATTGCAGGGTATGTAGATCTTGACACGCTGAACATGTTTGCAGTTTAAACTTAACATCTATCTCTTATAATTTTTGAAATATAAGACGAAAAGTATTACAATTTTAAAAAATTTGATGAAAAAAGGGAAATAACTCGAAGATGGGTAATCAGATTTACTTCAAAATTGCAGGGTAGGTAGATCTTGACATGCTGAACATGCATGCAGTTAAACTTAACCTCTATCTCTTATAGTTATCGAAATATAAGACGAAAAATATTAAAATTTAGAAAATTTGATGAAAAAAGGGCAATAACTCCAAGATGGGTAATCAGATTTTCTTCAAAATTGCAGGGTAGTTAGATCTTGCTGTGCTGATCATTTTTACCCCGTCAGATTTCTGATATTATTAACGGTTTTTGAGTTATTACCCAAAAACCTGCAATTTTATCATATGTTCTATTTATAGACATGGTGGCCATGATGGTTGGTCAGCAGGGTCATTGGACATATCTTTTAAAGGGAACCCCCTAATGATGATTCAGGCCAAGTTTGGTTTAATTTGGCCTAGTGGTTTCAGAGGAGAAGATTTTACAGACGGACGCCAAATGATGGCAATAGCTCACACAGGTGAGCTAAAAAGGGATATAGATTACTGTATCCTGGCAAATATTAAAAGTCATTTTATCTACATCATTTTAGTAATCATACAACTATGTAAACAAGGGCAACGCAAAGCATGGCGTATCCCCTTGCCTAAAAATTGAAAATCAACAGGGTTCCAGATTCTCTTTAAAAGGACTAAGTATGTACCAAGTTTGGTCAAAATCCATTGAAGGATGTTGATTCTAGAGTGTTCACACGGATGTTATGCGGTAAAAATTTGACCCAGTGACCTTGACCTTTGAAAATCAATAGGGTTCCAGATTCTCTTAAGGACTAAGTATGTACCAAGTTTAGTCAAAATCCATTGAAGGATGTTGATTCTAGAGTGTTCACAAGGATGTTACGGAAGGACGGATGGACGGACAGTAGCATTACTATACACTTGGCCATAAGTTAGGGACCACCAAATTTGAAACGGAAAATATTTTTTACATCACGCTTTTTTCCTGTTAGAATATATGTCTTATACATAAACATATATTCTTTCTTGGTACCTGTAATTTTTTATCGATCGATCAGTTAAAGAACGACGAAACAGGTTTTTATAAGTTCACCTGTACCTTTGCAAAACTCAAGTTTGGCGGGGGTTTCTGACCGGTATCTACACGTGTAGTGCAGGTGAAGCTTTAAACTTTCTAAACTTTCTAAACTTTATTTCAACATGGCACGTCGAAAACTGTCAGATGCAGAGAGATGGCAAGCGATTGGAATGGTAAGGGGTGATATGTCCTACAAGACAGACTGCTGAACGATTCAATGTAAGCCACTCAGTCAGTGTTCGATTGAAGCAGCGTGTGAACCAAACTGGGAGTGTAAAAGAACGCCAAAGGACAGAAAGCTCTCTGAAAATGACTCCAAGAGAAGATAGACTCCTTAAAAGGCTCGCCAGACAGCTACCATTCAGCACTACACACACGCTGCGAAGCCAATGGATTGTCAACGGGCGCATTAGCAGACGGATCGTCAATAGACGTCTTAACAGCACAAGGTTTCGTGTTAGGAAACCGATAAAACGTTCGCTACTGACAATACGCCACAAAACTGCCAGGCTTCAATGGGCACGTGACCATATGGGATGGAATATCAGGTCGTGGAAGAGAGTGGACTGGTCGGATGAAAGTCGCTTTTGTCGAATCCAGTTGATGGCCACGTCCGCGTATGGAGACAGAGAAATACAACTTTTCAACAGGAACATATTGTGGGCACAACTGCGTTTGGTGGAGGAGGTTTTACTGTTTGGGGATGCTTTTCTCTAAACTGTAAGATTGACTTGTATGTCATTGATGGGACTTTAAGAGGACAAAAGTATCGTGATCAGATCCTGCACTCATTAGTTGTACCTCATTTTGATGGTCATTCATTAGCAAGTCGACCAATTCTGATGGATGTCAATGCTAGACCACATAACCCGTATAGTGCAAGACTATCTGCAACAGGAGGCAATAGAGCTACTACCTTGGTCAGCCATGTCACCGGATATTAATCCGATAAAGCATTTATGGGACTATCTAGGACGAAAAGTGAACGCACGTACCCCGAAGTGTCAAAACATTCAGGAATTAGGGGCTGTTTTGGTTCAGGGATGGCAACAGTACCCTCAACAGAGACTGAGACGCTTGATTCACGGAATTAGGAGACATTTTCATGAACTGTACAGGATGCGAGGCGGTTATACTCGTTATTGACTTTATCATGAGTAATAATGTTGAAAATTGATTGGATTCCATCTTCCAACCAGATTACACGTGTTTTGGTTGTGCAAGTTTATTTAACAGAAGTCCAAACTGAAACTTTTGTCACTTAATTTTTTGTTCAATTTTGCATACTCACTTCTGCGAGCTATAGTACTTCCGGTTACTTATTTTTGAATAAATACCTGATCGTTTTTGGTGGTCTGGGTTATATTGTATTCATCCATAAAAAGTTTTGTTGTGTGCAACTGCAGATTTTTTCACACATTTGAGAAAAATATTTTAGCTACAGTGAAAAACTGGTGGTCCCTAACTTATGGCCAAGTGTATATATCCCTTCGCAACTTCGTTGGCGAGGGGATAATAAAGTCAATGTTTAACTCTTTACATGCCAATCTTCAAATTGGATACTTCTAAAATTACAGTAAAAAACTGCTTGAATACACCCTGTTATATTTTCAGTCACGAAGTTCCCATGATATTTTAATTGTTTTTAATAAGTTTAACAATTAGTTTATTGGAAATACTAATTGGTAGACGATAAGATATGTCGTATATGATTAAATGTATTGTGTAAACAGACCTTTAGATCCCAAATATAGACTATAATTGAATTTTGGGAGAGAAAATTTTTTTTTGAAAGCATCACTAAGACTGAAAATAACATGCATTGTTGCCCCATGGATGATACTGCTAAACATAACAAAGTTATACCTAAACTAGAGGCTCCCAGGAGCCTGTATAGCTCACCTGGGTATAATAACAACATCAGTCAATAAAACTTTATAACTTCGGTAAAAAAATAACAAATGTAGCCCTTGTCATTGCAGACCCCTTCTCCAAATAAATTTGGGCAGGGGTTCCCCCTTTAATGTAAGTTATCAAAATTGCTGTAAAAAAAACAATATATGTCAATGATTCTCAAAATTTAGCTTTTGCTACTTCACATTTTGTAATAGAGTTGCTTCCCTTTGATTATTTGAGCAACCAAAAAGCATTTCAAGAGGAATAACTCTTCACACAGTTGTCACACATTTTCAACCATGGAAAATATTTTGTAGATCTTGACATGCTGAACATTTTTGCAGTTTAAACTTTCCTTCTATCTCTAATAGTTTTTGAGATATAAAATGAAAGTATTAAAATTTAGAACATTTTGATGAAAAAAGGGCAGTAACTCCAAAATGGGTAATGGGATTTATTTCAAAATTGCGGGGTAGGTAGATCTTGACATGCTACAAATTTTTGCAATTTAAACTTAACCTTTATCTCTTAAAGTTTTTGAAATATAAGATGAAAAGTATTAAAATTAAAATAAATTGATGAAAAAAGGGCAATAACTCCAAGATAGGGTAATCAGATTTACTTCAAAATTGCACAGTATGTAGACCTTGACATGCTGAACATTTTTGCAATTTAAACTTAACCTTTATCTCTTATAGTATTTGAAATATAAGACGAAAAGTATTAACATTTTACAAATTTGATGAAAAAAGGGCAATAACTCCAAGATGGGTGATAAGATTTACTTCAAAATTGCAGGGTAGGTAGATCTTGACATACTGAACATGTTTGATGTTTAAACTTAACATCTATCTCTTATAGATTTTGAAATAAAGGATGAAAACTATTAAAATTTCGAAAATTTGATGAAAAAAGGACAATAACTCCAAGATGGGTAATCAGATTTACTTCAAAATTGCAGCGTGGGTAGATCTTGACATGCTGCACATTTGTGCTATTTAAACTTAACCTTTATCTCTTATAGTTTTTGAAATATAAGACGAAAAGTATTAAAATTAAAAAAAATTGATGAAAAAATGGCAATAACTCGAAGATGGGTAATTAGATTTACTTCAAAATTGCAGGGTAGGTAGATCTTGCTGTGCTGATCATTTTTACCTCATGTCAGATTTTTTATATCATTAACGGTTTTTGAGTTATTACCCAAAACCTGCAATTTTACCATATGTTCTATTTTTAGTAACAGTGGCCATGTTGGTTGGTGCATGGCATCAACGGATACAATTTTGAAACTAGACACCCTAGTGATGATTCAGACCAAGTTTGGTTTCCATTGGTCTAGTACTTTCAGAGGAGAAGATTTTTTAAAAAGTATACGACGTACGACGGACGCCAATTGATGGCAATAGCTCACATGACCCTTTGGGTCAGGTGAGCTAAAAAGTAGCACCTAAGTTCAATAGTATTAACATTGTGGAGATTCAGCATCTGAAGATGAGCCTCCTATAGTAATATCAAATGGTGTTTGTAATTTCTCTATCATACTCTCTGTTGAACTGTGTAATTCATCATTGTCTTCTTCATAGTGACCACAATGTTCTTCTTCAGTCAAATTAAGTTCAGTAACAACTAACTTGGCAATATCACTAATACTGTCTGATTCATCCAATGAAATCTGACGTAATCTATGTCGTATAACTTTCTCCATTTTACGATGTTCTGTTTCTTCAGCATGTTTCAATTTCTTATACTCCTTATTTCTGGCTTCTTTGTTGCAATTCATTTGGTTTTTATCTGGATCAAAAAATCCATCAGGAACAAATGCACCTCCTGAAATTGGACTTCCTGGAGGACTACGATCAATCATGCATGAAATGTCAATTTCATCTGTTATTGTTGTATATTCTGCAGTATTAAGAGATGTCAGAATTGGTACAACTGATGTTGCTGTATATGACCCAGAAGTTGGATAGGTGAAAATTGAGGATGAATGAACAAATAATTTTTCTGGTGTAGTTGGGGGACATACTTTATCAACCAAATCTGGTAGCTCTGGTAATGGAACTTCTGTGTGCTCTACTTCTAAACGTGGAATGTCTTCATTGCCTGTACTCATTACAACACTGGAACTGAGATGAGCTGTTGTATAAAGTGAAGCATTCTTATCTGTACCTACTTCTGAATCCCCACTAACTGCAACATCTGTTTCAGCTTGTGTACTATTTTCGTTCTGCTTTTTTACTTTCTCTTCAAAAGGAATAACAATATTTGCTTTTTCTACATTGACAGTGAGATTTTCAGGGACATGTCTACGAAGATGAAGTGGTATATCACTAGTCAAGGTGATTTTTGGTAAGGAACTTTTTCTTGTTTTTTGACTCATTTGTCTCTCCAATGATCGTCTTGGAGAGACAGTTTTAGCTGAACATTGAATTGAATAATCTGTATATTTACGTAGAAAATCATCTTTAATTGGTTTTCTTGAATGAACCAATAATGGTGATGGAATATTGCACATGGCTTGTGATATTTCTAGTGCATTCAGAGGTTTATCATGCTGTCCTGTTAAATCTTCATATGAAATGCAATCATTTGACTCTGGTATCGATTCATCTTCACTTTCTAGACGACCATGACTTCCTGAACTGGAAGCACTGATATTTCTAGAAGTTCTTGCTATATAATTACGAATTTGAGATGTCATCTCTGATGTATGAACACATAAGTCTTCCAACGTGCTCAGTCTGTAATCAACTGTTTGCAAAGATAATTTAATAGAATTCTCTTTCTGTGTAAAATCATCCATTCTTAATGCCATACCTTCAACCCTGAAAAACAGACATAAAACATGTCAATATCTTTCTGATGTGAAGCTGTAATTTTTACACATTTGTCAGGCATCTAAAAGGGCACTAATCTTAGTCAAAAGTTTTCTCTTACATGTACTTGAAAGCTTGAACTACTGGATCAAAACTTTAAGACTTGTCTTAAAAGATGAAGCCTAGTGCCAGCCACATACAACCAAAATATAAAGACTAACTTTTGGCACTTTGAATCTCTTGTTTGAAAATGCATAGGGCTAGAATCACCAAATTTAACATGATCCCTTTATTCAATGAAAAGGATCATTGTGTTAAAATGTATGAAGAATTGGTAAGAAAAAAAAAGAAGAACTAATCGAGACAGAAAATGACAAAGATGACCACAAAGAAAACTTTATACAGAACCTTCCACAGGCGCTTCCTACCAAATTTCAATTAATCTGACAAACAAGAACTTCCTATGGCGGCCATGTAAATTGTGTACAAATATCTGGATGGAGTGAGTACAATAAACAGACTGTACCATGTGACATAGAACATTTAAATATTAAAGGACATCAATAATAATTGACTATCACCTATGGTCATTTAATAAATAGCCTTTTATTATTTAAATGTCCTATGACCAATGAAATATACATTGAAAGCACAGTCTATTATTTATCTTTAACAATATATCGTATGGAAATTCAGATCTTACATATGATGTCAACTGCTTACTTTTTGCAGCTGTTCACAGATACATACTAGACACTAAAAGATTTGTCTAATGTTTATGTATTCCTAACTCACTCAACATCAATCACAATATATCTTGCAGTATTATGTCATTTTTCTCAAATAATTTTGAATGAAATAATGCTATGTTTTTGTAATATATTGTCTACTTTAATGTAACAGAGAAGACCTCGTAAGTTTATAACTTGTGTCTGATCCATTGTCTGTATTTGTTTGACAATAAAATATGTTTACAGTAAGTCTATTATTTTGTTTTCATGGCTTGGCTATTATACTATTTGTACTCACTCCATCCAGAAATTAATTGTCAGAGTTCGTATATATCATATATATTAATAAACATCTAGAAAAAAAATTGTTGATTTGAAAACTGGATTTTTAAGATTTTTGTTCTGAAGATTTATAGAAGTCAAACGGACTATAACTTCAAATCTTTTTTTTCAATTATATATGGGCTGTACAAAGAATTAAAGGAAAAAAATATAAATAAATATGACTTAAGAAAAATCATGCCAGTTACTAGTAGAAGTAGACAAACATCAGTATTTTGTAAAAAATAATACTAATCTGGGAACATCATTAGATGATTCAGATCATTTTCTCTCTCTAAACAAAGGCACATTCATTTATGCATCTAAATGTAAAATCATTACTCCCAAAAATATTGGATTTAAATATTATTGCAAGCAAAACCAAAGTTGTAATCATATCAGTGTCAGAAACATGGCTGGTAAGTATATTTCACCAAATTCATATAAAATGAATATTTTTGAATCTCAAGAAGAAATTTCATAAGAATTTATAGGGTTAAATATACTTACCAGAACCCACCACCTCCCTCCCCTAGTATAATTTTATTTCAATTAAACAACTAATTAAAAGAGAGATATACAAGTATTTACACAGGTAAATACAGGTAAGGTGAATACATGTTATGGATGCTTTATTTTTGATCACCTAGATGTTTGAGATGAGAAAATGTTATTACATGTACTGGTACATATTCTAAATTAATAATAGTAAGTTCTGGTGAGTATATTTAACCCAATAATTCATATAAAATCTCTTCTTGAGATTCAAAAATATCCATTTTCATTACAGACATAAAAGACTTTCATTTTAAATGTCTTATCTAATTGGTAATGTTACTCTTTGTCCAATAAAGTTGGAATTTTATTCAGATAATGAATTCCTATCAAATCCCCTTAAATTGTGAGACATGTAAAACTGATAAAGAATATTGATCCCCCTTCCATGGTATACTAAACTCTCTACCAATGTTAAATTGAAATATTGAACCTGCAACTCTCTCTTCATTAGAAACGAGGGGTTCAAAGTATCATGGGTGTTCAATTTACCATAGAGGCGTGGTGGAGTCATTTTTCAATTAGGAGGCTCAAAATACCACAGATGAATATTAACCACAGGGTCAATATACCATAGGATTCAAAATACCATATGACACCTGAATATATGTTGAACTACTCATTGCCATGTAGCTGCTGATAAAATTTCACCTCATTTTGGCAGATATTGAAGCAGAAATAGACACTTTGATTTCTATTTTTAGCAACAGCATACTCAATTTTGAAAGGGGACCACTTACAGCCGAATTATTTAAAAGTCTTTGGGAGAAAGTGATGTTTTGTTTTCTCTATTACCTTTCCTTGAAGATATAGTGAAGCTTGTTTTCAGAAAACCTACTGCTTTATTGCATTAAGTTGGATAAAAACAAGAAACTCAAAAAAAAAGAAAAAAAAAAAAAATTATAAACATGTTTTACTGTTATATGATTTCTTTATAATTATTATTGATATATGCTCCCATGAATACAACAATGTAAATATTACAACAATGTAAATATCCCTTGATATATGCTCCCATGATTACAACAATGTAAATATCCTTTGATATATGCTCCCATGATTACAACAATGTAAATATCCCTTGATATATGCTCCCATGATTACAACAATGTAAATATCCCTTGATATATGCTCCCATGATTACAACAATGTAAATATCCCTTGATATATGCTCCCATGATTACAACAATGTAAATATCCCTTGATATATGCTCCCATGATTACAACAATGTAAATATCCCTTGATATATGCTCCCATGATTACAACAATGTAAATATCCTTTGATATATGCTCCCATGATTACAACAATGTAAATATCCCTTGATATATGCTCCCATGATTACAACAATGTAAATATCCTTTGATATATATATATGCTCCCATGATTACAACAATGTAAATATCCCTTTATATATGCTCCCATGATTACAACAATGTAAATATCCCTTGATATATGCTCCCATGATTACAACAATGTAAATATTCCTTGATATATGCTCCCATGATTACAACAATGTAAATATCCTTTGATATATATATGCTCCCATGATTACAACAATGTAAATATCCTTTGATATATGCTCCCATGATTACAACAATGTAAATATCCTTTGATATATGCTCCCATGATTACAATAATGTAAATATCCTTTGATATATGCTCCCATGATTACAACAATGTAAATATCCTTTGATATATGCTCCCATGATTACAATAATGTAAATATCCTTTGATATATGCTCCCATGATTACAATAATGTAAATATCCTTTGATATATGCTCCCATGATTACAACAATGTAAATATCCCTTGATATATGCTCCCATGATTACAACAATGTAAATATCCTTTGATATATGCTTCCATGATTACAATAATGTAAATATCCTTTGATATATGCTCCCATGATTACAATAATGTAAATATTCCTTGATATATGCTCCCATGATTACAACAATGTAAATATCCTTTGATATATGCTCCCATGATTACAACAATGTAAATATCCTTTGATATATGCTCCCATGTTTACAACAATGTAAATATATCTTGATATATTCTCCCATGATTACAATTATGTAAATAACAATGTAAATATCCTTTGATATATGCTCCCATGAATACAACAATGTAAATATCCCTTGATATATGCTCCCATGATTACAACAATGTAAATATCCTTTGATATATGCTCCCATGATTACAACAATGTAAATATCCTTTGATATATGCTCCCATGATTACAACAATGTAAATATATCTTGATATATTCTCCCATGATTACAACAATGTAAATAACAACGTAAATATCCTTTGATATATGCCCCCATGATTACAACAATGTAAATATCCTTTGATATATGCCTCCATGATTACAACAATGTAAAGATCCCTTCAAGGTCTTGATATATGCTCCCATGATTACAACAATGTAAATATCCTTTGATATATGCTCCCATGATTATAACAATGTAAATATCCTTTGATATATGCTCCCATGATTATAACAATGTAAATATCCCTTGATATATGATCCCATTATTACAACAATGTAAATATCCTCTGATATATGCTCCCATGATTACAATAATGTAAATATCCCTTGATATATGCTCCCATGATTACAACAATGTAAATATCCCTTGATATATGCTCCCATGATTACAACAATGTAAATATCCTTTGATATATGCTCCCATGATTACAACAATGTAAATATCCCTTGATATATGCTCCCATGATTGCAACAATGTAAATATCCTTTGATATATGCTCCCATGATTACAACAATGTAAATATCCCTTGATATATGCTCCCATGATTGCAACAAAGTAAATATCCTTTGATATATGCTCCCATGATTACAAGAATGTAAATATCCTCTGATATATGCTCACATGATTACAAAAATGTAAATATCCCTTGATATATTCTCCCATGATTACAACAATGTAAATATCCTTTGATATATGCTCCCATGATTACAACAATGTAAAGATCCCTTCAAGGCCTTGATATATGCTCCCATGATTACAATAATGTAAATATCCTTTGATATATGCTCCCATGATTACAACAATGTAAATATCCTTTGATATATGCTCACATGATTACAAAAATGTAAATATCCCTTGATATATGCTCCCATGATCACAACAATGTAAATATATCTTGATATATTCTCCCATGATTACAACAATGTAAAGATCCCTTCAAGGTCTTGATATATGCTCCCATGATTACAATAATGTAAATATCCTTTGATATATGCTCCCATGATTATAACAATGTAAATATCCCTTGATATATGATCCCATTATTACAACAATGTAAATATCCTCTGATATATGCTCCCATGATTACAACAATGTAAATATCCTTTGATATATGCTCCCATGATTACAACAATGTAAATATCCCTTGATATATGCTCCCTTGATTACAACAATGTAAATATCCTTTGATATATGCTCCCATGATTACAACAATGTAAATATCCCTTGATATATGCTCCCATGATTACAACAATGTAAATATCCCTTGATATATGCTCACATGATTACAAAAATGTAAATATCCTTTGATATATGCTCCCATGATTACAACAATGTAAATATCCCTTGATATATGCTCCCATGATTACAACAATGTAAATATCCTTTGATATATGCTCCCATGATTACAACAATGTAAATATCCCTTGATATATGCTCCCATGATTACAACAATGTAAATATCCCTTTATATATTCTCCCATGATTACAACAATGTAAATATCCTTTGATATATGCTCCCATGATTACAAAAATGTAAATATCCTTTGATATATGCTCCCATGATTACAACAATGTAAAGATCCCTTCAAGGTCTTGATATATGCTCCCATGATTACAATAATGTAAATATCCCTTGATATATGCTCCCATGATCACAATAATGTAAATATTCTTTGATATATGCTCCCATGATTACAACAATGTAAATATCCCTTGATATATGCTCCCATATCAACATGTTACATTCTGTAATTTGTTGTTTTTCTCTTGGAGAAATAATTTACCTTTCATTAATGACTCGAATCCTTTCCTCAGAAGAATTATGGAATTTCGATTCTTTCTCCCTGAAGAAGTCCTCAATACACTCTTCTTCAAAGTCGTGAAGTTTTTCTGAGTCTTCTGGTGATAAAAATAATTCTGAAAAATACAAAACAAGTAAATTTAATAAAAATAACTCAATTCAAGTTACTAAAAAATATTTGAAAGATTTATAAGTCTTCCTTCTATAATATTGTGAATTTACAGTGAACCGTGTAATGGGGGGGGGATCTTGAATATGTGATCCACAAAAAGAAGAAAATGAAAACTTTGTTAAGATAATGCATATAATTAGTCATGCAAATGTATAGTTACTAAAAAAAAAATATATATTTCCCATTTGTTGCTATGTTAAAACTGTCCTTTCATGGTGGCCAGCCTGGATCTCTGACTGACTTAAAGAAAAACCCCACAAAAATGATACATGACCATTCAAGCCAAGTTTGCTTCAAACAGTTCAATGGTTTCTGAAAGGAAGAATGTTAAAATAATTCTCCCATAGTCTTATTACAGTTCTTCCTTGAATTGATTATATTACCATATTTGAATGGTCCTTTTAAAAAATTAGATGCTATTGATATTTTATACATATTTGCATTATTATTAGGACAATAGGTACATTGTAACTGAACATTTAGTCATTGACATAACTTTTCTTTGGGGGTAATATTTAATCAGACACCCATTGGCAATGTGAAACTATCCTATTTAATCAGACACCAATGGCAATGTGAAACTTTCCTATTTAATCAGATGCCCGTGGCAATGTGAAACTATCCTATTTAATCAGACACCCATGGCAATGCGAAACTATCCTATTTAATCAGATGCCCATGGCAATGTGAAACTATCCTATTTAATCAGACACCCATGGCAATGTGAAACTATCCTATTTAATCAGATGCCCATGGCAATGTGAAACTATCCTATTTAATCAGACACCCATGGCAATGTGAAACTATCCTATTTAATCAGATGCCCATGGCAATGTGAAACTCCTATTTAATCAGATGCCCATGGCAATGTGAAACTATCCTATTTAATCAGACACCAATGGCAATGTGAAACTATCCTATTTAATCAGATGCCCATGGCAATGTGAAACTATCCTATTTAATCAGACACTCATGGCAATGTGAAACTATCCTATTTAATCAGACACTCATGGCAATGTGAAACTATCCCACCTTGGCACATTCCTGATTTTGATTCTAAAATTATATGTTTTTATACCTTTTTTTTATATGAGTTATTGTCCTTATGATGGGATAAATAGTACCTGGTCTAGCAAGAGCAATGGAAATGACAACAAATTTGAGTATAATTTTCTCATAATTTGTAGATATTTGAACTTTGTATAAAAAATCAGATGATTTTTTTTTTAGCAAAAAGAACATTCACAAGTTATTAAAAAATTTTGAACATATTATGGGGGAAATATTTGTTATTTGCATTGAACTTTGCATGATAGGGGACATAATTACTCCCCTCATTAAAGGGAAATAACTCCTGTAAAAGGTATAATTTTATATTTAAAGTAGGAAATGTGCAAATGGTCTATTGAATCTGATTAAAATCATATCTCTTACTTGTTCCTCTTACTAATACGTTGTTGTGTGGGAGATCAGAGAAAACCATATTACGGGTTATGTATGAGTGAGTGAGTGATTGCTGTTTAATGCCAATTCAGCATTTTTTCAGCTATATCATGGAGAGAATAAGTTATTTTCAATGAGATGACGATGAGGTCCGCTTTGTACTAGACCAACACGCTTCGTTGGACTTTTTTAATAGTGCTAACTCACTGAAACAACCGTCTGCGGATAGACATGTCACTCCACTCGGATATACATGTATTATTCTGATTACGAGTCAACCAGTCTTTGCTCTTTCTCCTTAACGTTTAGCAGAGAAGCAACAAATATCAATTTTTACAGTCTTTGGTTTGACTCCATCGAGGGTCAAACATGGGTTATGACCTTTTTCGACCAATCAGATTGGTAGTAGTAAACAAAGCAGTTTAATTTTAAGTTATGACGCTTTCATACTGTGAAATCACTTTTATTCGTGGGGTACCAATTTGGGTAGGCTGCTCCATGAAATTAAGAATCAATGAAACTTGGGAAGCAGTTTGACATTGATATATAGTAATGCTGTCCTCAAGTGACATCGACATTCTGGACCAGCTGCATAGGGGAAAGTTGACAATTTTAATGACGAAATAAGTACGAGCATACCTTTTAATGGGTATAATGGATATAATCCACACGAACATGTTTGTGAATGATTTGATTTTGAATGCATGTGTAAAAACGACAGAAATGTTTATTTGTGAAAAGATTTAAACAACTTCCGGTAATAAAATTTACTTCAAAACCATAAACTAATGGTTACACACTTCTATGTGTTGTATAAACAGTTCTCTATTAAATTATTACACCCTTCAATTAACAAATTTGATCACCTTTCTTTAAAGAATTCAATTAAGTATAAGTTAACTCTACATTTGCCCTGGGTCAAGATTAATCTTGTGACACAACTACGAGTGGTTTCAATCCGAGATAAAGGGTTATAAAATATCAAACATTTTGAAGTAATTTTATAAGTACATTCTGTCATTGGAATCAAAATAATGAGAAAAAAACAAACTTTATTGTTCTTTTTTTAGTTGTGAAAAACAAAAATTGAAAATAAAATGGAGATTAAATATTTGTAAAACATAAAAACAAATTTAATATATATTGATGGAAATTGCTAATGTACGTGCTCATAAAATAATTGCAGATGTGCTCATAAAATAATTTCAGATTTTTAATTTTCAAATTCGATAAAATAACACTGATTTGCACTGATCTATAATAATGAAATTCAAAAGTGGATTTTGTTCTGATTCTAAGTTGAAATATGTAAAAAAATAATTTAGAAAATGAACACGTTAATATCCACGTTCTACTTACGAATACATAATTTTACGGCTGACTTGTCTAATGTATTGAAGCTTTCTCGAAGTTTTGATACCCAGTTAAGCTTATTATGTTGAAAATATAAAATCAACAAATTTTATTTTGGCACAAACACAAAATCCACGAATTTACGAATCCACGAACTTGTAATTTTTAACCAACCATGAAAATTGATACCCACGATGAAAAGTACTTTCACAGTAGTATCCTAAGCATCATTTTCATTGGATGATAAGATGTCAGTCATGACATAAGGTCAATTGCATGTTACCCGTTATGGAATTTCCTCAGATCTCACTGGCTGCGACATATCAGTAAGGGGAGCAAGTTAGAGATGTGATTTTAATAAGATTGACTAGGATTTAAAAAAACTCTATCACTAAAGAAATGTAATGAAATTATTGTAGAAGTTGCCCAAACAATAACATCTTTTTTAATGAATTGTTTATTTTCTACTCCTTTGCATATATTTAAATACTTACTGAGACCATTGTCAAAAAAATCTCTCTTTCCTTTAAATCGTCTGAAAATGTATTTCAATGAAAGAAAAACATGACTGAACAGGATCATTGGTGGAGGCAATAGGGGTCGGAGTTCGTAGTTGACAATCAATTGGTATCGTTGAAATTTCCAGATAGCCTCAGAATGAGCATTATTACGAATGAAAGTTGCACTGTAAAATAAAATAAAATAGCGATATTCCTTCTTTTTTTTTTAAATCTCAAGACTTGATGGAAAATACATTTGGAAGATCATGAAATGGACAAAAATTAAACCCTGAATAAATCCAACTAGAAGCTGATCTGAGACTGTATCACTCACCCAGATATAAATCAAAGCAGAGACTGATCTGACACTGTATCACTCACCCAGTTATCAATCAAACCAGAGGCTGATCTGACACTGTATCACTCGCCCAGTAATAAATCAAACTAGAAGCTGGTCTGAAACTGTATCACTCACCCAGTTATAAATCAAACTAGAGGCTGATCTGACACTGTACCCAGTTATAAATCAAACTAGAGGCTGGTCTGACACTGTATCACTCACCCAGTTATACATCAAACTAGAGGCTGATCTGACACTGTATCACACACCTATGTTATATATCAAACTAGAGGCTGATCTGACACTGTATCACACACCTATGTTATATATCAAACTAGAGGCTGATCTGACACTGTATCACTCACCCAGTTATAGATCAAACTAGAGGCTGATCTGACATTGTATCCCTCACCCAGTTATAAATCAAACTAGAGGCTGATCTGACACTGTACCCAGTTATAAATCAAACTAGAGGCTGATCTGACACTGTACCCAGTTATAAATCAAACTAGAGGCTGATCTGACACTGTATCACTCACCCAGTCATAAATCAAACTAGAGGCTGATCTGACACTGTATCACTCACCAAGTTATAAATAAAATTAGAGGCTGATCTGACACTGTACCCAGTTATATATCAAACTAGAGGCTGATCTGACACTACCCAGTTATATATCAAACTAGAGGCTGATCTGATACTGTATCACTCACCCAGTTATCAATCAAACCAGAGGCTGATCTGACACTGTATCACTTGCCCAGTTTTAAATCAAACTAGAAGCTGGTCTGAAACTGTATCACTCACCCAGTTATAAATCAAACTAGAGGCTGATCTGACACTGTATCACTCACCCAGTCTTAAATCAAACTAGAGGCTGATCTGACACTGTATCACTCACCCAGTTATAAATAAAATTAGAGGCTGATCTGACACTGTATCACACACCTGTTATATATCAAACTAGAGGCTGATCTGACACTGTATCACTCACCCAGTTATAGATCAAACTAGAGGCTGATCTGACACTGTATCCCTCACCCAGCTATAAATCAAACTAGAGGCTGATCTGACACTGTACCCAGTTATAAATCAAACTAGAGGCTGATCTGACACTGTATCACTCACCCAGTCATAAATCAAACTAGAGGCTGATCTGACACTGTATCACTCACCCAGTTATAAATAAAATTAGAGGCTGATCTGACACTGTACCCAGTTATATATCAAACTAGAGGTTGATCTGACACTACCCAGTTATATATCAAACTAGAGGCTGATCTGATACTGTATCACTCACCCAGTTATCAATCAAACCAGAGGCTGATCTGACACTGTATCACTTGCCCAGTTTTAAATCAAACTAGAAGCTGGTCTGAAACTGTATCACTCACCCAGTTATAAATCAAACTAGAGGCTGATCTGACACTGTATCCAGTTATAAATCAAACTAGAGGCTGATCTGACACTGTACTCAGTTATAAATCAAACTAGAGGCTGGTCTGACACTGTATCACTCACCCAGTTATACATCAAACTAGAGGCTGATCTGAAAATGTATCGCTCACCCAGTTATAAATCAAACTAGAGGCTGATCTGACACTGTATCACTCACCCAGTTATAGATCAAACTAGAGGCTGATCTGACACTGTATCCCTCACCCAGTTATAAATCAAACTAGAGGCTGATCTGACACTGTACCCAGTTATAAATCAAACTAGAGGCTGATCTGACACTGTATCACTCACCCAGTCTTAAATCAAACTAGAGGCTGATCTGACACTGTATCACTCACCCAGTTATAAATAAAATTAGAGGCTGATCTGACACTGTATCACTCACCAAGTTATACATCAAACTATAGGCTGGTCTGACACTGTATCACTCACCAAATTATACATCAATCTATAGGCTGGTCTGACACTGTATCACTCACCAAGTTATACATCAAACTATAGGCTGGTCTGACACTGTATCACTCACCAAGTTATACATCAAACTAGAGGCTGGTCTGAGACTGTATCACTCACCAAGTTATAAATCAATGTATTTTTCAATAATCATTAATGTACATTGTGGTTTCTGAGAAGATCTATTAACATTTCTCAATTTTGTTATTTTAAATATTCATGTGGTGGATGATATTCTTTTTTGATCAAAAAAATATATCTGAAAGTCCATTCAAGGGATATTCCAGTTAAAGCTTACACAATTTATAATTTGTGTCCATCAATGCCTTTTCTGGTGCCAAACATACAAACATTTATATTGTTGACATGAACCAAATACATAATCCACAACTATAATAATATTATTAATAAAATTTCTCTATATACAGTTTATTATTTACACAATGTTTTATTTGCATTCATTTAGTTACAGATAACCAAAACAATACTCACTTGAATCTAGCAATGAGCAGATTGACAAGTAGAATATTAGCAACCAAAAGATATGGTGTCATAAGTAATGGTGCTACCCAGGAAGCATATGTACAACCGTTCGGATGTCTGTCAGGATCATAGCATGCTGAAAACAAACAAAATATTTTCACATAAATTTTTTTTAAATTATCTTTTAGTGTCTCAAAATTAAAGTTGATTTTATAACTTTTTATTTGGGAGAAAATTATTTTACTATCTTTTATTTCAAACGTATTAGAATGCACTTAAAATAATTTAACACCCATAACAGGTTTCTATGACAGAACAATTAGAACAATTAGCAAAAATAATCTGTAGAATTTTATCATAGAAATGAAACCTAAATATTAAAAACTAGAGCTCACCTGTCATTTATTTTGAATTCAGTAAATCAGGAATGACAAGTCTATGGGGAATAACTTTTATTTACATGTACATGTGCAAACTTCAACTGTTTCTTTTTTAATTTCTTGAAATTGATTAAGTCAATAAATATATAAGTAAAGATACATTTTATATTTTAGTACTGAAGGTAACAACCATTTAATTTGAAAAAGGAGGAGGGGAGGGATTTTAAAATAAATAACCTGTCTATGATATTGGTAAAAAGTTATCTTCTTGTTGAAAAATGGAAAACAATTATTCTTGGCCGCTTCCTACCAAGCTTTTGTTTATTTGACTGAGTGGTCCCAGAGGAGAATTAAAAAAAAATCAATCAACCTGAAAAGATTTTGTTTTATTAATTAGCCAATCACAAACAAGAACTGCCTATGGCGGCCATATTAGCTGTACGGTCAGCACGAAATATGGAAATTTTGTGTACAGGATCTCCAATACACCATTCCTTCAAAGTAACAATTCATTGTGCCTTATCAATATCCAATGACGTCACTGACGTATGCCCTAACCAATAAATCGCCCATAGATGTGAGGATTTGGAAAGGATGCTGATTTGAGATATACCCTTAAATCGGACGTGATTTGAGATAATGACGTCAGTGGACGCCGATTTGAGGAATGGACGCTGATCTGAGTCCATCATATATATTTTCAATATATAAAAAAGATGTAAAAAATGCGGCAGTTCAGTGGTTTTCTCCTGGTACTCCGGTTTCCTCCACCAATAAAACTAATTGCCACAATATAACTGAAATATTGTTGAAAGTGACTTATCTTTTTTTTTTAAACATTTTTATTAATAAATGATATATTTATATATAATTACTCTTGTCATGGTTTTAAGCATTATGACTCCATGATGTGTGCAGCTAATGTGAAAGGAGAAACTAAAACTTTCGAAGGAACTGGTTCGAGACTAGTTAAAGAATTGTAGGGAGTTTATGTTGTACATCCTTGTATGTCTGCATTTTTCATTTTATGTTTAAAATTTGTACCAAATTCTTCCTTTGTATTATGATTTTCTTTATTTTTTTAAATCTCACCTGGACCAAATGTCCATATGGTATTTTCATGACTTTGTGTCCATCAGTGTTGCCATAATCTGTGTCCATTAGCTTTTAGCATTAATCTATTTCTCATAAAGTGGTGGCCCAATTTAGAACCAAATTTGGTAACTTGGGTAGTCCTCAACATTTTAAGATTTTTGTTTTATTCAGAAATTCAGAACAACCCATTTGGGGGTCTTTTTTTAACATTATATATATATATATATATATATATATATATATATATATAAACGTCTGAAAAAGTAGCCAACGTATGGATGTCTGATCGGAAACAAGTGTTAACGATTCTGTGCAAACAAATAAAAATGATAAATAAACGTCTAAAATGTTAGCACAACATCAAAAAAGATGTTAAAATATAACAAAAATAGCTATAAGTCTACAGACTATAATTATAATCAAATTGACCGATATTTCGCTTGACCGACAAGCTTCATCAGCGTCTCAATCTGATAAGAGTGGATGTGGTCGAGTGGTCTAGGGCGCTGGACGTAAGGCTAAGCGAATGGTGCTGCAGTGTATCAATGGTGTGGGTTCAAATCCTGTCGAGGGAAGAACAAAAATTTGTCAGCTCAAAGATCTAATTCTAACACTGTTTGGTTTATATATATAGTATATACACACGTCTGACAATTAAACCAAACAGTGTTAGAATTAGATCTTTGAGCTGACAAATTTTTGTTCTTCCCTTGACAGGATTTGAACTCACACCATTGATACACTGCAGCACCAATCGCTTAGCCTTATGTCCAGCGCCCTAGACCACTCGGCCATATCTGTTATATATACATATATTGGGAATCAACTTTTTTTTTACACCAAAGAAGATCAAAATCCTACACATGTATGCGAGTTGATTTTTTTAGGGGAGTTTTAATCAATGAGTGATTGACTTCTTTCTTCCAGTCATACAATAAGAAGCTTAAATGTCCAACAATAAAATTTACCTGTAAACAAAGACAATTGTATTCATTCAATAGACAGAGGTCTGCTATAACAGACAAGGCGATGGATAAGCAACAGAAATTTACATCAAAAATAATTTTCGGGTGTGTATTAAACTTTCTTCAAAACTTGTAAATGGAAAAATGAATATAAAAATATTGCTGTAAAATGCATGAATTGTGTAAGAAAAAAAAGTTTACTTACTGTCAATTTCATCTGCAAACAATTCTCCATATATCATCCAATATGGATAAAAAAATACATTTCTGACCATAAGCCACTGAAATTCCCTATCCTGGAAATGTATAGCTTGTCGTACTATACCAAAACTGAGAAGTACCAATGTAACTATAATGATGAAATATGACATGTCTCGTAACTGAAAAGTAAACAAAATTGATAAGTGGTGACATATGACATGTCTCGTAACTGAAAAGTAAACAAAATTGATAAGTGGTGACATATGACATGTCTCGTAACTGAAAAGTAAACAAAATTGATAAGTGGTGACATATGACATGTCTCGTAACTGAAAAGTAAACAAAATTGATAAGTGGTGACATATGACATGTCTCGTAACTGAAAAGTAAACAAAATTGATAAGTGGTGACATATGACATGTCTCGTAACTGAAAAGTAAACAAAATTGATAAGTGGTGACATATGACATGTCTCGTAACTGAAAAGTAAACAAAATTGATAAGTGGTGACATATGACATGTCTCGTAACTGAAAAGTAAACAAAATTGATAAGTGGTGACATATGACATGTCTCGTAACTGAAAAGTAAACAAAATTGATAAGTGGTGACATATGACATGTCTCGTAACTGAAAAGTAAACAAAATTGATAAGTGGTGACATATGACATGTCTCGTAACTGAAAAGTAAACAAAATTGATAAGTGGTGACATATGACATGTCTCGTAACTGAAAAGTAAACAAAATTGATAAGTGGTGACATATGACATGTCTCGTAACTGAAAAGTAAACAAAATTGATAAGTGGTGACATATGACATGTCTCGTAACTGAAAAGTAAACAAAATTGATAAGTGGTGACATATGACATGTCTCGTAACTGAAAAGTAAACAAAATTGATAAGTGGTGACATATGACATGTCTCGTAACTGAAAAGTAAACAAAATTGATAAGTGGTGACATATGACATGTCTCGTAACTGAAAAGTAAACAAAATTGATAAGTGGTGACATATGACATGTCTCGTAACTGAAAAGTAAACAAAATTGATAAGTGGTGACATATGACATGTCTCGTAACTGAAAAGTAAACAAAATTGATAAGTGGTGACATATGACATGTCTCGTAACTGAAAAGTAAACAAAATTGATAAGTGGTGACATATGACATGTCTCGTAACTGAAAAGTAAACAAAATTGATAAGTGGTGACATATGACATGTCTCGTAACTGAAAAGTAAACAAAATTGATAAGTGGTGACATATGACATGTCTCGTAACTGAAAAGTAAACAAAATTGATAAGTGGTGACATATGACATGTCTCGTAACTGAAAAGTAAACAAAATTGATAAGTGGTGACATATGACATGTCTCGTAACTGAAAAGTAAACAAAATTGATAAGTGGTGACATATGACATGTCTCGTAACTGAAAAGTAAACAAAATTGATAAGTGGTGACATATGACATGTCTCGTAACTGAAAAGTAAACAAAATTGATAAGTGGTGACATATGACATGTCTCGTAACTGAAAAGTAAACAAAATTGATAAGTGGTGACATATGACATGTCTCGTAACTGAAAAGTAAACAAAATTGATAAGTGGTGACATATGACATGTCTCGTAACTGAAAAGTAAACAAAATTGATAAGTGGTGACATATGACATGTCTCGTAACTGAAAAGTAAACAAAATTGATAAGTGGTGACATATGACATGTCTCGTAACTGAAAAGTAAACAAAATTGATAAGTGGTGACATATGACATGTCTCGTAACTGAAAAGTAAACAAAATTGATAAGTGGTGACATATGACATGTCTCGTAACTGAAAAGTAAACAAAATTGATAAGTGGTGACATATGACATGTCTCGTAACTGAAAAGTAAACAAAATTGATAAGTGGTGACATATGACATGTCTCGTAACTGAAAAGTAAACAAAATTGATAAGTGGTGACATATGACATGTCTCGTAACTGAAAAGTAAACAAAATTGATAAGTGGTGACATATGACATGTCTCGTAACTAAAAAGTAAACAAAATTGAGTGAGTGAGTGTTGTTTAACGCCAACTCTGTAATTTTTCAGTTATATCATGTGAGAACAAGTTGATTTTCAATGAGATGATGATGAGGTCCGCTTTGTACTAAACCAACACGCTTAGTTGGACTTTTATAGTGCTAGCTCACTGAAACAACAGTCCACAGATAGACATAACGCCACACTCTGACACATTATCCTGATTCCGAGCCGAACCCACGATTTACTGCACTTGAGGCAAGCATGCTAACCATTACACAACCGATGCGGTTAAACAAAATTGACAAGTGATCGCATATGACAGTATAGCTACTGATAAGTAAATAAAATATAACATTATCATATGACAGTATAGCTACTGATAAGTAAATAAAATATAACATTATCATATGACAGTATAGCTACTGATAAGTAAATAAAATATAACATTATCATATGACAGTATAGCTACTGATAAGTAAATAAAATATAACATTATCATATGACAGTATAGCTACTGATAAGTAAATAAAATATAACATTATAAGTGGCAGTGTTATAATAGTGATGAGATATGAAATTTCTCCTCCCTAAAAAGTAAACAAAATCTATAAAGAATAGCGTTACAATAATAATGATATATGACATGTCCCGTAAGTGAAAATTAAACAAGGCAATGTTATAACGACAATATGTCCTGAACCCAATCCCCACACATATAGTAAACTGAGTAGTTTTAATAGTGCAGCTGTCTTCTAGTTAACAGTTTATCCAGCCCCAAAACTATACCATAATTACCCTAATTTTCCAACACTATGCCCAGCCAAATAATATGATCAACTACACATCGTGACCAATCATCGTATCATATATGATAGCTATCGGACAAACAGGCTAATAGTTGTGTTCTAAAAGTCTAACTATATTCAAAATTCTTCGAAGCAACAAACTTATAGGAGTTGTGTTCACATAATGAAAAGTTAAAGTCCCATAACTCCTATAAAACTAGAGGCTCCCAGGAGCCTGTAATCACTCAACTGGTTTTCAATTTGACTTCTAAAGTTGATATAAAATAGGAGTGTCAAAAATAATGTTGAACGTTCATCATTTTAGATCAAATTTTGGAACAGAAGATTTTGATGTGATTTTTTTTCATAATATGCCAAATCATTATAAAGCGTTTGTTCACTGATCGGACAAAATCGGTCTCACGTTTTGAAGAAAAATAAACAGACTTTGTTTATATACAATTTGTGTGATATTTTACTGGGATACATCTCAGCCTTTCTTAAAATGATAGTATTACATAACTCGTTGTTTAAGTTTTATAGAACTCCCACTTATTCACACCTATGTACTACGAGTTATGACATATTTCATCAATTCTGGTCATTTCTACCAACAATAAATATCAGCACTGTCATTGACAATCAAATATGTGAACAATAATATCCCCAGAATGTAGTACTCATATAAAAAACTAGAGGCTCAGGTGAGCCTGTATCGCTCACCTGACATAAATAAGTCCTCTTAAGAATGTCTGCATGCCGAATACATCTAAGTTACTATTCAAATCCCATACTGCCATAGGGTTCTATGTTAAAACTATGTCTGCTCATGGCAGCCATCTTGGATGGAGGTCGTGGTCACCGGACACAATTTTGAAAGTATACTACCCAAGGACCATCCATGCCATGTTTGTTTTAAATTGGCTGACTGGTTTCAGAAGAGAAGACTTTTAAACAATTTTCCCATAGGGTCCTATGTTAAAACTATGTCTGCTGACGGTGGCCATTTTGAACCGAGATCAGGATCACTGAACACAATTTTGGAAGTTGACCACCTAAGGAGCATCGATGACATGTTTGCTATATTGGCTTACTGGTTTCAGAGGAGAAGATTTTAAAACATTTTTTCCCATAGGGTCCTATGTTAAAACTACAGTATGTCCGCTGAAGGTGGCCATCTTGGATGGAGGTCAGGGTCACTGGACACAATTTTGAAAATTGACCACTTAAGGACTATCCATGCCATGTTTGCTTTAAATTGGCTTACTGGTTTCAGAGAAGAAGATTTTTAAACATATTTCCCATACGGTCCTATGTTAAAACTATGTCCACTGATGGTGGCCATCTTGGATGGAGTTTTGGGTCACTGGATATAATTTTGAAAGTTGACCATTTAAGGACCATTCATGCCATGTTTGCTTTAAATTGGCTTACTGATTTCAGAGGAAATTTTTTTTAAACATTTTCCCCATAGGGTCCTATGTTAAAAATATGTTTGCTGATGGCGGCCATCTTGGATGGAGGTCGGGGTCACAGGACATAATTTTGAAAGTTGACCACCTAAGGACCATTCATGCCATGTTTGCTTTAATTTCCGATCAACAAACGATTCACAAATTTAGTACAGGACCACCCAATGATCATTCCTGCAAAGCCACAATTCAATTGGCTTAGTGGTTTCTAACAAGAAGATTTTTAAAATTTCGACCAATCAGAACACATTATGGGCTCTGGCAGCCATGTTGGATTTCCGATCAGCACCAAAAACACAAATCTTGTATATGACCATCCAATGAACATTTCTGCCAAGTTTGGTTCAAATCTTTTGTGGTTTCAGAAAAAAAGATGAAAATGTGAAATTCCCATAGGGTCCAATGTTAAACTAAGTCGAGTCATGGTGGCCATCTTGAATTTCCGATTGGCAAACGATTCATAAGTTTAGTACAGGACCACCCAATGATCATTCCTGCAAAGTCACAATTCAATTGGCTTAGTGGTTTCTAACAAGCAGATTTTTAAAATTTTGACCAATCAGAACACATTATGGGCCCTGGCAGCCATGTTGGATTTCCGATCAGAGCGAAAAAAAAAAAAATGTATATGACCATACAATGAACATTTCTGCCAAGTTTGATTCAAATCTGTTATGTGGTTTCAGAAAAAAAGATGAAAATGTGAAATTCCCATAGGGTCCTATGTTAAACTAAGTCGAGTCATGGTGGCCATCTTGAATTTCCGATCGGCAAACGATTCACAAGTTTAGTACAGGACCACCCAATGATCATTCCTGCAAAGTCACAATTCAATTGGCTTAGTGGTTTCTAACAAGAAGATTTTTAAAATTTCGACCAATCAGAACACATTATGGGCCCTGGCAGCCATGTTGGATTTCCGATCAGCACCAAAAACAAAAATCTTGTATATGACCATCCAATGAACATTTCTGCCAAGTTTGGTTCAAATCTGTTTTGTGGTTTCAGAAAAAAAGATGAAAATGTGAAATTCCCATAGGGTCCAATGTTAAACTAAGTCGAGTCATGGTGGCCATCTTGAATTTCCGATCAACAAACGATTCACATTTTTAGTACAGGACCACCCAATGATCATTCCTGCAAAGTCACAATTCAATTGACTTAGTGGTTTCTGACAAGAAGATTTTTAAAATTTCAGCCAATGAGAACACATTATGGACCCTGGCAGCCATGTTGGATTTCAAATCAGCACCAAAAACACAAATCTGGTAGAGGACCATCCAGTGAACATTTCTGGCAGGTTTGGTTGAAATCTGTTCAGCGCTTTCAGAGAAGAAGATTTAAATGTGAAAAGCTAACGGACGGACGGAAGATTACCCATGACAAAAGCTCACATGGCCTATGGCCAGGTGAGCTAAAAATAATGCTAGTGTTGCTGATGATGCGTATTTGACGATGAGTGGTTCCTATACTAGCCGATTACACTGGGAAATATGGAGTTTTTTTTAACAAATATACCAATTTTAATGAATTATCGCTTACAAGACACGAAATAAACAAATGAAAAATCTGACACATGATACTATATAAATATATACAGTGGAACCTGTCTAATCCTACATACCAAGGGACCAGGGAAATGTGTCGGACTGTACAGGATGTCAGAACCTGTCTAATCCTACACACCAAGGGACCTGGGAAATGTGTCGGATTGTACAGGATGTCAGAACCTGTCTAATCCTACATACCAAGGGACCAGGGAAATGTGTCGGATTGTACAGGATGTCAGAACCTGTCTAATCCTACACACCAATGGACCAGGGAAATGTGTCGGATTGTACAGGATGTCAGAACCTGTCTAATCCTACATACCAAGGGACCAGGGAAATGTGTCTGATTGTACAGGATGTCAGAACCTGTCTAATCCTACATACCAAGGGACCAGGGAAATGTGTCGGATTGTACAGCATGTCAGAACCTGTCTAATCCTACATACCAAGGGACCAGGGAAATGTGTCTGATTGTACAGGATGTCAGAACCTGTCTAATCCTACATACCAAGGGACCAGGGAAATGTGTCGGATTGTACAGGATGTAAGAACCTGTCTAATCCTACACACCAAGGGACCAGGGAAATGTGTCTGATTGTACAGGATGTCAGAACCTGTCTAATCCTATACACCAAGGGACCTGGGAAATGTGTTGAATTGTACAGGATGTCAGAACCTGTCTAATCCTACATACCAAGGGACCAGGGAAATGTGTCTGATTGTACAGGATGTCAGAACCTGTCTAATCCTACATACCAAGGGACCAGGGAAATGTGTCTGATTGTACAGGATGTCAGAACCTGTCTAATCCTACATACCAAGGGACCAGGGAAATGTGTCGGATTGTACAGGATGTCAGAACCTGTCTAATCCTACATACCAAGGGACCAGGGAAATGTGTCGGATTGTACAGGATGTAAGAACCTGTCTAATCCTACACACCAAGGGACCTGGGAAATGTGTCGGATTGTACAGGATGTCAGAACCTGTCTAATCCTATACACCAAGGGACCTGGGAAATGTGTCGGATTGTACAGGATGTCAGAACCTGTCTAATCCTACATACCAAGGTACCAGGGAAATGTGTCTGATTGTACAGCATGTCAGAACCTGTCTAATCCTACATACCAAGGGACCAGGGAAATGTGTCTGATTGTACAGGATGTCAGAACCTGTCTAATCCTACATACCAAAGGACCAGGGAAATGTGTCGGATTGTACAGGATGTCAGAACCTGTCTAATCCTACACACCAAGGGACCAGGGAAATGTGTCTGATTGTACAGGATGTCAGAACCTGTCTAATCCTACATACCAAGGGACCAGGGAAATGTGTCGGATTGTACAGGATGTCAGAACCTGTCTAATCCTACATACCAAGGGACCAGGGAAATGTGTCGGATTGTACAGGATGTCAGAACCTGTCTAATCCTACACACCAAGGGACCAGGGAAATGTGTCGGATTGTACAGGATGTCAGAACCTGTCTAATCCTACATACCAAGGGACCAGGGAAATGTGTCTGATTGTACAGGATGTCAGAACCTGTCTAATCCTACACACCAAGGGACCAGGGAAATGAGTTAGATTGTACAGGATGTCAGAACCTGTCTAATCCTACATACCAAGGGACCAGGGAAATGTGTCGGATTGTACAGGATGTCAGAACCTGTCTAATCCTACATACCAAAGGACCAGGGAAATGTGTCTGATTGTACAGGATGTCAGAACCTGTCTAATCTTACACACCAAGGGACCAGGGAAATGTGTCTGATTGTACAGGATGTCAGAACCTGTGTAATCCTACACACCAAGGGACCAGGGAAATGTGTCTGATTGTACAGGATGTCAGAACCTGTCTAATCCTACACACCAAGGGACCAGGGAAATGAGTTAGATTGTACAGGATGTCAGAACCTGTCTAATCCTACATACCAAGGGACCAGGGAAATGTGTCGGATTGTACAGGATGTCAGAACCTGTCTAATCCTACACAGCAAGGGACCAGGGAAATGTGTCTGATTGTACAGGATGTCAGAACCTGTCTAATCTTACACACCAAGGGACCAGGGAAATGTGTCGGATTGTACAGGATGTCAGAACCTGTCTAATCCTACACACCAAGGGACCAGGGAAATGTGTCTGATTGTACAGGATGTCAGAACCTGTCTAATCCTACATACCAAGGGACCAGGGAAATGTGTCGGATTGTACAGGATGTCAGAACCTGTCTAATCCTACATACCAAGGGATCAGGGAAATGTGTCGGATTGTACAGGATGTCAGAACCTGTCTAATCCTACACACCAAGGGACCAGGGAAATGTGTCGGATTGTACAGGATGTCAGAACCTGTCTAATCCTACATACCAAGGGACCAGGGAAATGTGTCTGATTGTACAGGATGTCAGAACCTGTCTAATCCTACACACCAAGGGACCAGGGAAATGAGTTAGATTGTACAGGATGTCAGAACCTGTCTAATCCTACATACCAAGGGACCAGGGAAATGTGTCGGATTGTACAGGATGTCAGAACCTGTCTAATCCTACATACCAAAGGACCAGGGAAATGTGTCTGATTGTACAGGATGTCAGAACCTGTCTAATCTTACACACCAAGGGACCAGGGAAATGTGTCTGATTGTACAGGATGTCAGAACCTGTGTAATCCTACACACCAAGGGACCAGGGAAATGTGTCTGATTGTACAGGATGTCAGAACCTGTCTAATCCTACACACCAAGGGACCAGGGAAATGAGTTAGATTGTACAGGATGTCAGAACCTGTCTAATCCTACATACCAAGGGACCAGGGAAATGTGTCGGATTGTACAGGATGTCAGAACCTGTCTAATCCTACACAGCAAGGGACCAGGGAAATGTGTCTGATTGTACAGGATGTCAGAACCTGTCTAATCTTACACACCAAGGGACCAGGGAAATGTGTCGGATTGTACAGGATGTCAGAACCTGTCTAATCCTACACAGCAAGGGACCAGGGAAATGTGTCTGATTGTACAGGATGTCAGAACCTGTCTAATCTTACACACCAAGGGACCAGGGAAATGTGTCGGATTGTACAGGATGTCAGAACCTGTCTAATCCTACACACCAAGGGACCAGGGAAATGTGTCTGATTGTACAGGATGTCAGAACCTGTCTAATCCTACATACCAAGGGACCAGGGAAATGTGTCGGATTGTACAGGATGTCAGAACCTGTCTAATCCTACATACCAAGGGACCAGGGAAATGTGTCGGATTGTACAGGATGTCAGAACCTGTCTAATCCTACACACCAAGGGACCGGGGAAATGTGTCGGATTGTACAGGATGTCAGAACCTGTCTAATCCTACATACCAAGGGACCAGGGAAATGTGTCTGATTGTACAGGATGTCAGAACCTGTCTAATCCTACACACCAAGGGACCAGGGAAATGAGTTAGATTGTACAGGATGTCAGAACCTGTCTAATCCTACATACCAAGGGACCAGGGAAATGTGTCGGATTGTACAGGATGTCAGAACCTGTCTAATCTTACACACCAAGGGACCAGGGAAATGTGTCTGATTGTACAGGATGTCAGAACCTGTGTAATCCTACACACCAAGGGACCAGGGAAATGTGTCTGATTGTACAGGATGTCAGAACCTGTCTAATCCTACACACCAAGGGACCAGGGAAATGAGTTAGATTGTACAGGATGTCAGAACCTGTCTAATCCTACATACCAAGGGACCAGGGAAATGTGTCGGATTGTACAGGATGTCAGAACCTGTCTAATCCTACACAGCAAGGGACCAGGGAAATGTGTCTGATTGTACAGGATGTCAGAACCTGTCTAATCTTACACACCAAGGGACCAGGGAAATGTGTCTGATTGTACAGGATGTCAGAACCTGTCTAATCCTACATACCAAGGGACCAGGGAAATGTGTCGGATTGTACAGGATGTCAGAACCTGTCTAATCCTACATACCAAGGGACCAGGGAAATGTGTCGGATTGTACAGGATGTCAGAACCTGTCTAATCCTACACACCAAGGGACCAGGGAAATGTGTCGGATTGTACAGGATGTCAGAACCTGTCTAATCCTACATACCAAGGGACCAGGGAAATGTGTCTGATTGTACAGGATGTCAGAACCTGTCTAATCCTACACACCAAGGGACCAGGGAAATGAGTTAGATTGTACAGGATGTCAGAACCTGTCTAATCCTACATACCAAGGGACCAGGGAAATGTGTCGGATTGTACAGGATGTCAGAACCTGTCTAATCCTACATACCAAAGGACCAGGGAAATGTGTCTGATTGTACAGGATGTCAGAACCTGTCTAATCTTACACACCAAGGGACCAGGGAAATGTGTCTGATTGTACAGGATGTCAGAACCTGTGTAATCCTACACACCAAGGGACCAGGGAAATGTGTCTGATTGTACAGGATGTCAGAACCTGTCTAATCCTACACACCAAGGGACCAGGGAAATGAGTTAGATTGTACAGGATGTCAGAACCTGTCTAATCCTACATACCAAGGGACCAGGGAAATGTGTCGGATTGTACAGGATGTCAGAACCTGTCTAATCCTACACAGCAAGGGACCAGGGAAATGTGTCTGATTGTACAGGATGTCAGAACCTGTCTAATCTTACACACCAAGGGACCAGGGAAATGTGTCGGATTGTACAGGATGTCAGAACCTGTCTAATCCTACACAGCAAGGGACCAGGGAAATGTGTCTGATTGTACAGGATGTCAGAACCTGTCTAATCTTACACACCAAGGGACCAGGGAAATGTGTCGGATTGTACAGGATGTCAGAACCTGTCTAATCCTACACACCAAGGGACCAGGGAAATGTGTCTGATTGTACAGGATGTCAGAACCTGTCTAATCCTACATACCAAGGGACCAGGGAAATGTGTCGGATTGTACAGGATGTCAGAACCTGTCTAATCCTACATACCAAGGGACCAGGGAAATGTGTCGGATTGTACAGGATGTCAGAACCTGTCTAATCCTACACACCAAGGGACCGGGGAAATGTGTCGGATTGTACAGGATGTCAGAACCTGTCTAATCCTACATACCAAGGGACCAGGGAAATGAGTTAGATTGTACAGGATGTCAGAACCTGTCTAATCCTACATACCAAGGGACCAGGGAAATGTGTCGGATTGTACAGGATGTCAGAACCTGTCTAATCCTACATACCAAAGGACCAGGGAAATGTGTCTGATTGTACAGGATGTCAGAACCTGTCTAATCTTACACACCAAGGGACCAGGGAAATGTGTCTGATTGTACAGGATGTCAGAACCTGTGTAATCCTACACACCAAGGGACCAGGGAAATGTGTCTGATTGTACAGGATGTCAGAACCTGTCTAATCCTACACACCAAGGGACCAGGGAAATGAGTTAGATTGTACAGGATGTCAGAACCTGTCTAATCCTACATACCAAGGGACCAGGGAAATGTGTCGGATTGTACAGGATGTCAGAACCTGTCTAATCCTACACAGCAAGGGACCAGGGAAATGTGTCTGATTGTACAGGATGTCAGAACCTGTCTAATCTTACACACCAAGGGACCAGGGAAATGTGTCGGATTGTACAGGATGTCAGAACCTGTCTAATCCTACACAGCAAGGGACCAGGGAAATGTGTCTGATTGTACAGGATGTCAGAACCTGTCTAATCTTACACACCAAGGGACCAGGGAAATGTGTCGGATTGTACAGGATGTCAGAACCTGTCTAATCCTACACACCAAGGGACCAGGGAAATGTGTCTGATTGTACAGGATGTCAGAACCTGTCTAATCCTACATACCAAGGGACCAGGGAAATGTGTCGGATTGTACAGGATGTCAGAACCTGTCTAATCCTACATACCAAGGGACCAGGGAAATGTGTCGGATTGTACAGGATGTCAGAACCTGTCTAATCCTACACACCAAGGGACCGGGGAAATGTGTCGGATTGTACAGGATGTCAGAACCTGTCTAATCCTACATACCAAGGGACCAGGGAAATGTGTCTGATTGTACAGGATGTCAGAACCTGTCTAATCCTACACACCAAGGGACCAGGGAAATGAGTTAGATTGTACAGGATGTCAGAACCTGTCTAATCCTACATACCAAGGGACCAGGGAAATGTGTCGGATTGTACAGGATGTCAGAACCTGTCTAATCCTACATACCAAAGGACCAGGGAAATGTGTCTGATTGTACAGGATGTCAGAACCTGTCTAATCTTACACACCAAGGGACCAGGGAAATGTGTCTGATTGTACAGGATGTCAGAACCTGTGTAATCCTACACACCAAGGGACCAGGGAAATGTGTCTGATTGTACAGGATGTCAGAACCTGTCTAATCCTACACACCAAGGGACCAGGGAAATGAGTTAGATTGTACAGGATGTCAGAACCTGTCTAATCCTACATACCAAGGGACCAGGGAAATGTGTCGGATTGTACAGGATGTCAGAACCTGTCTAATCCTACACAGCAAGGGACCAGGGAAATGTGTCTGATTGTACAGGATGTCAGAACCTGTCTAATCTTACACACCAAGGGACCAGGGAAATGTGTCTGATTGTACAGGATGTCAGAACCTGTCTAATCCTACATACCAAGGGACCAGGGAAATGTGTCGGATTGTACAGGATGTCAGAACCTGTCTAATCCTACATACCAAGGGACCAGGGAAATGTGTCGGATTGTACAGGATGTCAGAACCTGTCTAATCCTACACACCAAGGGACCAGGGAAATGTGTCGGATTGTACAGGATGTCAGAACCTGTCTAATCCTACATACCAAGGGACCAGGGAAATGTGTCTGATTGTACAGGATGTCAGAACCTGTCTAATCCTACACACCAAGGGACCAGGGAAATGAGTTAGATTGTACAGGATGTCAGAACCTGTCTAATCCTACATACCAAGGGACCAGGGAAATGTGTCGGATTGTACAGGATGTCAGAACCTGTCTAATCCTACATACCAAAGGACCAGGGAAATGTGTCTGATTGTACAGGATGTCAGAACCTGTCTAATCTTACACACCAAGGGACCAGGGAAATGTGTCTGATTGTACAGGATGTCAGAACCTGTGTAATCCTACACACCAAGGGACCAGGGAAATGTGTCTGATTGTACAGGATGTCAGAACCTGTCTAATCCTACACACCAAGGGACCAGGGAAATGAGTTAGATTGTACAGGATGTCAGAACCTGTCTAATCCTACATACCAAGGGACCAGGGAAATGTGTCGGATTGTACAGGATGTCAGAACCTGTCTAATCCTACACAGCAAGGGACCAGGGAAATGTGTCTGATTGTACAGGATGTCAGAACCTGTCTAATCTTACACACCAAGGGACCAGGGAAATGTGTCGGATTGTACAGGATGTCAGAACCTGTCTAATCCTACACAGCAAGGGACCAGGGAAATGTGTCTGATTGTACAGGATGTCAGAACCTGTCTAATCTTACACACCAAGGGACCAGGGAAATGTGTCGGATTGTACAGGATGTCAGAACCTGTCTAATCCTACACACCAAGGGACCAGGGAAATGTGTCTGATTGTACAGGATGTCAGAACCTGTCTAATCCTACATACCAAGGGACCAGGGAAATGTGTCGGATTGTACAGGATGTCAGAACCTGTCTAATCCTACATACCAAGGGACCAGGGAAATGTGTCGGATTGTACAGGATGTCAGAACCTGTCTAATCCTACACACCAAGGGACCGGGGAAATGTGTCGGATTGTACAGGATGTCAGAACCTGTCTAATCCTACATACCAAGGGACCAGGGAAATGTGTCTGATTGTACAGGATGTCAGAACCTGTCTAATCCTACACACCAAGGGACCAGGGAAATGAGTTAGATTGTACAGGATGTCAGAACCTGTCTAATCCTACATACCAAGGGACCAGGGAAATGTGTCGGATTGTACAGGATGTCAGAACCTGTCTAATCCTACATACCAAAGGACCAGGGAAATGTGTCTGATTGTACAGGATGTCAGAACCTGTCTAATCTTACACACCAAGGGACCAGGGAAATGTGTCTGATTGTACAGGATGTCAGAACCTGTGTAATCCTACACACCAAGGGACCAGGGAAATGTGTCTGATTGTACAGGATGTCAGAACCTGTCTAATCCTACACACCAAGGGACCAGGGAAATGAGTTAGATTGTACAGGATGTCAGAACCTGTCTAATCCTACATACCAAGGGACCAGGGAAATGTGTCGGATTGTACAGGATGTCAGAACCTGTCTAATCCTACACAGCAAGGGACCAGGGAAATGTGTCTGATTGTACAGGATGTCAGAACCTGTCTAATCTTACACACCAAGGGACCAGGGAAATGTGTCTGATTGTACAGGATGTCAGAACCTGTCTAATCCTACATACCAAGGGACCAGGGAAATGTGTCGGATTGTACAGGATGTCAGAACCTGTCTAATCCTACATACCAAGGGACCAGGGAAATGTGTCGGATTGTACAGGATGTCAGAACCTGTCTAATCCTACACACCAAGGGACCAGGGAAATGTGTCGGATTGTACAGGATGTCAGAACCTGTCTAATCCTACATACCAAGGGACCAGGGAAATGTGTCTGATTGTACAGGATGTCAGAACCTGTCTAATCCTACACACCAAGGGACCAGGGAAATGAGTTAGATTGTACAGGATGTCAGAACCTGTCTAATCCTACATACCAAGGGACCAGGGAAATGTGTCGGATTGTACAGGATGTCAGAACCTGTCTAATCCTACATACCAAAGGACCAGGGAAATGTGTCTGATTGTACAGGATGTCAGAACCTGTCTAATCTTACACACCAAGGGACCAGGGAAATGTGTCTGATTGTACAGGATGTCAGAACCTGTGTAATCCTACACACCAAGGGACCAGGGAAATGTGTCTGATTGTACAGGATGTCAGAACCTGTCTAATCCTACACACCAAGGGACCAGGGAAATGAGTTAGATTGTACAGGATGTCAGAACCTGTCTAATCCTACATACCAAGGGACCAGGGAAATGTGTCGGATTGTACAGGATGTCAGAACCTGTCTAATCCTACACAGCAAGGGACCAGGGAAATGTGTCTGATTGTACAGGATGTCAGAACCTGTCTAATCTTACACACCAAGGGACCAGGGAAATGTGTCGGATTGTACAGGATGTCGGAATACTCGAGTTTTATTTATGTTAACAGAAATACTTTGGGACCATAAATTTTTGTCGGATGTCACAGGATGTCGGAAAACTCAGGTGTCGGATTGCACAAGTTCCACTGTATATAAAACAATAATGACCCCCTTTAACCTATGTGCATGTCAACAAAAACTACAAAGATAAACTATTGTAACAACATTTTAGTTCAAACCATGAATTTGGAATGAAATTTTATTCAGTTACTTCAGTAACAAAAATGCAAATGACAAAGTGTGTATTATTTTTGATGTCATTAGAAAACTTATATATTATATTAGGAATAAAAAACTATGTGTATGCTTAGTTGAGTTGTCATCAGGACAATTTGAAATATTTCATACGTTCTGGCAATTCGTTGCCATGTCAACAACCTTCAACTGTTGGATTCAAGAATGCTATTTTAAGTTGTGTGATAGCCTCTTATTTATATTGAAAGCATTAATATTATTTAATCATGACATTTTGTAGTTAATGAACCTACCCCTTTGCTGAAAAAACCCCAGAAGGTATGTTGAACTACTCAATGCCAAGTAGCTGCATTTGAGCTCAATTTGACTTATAATAAAGCAACAATAGACAATTAAATAAATTTATACTTTTAATAATGGCCACCATTTTGAATAAAGGGTGAGGCTGTTGGACAAAATTTTGAAAGGGGACCATCCAAGGACCATTCCTGCCAGGTTTGGTGTAATTTGGTTGAATGGTTTCAGAGGAGAAGACTTGAATGTGATCTTTTTTCAAAATATGCCCAATTTGCATAATCAGTATAAATTGACTGAACAAAAAATATCCCAGAAAAACCCAGAATATATATTAAACTACTCATTGCCATGTAGCTGCAGTTAAATTAAAAATTTGAGCTCATTTTGATTGATAATAAAGCAGCAATGTATAAAAAGCCATCTTGAATGGAACATGCCTAAATTGCATAATTGGTTCCAATTGGCCCAGTGGTTCCAAAAAAAAAAGAGATTAAAATGTAAAAGTTTACGGATGCTGTCACACCACGACGACGGACACCAAGTGAGGGCAATACCTCACATGACTCTGGGTCAGGTGAGCTAAAAAGGCCCAACAATATAACATAAATTGAAGTGAAAATTGAGTAACTGATCCAGGATGAATTTAAAAATGGTGATATGCTAATCTTCATAGTTTTAGATTTTATTTCAACAATGTTATGGATGTTTTTGTACAGATAACAAAACAAGTTTCCTGCAATAACATAGAGACTTGTTTTTCTGGATTGACACCCACATGCTTCCTATAAACTTACCAGTTTTCCTATAATTTTAAGATAAGGTCCTATGTATTTGTTGACTGACAGAATCTCTAGTATCCTCATAATCCAAAGTACTATGTTTACAGTGTATACAATTCTTGAGGCTTGTAATGTGTCCTTAAAGAAACGTAACCCTACTCCTAAAGAAAAAAATAGGATTGCAGTACTGTCCCAAATATTCCATAGTTGACTGTAGTGGACTTTGATCTTCACCCATAATCTAACAGGTTCTGCTGCTATTATCTGCAAAATAAACGACACATCATTATAATATTTAAAATTTTAGAGTGACCCAAATGGTCATCACCTGGGTCCGTCTTTGTTGCCGAGTTTCATTATTGTTATCTACTTGACATATATTTAGATTTTTTGAAGTTTGTTTTCCTATAAATATTGTTATGGATACATTTTCATTGGAATTCTTTAATTTTGTTTGACACATGGGTCTGTTTTAATTTTGACCAGACTTGTTCCCAATTAATATCTTCTTCGTTAGCACTTTATTTGATATATTGGTTAATATTTATTATACTTAAATCCCTTTTTCAAAAGGGTTTTCTGCATCAGAGGTCATTTGAGTGCAGCCATTTTCACTATCCACTATGTAAGAGAATATTGACCAGTTAAAGGTGTCATATCACTCTTATTTCTATTCTTCTTAAAACTGTTTTGTGACTTTCTATCATATAAAGACTACAAAGCCGAATAGTTATAGATTTGTATAAAATAGGTGACAATGTTATGGTTACCAGACACACTGTATAAAATCTGAAATTACCATCACATCATGCAGAAATAAGAGTGAAAAGATACACTTATCAATTAGTATTAAAGAATAATTCTCTAACATAGGAACTAAGGACACACTAACTTGAGTGTAAGAGTCCATTGTTTGGGTTATACACATCTTAGAAAAACCTGACATCACTGAAGAAAACTTCTGTACATTGATTGTAAGTTCAAAGAAAGGCAGAATATTATATAAATCAGGAAATGAGGAGAGAAAGAAGTGGATGAACTGTCACTTTATTTTACATCAGAAAAACAAAGTAACCAAACAAAAATAAAAAAAATATACCATAAGAGACTGGTTTAAATGTTTGTACCCATTAATACATATTAAAAATAAGCTGGGAAAACAAATACAAAACCAATCCTTTAACAAGTTAGAGATGATTTATGTCCAGAAATGGACAACCTTTGTTAATTTTCCATTTACAAAATAAATAAATCAAGACAAATCCATTATGTTGTTGACAAATATCTATATGGTGTTGACCATAAACTTTACAGGTCTAAATAATGGATAATTTAAGCAATCACAATTTTTTTCATAGATATTTGCATCAACAATTATGGACTTTCATTTGTTTGAACAAGACGTTCTTTTCAATTTTCCATTAAATGAGTATGCTAAATGGAGAAAAAATTTAATCAAAGACTATCTAGAATTGTAGATGTGAAATCAATTCTTAGTTTCTGTGCAGTTGTAGAAGTATTGAAATTCTAAATGGACAATTAAAAGGTAAGCATCTAGTTCTTGTATTGTAAATGAGGAAAAGAAGAGTCACTTATTTAAAACCATGAAATCTTAAATACTTTAACTTGGATTTATATCAGAGATAGTTATAATTTGATGATTAATAGGATATACTGATAATGTATTTAATTCTCTTTATAATCATTAGTTCATAGTTAAACTTATCCATTGCTTCAAGTTTTTTTTAACAATCAAATTAAAAAAGTCAATTTTTTCCCTTATAATAAAATCTTAAAAGAAAAACATGCACAACAATTCATCTCATTTCTTTTGATACTGCAGAAAAGACAGAGATATTAGCAATATACAGCAATCTCCCAGCAGAACTCAGTATTACATGAGGAAATTACACATCATATACAGCAATCTCCCAGCAGAACTCAGGAAATCAAAATGAATTCAACTCAATACAACAGTTTATTTTCAAACTCTACATCAGACATTACTTTGGCTAAAAATACAAGACTTGAATTAAAGATGGATATTACAACGAAAAATTCGACTCATGAACCCAGTTTGTCTGAAATACTGAAGACTTATAATAATTACAATATTGCCATGGATCTTATAAAATGGGTCATGCCTGTTATAATAATTACAGGAACAATAGGAAATATCTTCAGCTTTATTATAATGATACGTAGAGAGATGCGACAGACTCCTACTTTTTTTTATCTAGCGATGCTGGCTATTGCAGACACAGCTGTTCTCTATGTCAGCGCTTTTAAGACATGGTTGAGAATAATCTCTGGATACGAGCTTAGTCATATCAATGCATTTAGCTGTAAGTTAACAATGTTTCTAGTACACTTTAGTATAGAGTTTTCTGCATGGTTGATTGTAGCAGTCACCATTGAACGCTTTTTAGCGGTATGGTTTCCCTTGAAAGCAAGCACTATGTGCAACTTATCAAGGGCTAAATTCATTACTCTCATTGTGGCTGTTATATTTATGCTTGTTAATTCTCATATATTTTGGACAGCTGAATTACTACCAATTAAGCAAACGATGGACGATTCAAACTTTATATGTGCTTCTTATGCTTACGAGAATTTTGTTTGCAGAATATTTCCAAAGATTAATCTAGTATTATACTCATTTTTACCATGCCTAATTCTCGTGATTTTCAACATTCTCATTATCATTTGCTTGATGCGTACAAAACACGTTCCAAATATGATAACTAAAGATGACTGTCTTGTTCGTACCACTCACAGGAAATTGGCTATAACCCTGATTCTTATATCCTTGACTTGGATCATAACTACTACACCAAGACCACTATTTCGGATGTTTGCACCTCAACCGAAATCAAATGAAGACAGGGCTAACATTCTCATGTGGCAGGTGATCTGTTTCCAACTTATGTATGTGAATCATGCAGTCAACTTTTTCCTGTATTGTCTGTCAGGGGAAAAATTCCGAATACAGTTCAAAAAATTTATATGCAAACTTTGTCAAAGGAGAAAACAACCAAAAACAAGGCTTACTTTTAAATCTAGTAGAAGTGGTTCAACCGGACAATATAGTTCTATACCTTTGGTTGCTAGTACACCAACTGCTATAGAAATTTCTGTTTTTGACTAACAAAAAGGTATGAACATTAAGTATCAATTATATTTATAGTCATTTATAACAATATTTTATTTTTAAACACTTAAAACTTCATGATGACTAGTGTGATAAAATCAACCAAAATGACACAATATTAACATTTTATGGTCATTTTGGGTCAAACAAACTATTTTATAGAAGTACCTGTACAAAACCAGGAAAGTGGGCAGTCATGTATTTGTGTGTTAAGGGAATCCACCCGATTTTCATATTTGATATTGAATTGTTCTGACAATTTGGTATTTTTTGTATTTCATTTTTATCTTATATTAATAAAAACCTTTTCTTTTTTATTAGCTCATCTGACTACAAGGATCATGTGAAGTATCGTAATCACTTTGCATTTGCCCTTGTCTGTACATTTTTACATTTTAATTCTCTTCTTTAATACCACCAGACAAATTCACACCACCCTTGATATGTAGAACTGTAAGAGTTTTCTACAAAGTTTTTTTTTCCAATAGGAAATCCATCATAGAAAAAAGAGGCCCAAAAGGGTCAAAAAGGGTGTGTCCAAATATATATAGGTATAAACAATTTATTGTTAATCTGTTTCTGATGAGTTTTTTTTTAAATAAAAGCCTTTGGAAGATTCCTATCAGAATAATACATATCATTATTATATCCTCGTCTGACAATAAGTCGGTCAGTCATTGGATAATGTTTGATTATTTTTTTCATGTTTGAAAAGTAAACATTTTTTTCTTTTTAATTATGTTCCTCATCTATTCTTGCTCACATGTGTAAAGTTCCATGGAAAAAAGATCGATAATAATTACATACTGACCCATATTTGTTTACACACCCTTTTTCCAAATGGCATCGTATGACGTCACATAAAGTCGGTCAAAGTTCAATAAAGCACATGATTTTGTCATAGGCCAACCAAAATTAAAAAGTAAACCAGATTAAGAAAGTACAGTATTTTAGCTTTTTCAGTGTAATTGATTTGTCTGAAAAATTTTAAAAGATGTTTTTTTTAAATAGCTTGAAATTGAAGTATTAAAAATTAATTATTTGATGCAAATATTAAACTTGCTTACCCACATAAAAAGTATTTAATCCAGTGAATTTGGTGTTTTTGCTTTTGTCAATACAATCTATTAGACCAACATATTTTGGTAAAACAATTAATGACTGATTTCAATTTATTTTAATCACATTTATTATCAAAGAGTGGTAACAATACAGTTTTGTTGATGCTATTTGTAATAATGACAGGTTTTTTTTACCCAGACAATCTCATTTTTCTGTCTGGTTTAATTTAATTCTCTGTTCAATTTATGCTATAAATTTTGATTATTGCTGTTAAATTAATTCTTTTTCTATCTTCTCTGTGCATTTCATTTCATTACCCCAAGAAGTAAGAGGTATATTTGTTATTAAAGCAGCAGTGGAAATGCAAAATAATCTGCCATTTTGTGACTAATGTAGAGCACTTGCATCTTTTTTGCTTGCATGGAATTTATTCAATTCAAACTTCTCTGTTTTAATCTCATCTTGTAATTTTGACGTTGAAAAGTATTCCCTCGGTGTTTATGTACGCTATGAATATACAAAATGACGTCATTAGTCTCGTGCTGCGTGAGAATTGTAAATCAAAACAAATGACCGACATTATTGCATGACCGAGCAGATGTCACGGTAGGATACAACTATTACTATTTATTACATAAAAGGGGCAACAAAAAAGGGGAATTTCAAATTTGAACTTTTTTTTTATTTTTGCATTTAAAAAAAAAATGTTCATCGTCATAGGTTATTCATAGGCCATTAAAAATAGCTATTTTATTTCTATAACATGCCCAAATTCCAAAATTTCACATATCATATTCAGAAGGTTCATACAGCAGAATTTCCATTCTACATCCATATTTCAGTTTTATTTTCTTCGATTTTTGTTTGTGTGTTGAGAACTTTCAGCTTTATGTTGATATATTTCCTCTATCTTTTATGATTTCAGAGATAAACTAAACTGAGAAGATCCAAAAAGTCACAATTTCCAAAATTTGAAAGTTTTAATTTTTCTACAAATTTTCTTTTTTTGGGAAAAATGTTTATATTATAGCTTATTGATGGGCCATTAAAAATTTGCTATTTCATCCTAATAAGGGTCTAAAATCTGAAATTTTGCATATTGTGAAGGTACATACAATTTTGCTTTTCAATCAATGTTGATGTGGTTTTTGTCCTCTAATCGATTGTGTGAGTTTGTTGACAGATTTCTTCTATCTCTTACAGTTTCTGAGATAAACTCGACTGAACGGGGCCAAGAAGAGACAATTTCCTAAATTCAAACCTTTTTATTTTTTTTTCATTTTTCATCAAATTCTAATGTCCATTTGTAGGTATTTAGCAAAATGTTCATGTTAATGAGTTATTAATGAGTCACTAAAGACAATCAACTATTCTATTTCGAAAAGTGGTCTAAAAGGGGCACAAATTCGATTTTGATATGTTTTATTTCGTTCAATTTTTGTGCTGAAAACTTTTGATAGTATATCAACAGAATATGTCATAAAAATTAATTAGATGTTGGTGGTATCTTGTTTGGTCAAATTTTCAACCTACCAATCTGCAATGAGCCTACTAAATCTGTAGGTATCAAAACTGTAAACAATGTACATATGATTGCATATGATTGGGTAGTCAAAGATGAATGAAAGGTTACATAACATGTTACTGGGATGTTTATCTATTATTATCACTTTGACTGGGATGTTTATCTATTATTATCACTTTGACTGGGATGTTTATCTATTATTATCACTTTGACTGGGATGTTTATCTATTATTATCACTTTGACTGGGATGTTTATCTATTATTATCACTTTGACTGGGATGTTTATCTATTATTATCACTTTGACTGGGATGTTTATCTATTATTATCACTTTGACCCTCTTGTATCTTGAAAATGGTACAATTCATACAAAATCACATAAAGAGAATTTTATAAGGAACATGAAGAAAAATAGTTGAAAAATAAATGCTCCAACAGGTAAAACACAAAAAGCACCCCCTTTAGCACTGGGACTTCTTACTTCTAAATCTTTGATTTCCAATTGGAACAAAATCATTAACTTTATAGAAGACCATCAACATTCTTTCCAAATTTTGTCTTAATTGGCCCAGTGGTTTCAGAGAAAAACGATAAAATGATAAAGTTTACAGACGACAACAGAAACAATGTGATGACAGTAGCTCACATGACCAAAGTCCCCTAATGTAATTTTCCTTTTTCATATAAATATGACGCTGAACAAACAAATCAACTTTCAGGCATATATATATTATAATAAAACAAATCGCTATTGAATTTAGTGCACACAACACGTTTCTGGAATAACCTCCATCAGGTATGCTCATAATCAAAAGATTGGAAAGACAAATAATTTAAATGTCTTTTGGAGCAAGCAAACCTATTTAAACATATCTTTTTATTATTTCAACATTTTAACGAGCCTTTTTCTAATCACAATAGATATTGAATCCATAAATATCTTTAAAATGTGCATTGCTTCGTTTGATTTTAGTAATGGTGGATAAATAAAAACTCTTCTTTAAAATTCTCTGGGTACATATACACTCAAACTCACATTATTTTTAATACTTTTAAAATTGATAGATGAAAGTCAGATGCATAAGGTATCCTACCGTGACATCTGCTCGGTCATGCAATAAAGTCAATCACTTGTTTTGATTTACAATTCTCGCGCAGCACGAGACCAATGACGTCATTTTGTATATTCATAGCGTACATAAACACTGATGGAATACTTTTCAACGTCAAAATTACAAGATGAGATTAAAACAGAGAAGTTTGAATTGAATAAATTCCATGCAAGTAAAAAAGATCCTTTTTACTAATGTCTTTTTTTCCTGATCATTATGCTTGTTAAATATGTTTCCATCGATGGTATTCCCCAAGCATTTGTATTTTTCCGGTTTGTTGACATAATCGACATCACAGTTCATGACCATTTCTGGAATGTAGGCCAAGCAAATTGTATTTTAAAATACTTTGAAAATATGATGATTGATCATTCAGATTCCACCATTTTCTAGAAAATGGCCGATTTTACCGGGAAAATACATGCAAGTGCTCTCCATTAGTCACAAAATGGCAGATTATTTTGCATTTCCACTGCTGCTTTAATAACAAATATACCCCTTATTTCTTGGGGTAATGAAATGAAATTCACAGAGAAGATAGAAAAAGAATTAATTTAACAGCAATAATCAAAATTTATAGCATAAATTGAACAGAGAATTAAATTAAACCAGACAGAAAAATGAGATTGTCTGGGTAAAAAAAAACCTGTCATTATTACAAATAGCATCAACAAAACTGTATTGTTACCACTCTGTGATAATACATGTGATTAAAATAAATTGAAATCCGTCATTAATTGTTTTACCAAAATATGTTGGTCTAATAGATTGTATTGACAAAAGCAAAAACACCAAATTCACTGGATTAAATACTTTTTATGTGGGTAAGCAAGTTTAATATTTGCATCAAATAATTAATTTTTAATACTTCAATTTCAAACTATTTAAAAAAAACATCTTTTGAAATTTTTCAGACAAATCAATTACACTGAAAAAGCTAAAATACTGTACTTTCTTAATCTGGTTTACTTTTTAAGTTTGGTTGGCCTATGACAAAATCATGTGCTTTATTGAACTTTGATCGACTTTATGTGACGTCATACGATGCCATTTGGAAAATGGAGGGTAATCAAATATGTGTCAGTATGTAATTATTATTGATCTTTTTTCCATGGAACTTTACACATGTGAGCAAGAATAGATGAGGAACATAATTAAAAAAAAAAAAATGTTTACTTTTCAAACATGAAAAAAATAATCAAACATTATCCAATGACTGACCGACTTATTGTCAGAGGAGGATATTATCTACATTTGTTCTCTATAATAATCAATACAACAGACATAAGGTATTATCTACATTTGTTCTCTATAATAATCAATACAACAGACATAAGGTATTATCTACATTTGTTCTCTATAATAATCAATACAACAGACATAAGGTATTATCTACATTTGTTCTCTATAATAATCAATACAACAGACATAAGGTATTATCTACATTTGTTCTCTATAATAATCAATACAACAGACATAAGGTATTATCTACATTTGTTCTCTATAATAATCAATACAACAGACATAAGGTATTATCTACATTTGTTCTCTATAATAATCAATACAACAGACATAAGGTATTATCTACATTTGTTCCCTATAATAATAATCAATACAACAGACATTTTCACTTTTGATAATAACAGTCTCAAAACAATAAACATGGTATATTTGTTTAGATCTCTAGTTTTGATAACAACTACTTCAATGACAATTTAAACTTTAATAACAACTACTTCAATGACAATTTAAACTTTAATAACAACTACTTCAATGACAATTTAAACTTTAATAACAACTACTTCAATGACAATTTAAACTTTAATAACAACTACTTCAATGACAATTTAAACTTTAATAACAACTACTTCAATGACAATTTAAACTTTAATAACAACTACTTCAATGACAATTTAAACTTTAATAACAACTACTTCAATGACAATTTAAACTTTAATAACAACTACTTCAATGACAATTTAAACTTTAATAACAACTACTTCAATGACAATTTAAACTTTAATAACAACTACTTCAATGACAATTTAAACTTTAATAACAACTACTTCAATGACAATTTAAACTTTAATAACAACTACTTCAATGACAATTTAAACTTTAATAACAACTACTTCAATGACAATTTAAACTTTAATAACAACTACTTCAATGACAATTTAAACTTTAATAACAACTACTTCAATGACAATTTAAACTTTAATGAAACATATACAACAATACTTTAGACATCAAAAACAGTCTATCATATGGTAAGTTCATCGAATTCTTTAGAGTTTCACAGAATGTATTCCTACAAGCTAGAACAATGGACATGTTTTTTCCCCTACACTACAGGTATATATATAACCTGTGTAGATAGAAGAGACACTATTACAATTCTTTAGGCTGGACTGAAAAGAATTACAAAGTTGAAGTGTGACCCAAATACCTACTACACCACAAACAAATAGGTCATAATAAAGAAATATGGTGAGTAAAACATGAAATCACTTCAGCATGTCAACGAGGGAAAGTTGAACAAGTGTATATTAGAAGGAAGTGTGGACACAATATTTTCTTGGACACAGTAATTTGTTGAACCTGCTGTAATTTAAGCATTTGCCTTATTTTACTATTTCGAGCGTTAAAGGTATAGGCCCCTTTAATCTTGGAAACCATAAGCACTAGTTATTTCAAATCTGAAAAAAAATAGGCAGGGAATGTTATATAAAGAATATAATTGAAAATAACTAAACAATCAATTCAAATAAAAAAAATGCATCAAATATATCAAAATTAGATGAAAAATATTAATTGTGCTAATTGTGAAATTCTGAATTTTCTGGAATTTCTCCCACATATTGTCCATACTAACCTGTCTCATCTTCTCCATGGCTAATGTCAAGACATAGCACATCATAAAACACTCCTGCCATTTTGGTTGTGGATAAGTTTTGACTAATACTGTGTACATGAAACAGAGCAGGAAAAACACATACAGTAGCTGAAAAAGAAATAATGAATTTCATTTAATAAGATACAAGTTTTCAGTTTATTAAAAACATGTTCATTTCAATTATCTACATGTGTATATTGGTAATGTACTGTTTAACTTTAAAGCTAGTAGTTTGATTCTTTATCTACCTGCAGAGTTTTTGAAATTTGTTGGACCGTCAGACCGAAGTGGGCAGATTTTCGGCAGGTCTGACAGAAGCCTCATACTTGGCGGTCCTATTGTCCGGCAAGGATTTAAAATGTTTATTTTCTCTGCTACTGTATTTTTCGTGGAATGCAGGTACCGATGACGATTTGTATCTTAATATCTTATGTCCTTACCAGCTTCAAAGAAATATCGTGGCCCATAAAATTTATAAAGGGTGCTCGTCCTGGATTAAAAAGGCCGCCACAAGTCACAAGTGACAGTGCAATAAATGCAGAAAAAAGTTTAAGGTCTGGCAGAAAACTAGTAGGTCCAATAGAAACTGTAATAGTGTAGGACCTATTGTCCTGCAGTCATAATTCTTTTTCAAAAACTCTGTACCTGTGAATGTTGGTAATGTACTTCTTAACTTTAAAGCCAGTAATTCTATTGTTTATCTACCTGTGTATGTTGGTAATGTACTCCTTAACTTTAAAGCTAGACATTTTATTGTTTATCTACCTGTGTATGTTGGTAATGTACTTCTTATCTTTAAAGCTAGTAGTTTTTGTTGTTTATCTGCCTGTGTATGTTGGTAATGTACTCCTTAACTTTAAAGCTAGTAGTTTTATTGTTTATCTACCTGTGTATGTTGGTAATGCACTTCTTAACTTTAAAGCTAGTAGTTTTATTGTTTATCTACCTGTGTATGTTGGTAATGTACTGTTTAACTTTAAAGCTAGTAGTTTTTTTGTTTATCTATCTGTGTATGTTGGTAATGCACTTCTTAACTTTAAAGCTAGTAGTTTTTATTGTTTATCTATCTGTGTATGTTGGTAATGTACTGTTTAACTTTAAAGCTAGTAGTTTTATTGTTTATCTATCTGTGTATGTTGGTAATGCACTTCTTAACTTTAAAGCTAGTAGTTTTTATTGTTTATCTATCTGTGTATGTTGGTAATGTACTGTTTAACTTTAAAGCTAGTAGTTTTATTGTTTATCTATCTGTGTATGTTGGTAATGCACTTCTTAACTTTAAAGCTAGTAGTTTTATTGTTTTTCTACCTGTGTATGTTGGTAATGTACTTCTTAACTTTAAAGCTAGACATTTTATTGTTTATCTACCTGTGTATGTTGGTAATGTACTTCTTAACTTTAAAGCTAGTAGTTTTTGTTGTTTATCTATCTGTGTATGTTGGTAATGTACTTCTTAACTTTAAAGCTAGTAGTTTTATTGTTTATCTATCTGTGTATGTTGGTAATGTACTTCTTAACTTTAAAGCTAGTAGTTTTATTGTTTTTCTACCTGTGTATGTTGGTAATGTACTTCTTAACTTTAAAGCTAGTAGTTTTATTGTTTATCTATCTGTGTATGTTGGTAATGTACTTCTTAACTTTAAAGCTAGTAGTTTTTTTTGTTTATCTATCTGTGTATGTTGGTAATGCACTTCTTAACTTTAAAGCTAGTAGTTTTATTGTTTTTCTACCTGTGTATGTTGGTAATGTACTGTTTAACTTTAAAGCTAGTAGTTTTATTGTTTATCTATCTGTGTATGTTGGTAATGTACTTCTTAACTTTAAAGCTAGTAGTTTTATTGTTTTTCTACCTGTGTATGTTGGTAATGTACTTCTTAACTTTAAAGCTAGACATTTTATTGTTTATCTACCTGTGTATGTTGGTAATGTACTTCTTAACTTTAAAGCTAGTAGTTTTATTGTTTATCTATCTGTGTATGTTGGTAATGCACTTCTTAACTTTAAAGCTAGTAGTTTTTATTGTTTATCTATCTGTGTATGTTGGTAATGCACTTCTTAACTTTAAAGCTAGTAGTTGTATTGTTTATCTATCTGTGTATGTTGGTAATGCACTTCTTAACTTTAAAGCTAGTAGTTTTATTGTTTATCTGCCTGTGTATGTTGATAATGTACTTCTTAACTTTAAAGCTAGTAGTTTTTGTTGTTTATCAATCTGTGTATGTTGGTAATGCACTTCTTAACTTTAAAGCTAGTAGTTTTTGTTGTTTATCTGCCTGTGTATGTTGGTAATGTACTCCTTAACTTTAAAGCTAGTAGTTTTTGTTGTTTATCTACCTGTGTATGTTGGTAATGTACTCCGTAACTTTAAAGCTAGTAGTTTTTGTTGTTTATCTGCCTGTGTATGTTGGTAATGTACTCCTTAACTTTAAAGCTAGTAGTTTTTGTTGTTTATCTACCTGTGTATGTTGGTAATGTACTTCTTAACTTTAAAGCTAGTAGTTTTATTGTTTATCTGCCTGTGTATGTTGGTAATGTACTTCTTAACTTTAAAGCTAGTAGTTTTTGTTATTTATCTACCTGTGTATGTTGGTAATGTACTCCGTAACTTTAAAGCTAGTAGTTTTTGTTGTTTATCTGCCTGTGTATGTTGGTAATGTACTGTTTAACTTTAAAGCTAGTAGTTTTTGTTGTTTATCTACCTGTGTATGTTGGTAATGTACTTCTTAACTTTAAAGCTAGTAGTTGTATTGTTTATCTATCTGTGTATGTTGGTAATGCACTTCTTAACTTTAAAGCTAGTAGTTTTATTGTTTATCTGCCTGTGTATGTTGGTAATGTACTTCTTAACTTTAAAGCTAGTAGTTTTATTGTTTATCTATCTGTGTATGTTGGTAATGAACTTCTTAACTTTAAAGCTAGTAGTTTTTGTTGTTTATCAATCTGTGTATGTTGGTAATGCACTTCTTAACTTTAAAGCTAGTAGTTTTTGTTGTTTATCTACCTGTGTATGTTGGTAATGTACTTCTTAACTTTAAAGCTAGTCGTTTTATTGTTTATCTATCTGTGTATGTTGGTAATGCACTTCTTAACTTTAAAGCTAGTAGTTTTTGTTGTTTATCTATCTGTGTATGTTGGTAATGTACTTCTTAACTTTAAAGCTAGTAGTTTTATTGTTTATCTGCCTGTGTATGTTGGTAATGTACTTCTTAACTTTAAAGCTAGTAGTTTTTGTTGTTTATCTACCTGTGTATGTTGGTAATGTACTCCGTAACTTTAAAGCTAGTAGTTTTTGTTGTTTATCTGCCTGTGTATGTTGGTAATGTACTCCTTAACTTTAAAGCTAGTAGTTTTTGTTGTTTATCTACCTGTGTATGTTGGTAATGTACTTCTTAACTTTAAAGCTAGTAGTTGTATTGTTTATCTATCTGTGTATGTTGGTAATGCACTTCTTAACTTTAAAGCTAGTAGTTTTATTGTTTATCTGCCTGTGTATGTTGGTAATGTACTTCTTAACTTTAAAGCTAGTAGTTTTATTGTTTATCTATCTGTGTATGTTGGTAATGAACTTCTTAACTTTAAAGCTAGTAGTTTTTGTTGTTTATCAATCTGTGTATGTTGGTAATGCACTTCTTAACTTTAAAGCTAGTAGTTTTTGTTGTTTATCTACCTGTGTATGTTGGTAATGTACTTCTTAACTTTAAAGCTAGTAGTTTTATTGTTTATCTACCTGTGTATGTTGGTAATGTACTCCTTATCTTTAAAGCTAGTAGTTTTTGGTGTTTATCTACCTGTGTATGTTGGTAATGCACTTCTTATCTTTACAGCTAGTAATTTTTGTTGTTTATCTATCTGTGTATGTTGGTAATGCACTTCTTAACCTTAAAAGCTAGTAGTTTTATTGTTTATCTGCCTGTGTATGTTGGTAATGTACTTCTTAACTTTAAAGCTAGTAGTTTTTGTTGTTTATCTATCTGTGTATGTTGGTAATGCACTTCTTAACTTTAAAGCTAGTAGTTTTTATTGTTTATCTACCTGTGTATGTTGGTAATGTACTTCTTAACTTTAAAGCTAGTAGTTTTATTATTTATCTACCTGTGTATGTTGGTAATGTACTTCTTATCTTTAAAGCTAGTAGTTTTATTGTTTTTCTACCTGTGTATGTTGGTAATGTACTCCTTAACTTTAAAGCTAGTAGTTTTTATTGTTTTTCTACCTGTGTATGTTGGTAATGTACTTCTTAACTTTAAAGCTAGTAGTTGTTATTGTTTATCTATCTGTGTATGTTGGTAATGCACTTCTTAACTTTAAAGCTAGACATTGTATTGTTTATCTACCTGTGTATGTTGGTAATGCACTTCTTAACTTTAAAGCTAGTAGTTTTTATTGTTTATCTGTCTGTGTATGTTGGTAATGCACTTCTTAACTTTAAAGCTAGTAGTTTTTATTGTTTATCTGCCTGTGTATGTTGGTAATGCACTTCTTAACTTTAAAGCTAGTATTTTGTTGTTTATTTACCTGTGTATGTTGGTAATGTACTTCTTATCTTTAAAGCTAGTAGTTTTTGTTGTTTATCTATCTTTGTATGTTGGTAATGCACTGTTTAACTTTAAAGCTAGTAGTTTTTATTGTTTATCTATCTGTGTATGTTGGTAATGCACTTCTTAACTTTAAAGCTAGTAGTTTTTGTTGTTTATCTACCTGTGTATGTTGGTAATGTACTTCTTAACTTTAAAGCTAGTAGTTTTTGTTGTTTATCTGCCTGTGTATGTTGGTAATGTACTTCTTAACTTTAAAGCTAGTAGTTTTTGTTGTTTATCTACCTGTGTATGTTGGTAATGTACTGTTTAACTTTAAAGCTAGTAGTTTTTGTTGTTTATCTACCTGTGTATGTTGGTAATGTACTCCTTAACTTTAAAGCTAGTAGTTTTTGTTGTTTATCTATGTGTGTATGTTGGTAATGTACTTCTTAACTTTAAAGCTAGTAGTTTTTGTTGTTTATCTATCTGTGTATGTTGGTAATGTACTCCTTATCTTTAAAGCTAGTAGTTTTTGTTGTTTATCTACCTGTGTATGTTGGTAATGCACTTCTTATCTTTACAGCTAGTAATTTTTGTTGTTTATCTATCTGTGTATGTTGGTAATGCACTTCTTAACTTTAAAGCTAGTAGTTTTATTGTTTATCTGCCTGTGTATGTTGGTAATGTACTTCTTAACTTTAAAGCTAGTAGTTTTTGTTGTTTATCTATCTGTGTATGTTGGTAATGTACTTCTTAACCTTAAAGCTAGTAGTTTTATTATTTATCTACCTGTGTATGTTGGTAATGTACTTCTTATCTTTAAAGCTAGTAGTTTTGTTGTTTATCTGCCTGTGTATGTTGGTAATGCACTTCTTAACTTTAAAGCTAGTAGTTTTTATTGTTTATCTACCTGTGTATGTTGGTAATGTACTTCTTAACCTTAAAGCTAGTAGTTTTATTATTTATCTACCTGTGTATGTTGGTAATGTACTTCTTATCTTTAAAGCTAGTAGTTTTATTGTTTTTCTACCTGTGTATGTTGGTAATGTACTCCTTAACTTTAAAGCTAGTAGTTTTTATTGTTTGTTTAATCTGGACCCATGGCATCTAGAAATTTATGGTTGAGATTCTATTAACCAATTTTTTGGGGCAAAAATATATTTGAAATATTGAAATTTCTTTAATAAAACAGTATTTATTAAAAAAAAAAATTTATGTGACTTGCACCTTTCAATATAATAAAGGACATACAACAGACTGGATATACGAATTGACAAACAGTACATTATTTTAATCCAGTTATACTGCAAACCAGAGGCTCCCAGGAGCCTGTAATCGCTCACCTGGATCAAAGCTGCTTTCAATAACAACGTAACTGCACTGTGGCGGGACAGCGCAACTGCCGGACACAATTTTGGAAGAGGACCATCCAATGACTATTCCATCAAATTTGGTTTTAATTGAGCTACTGGTTCCAGACAAGATGGTTTTTATGTGAATTTCCCATAGGGTCCTATGTTAAACTAAGTACAGCTGTGCAGCCATCTTGGTCAGAGGGCGGGACCACCAGACACAAATCTGGTTCAGCGGTTTCAGAGGAGAAGATTTAAATGTGATCTTTTATCAAAATATGCCTAATTTGCATAATCAGTATAAATCGGCTGAAAGAAAAATTTCAAAAAAAAAACCCCGAACATATGCTAAACTACTCCTTGCCATGTAGCTGCAGTTTACATTTGAGCTCATTTTGACTTATACTAAAGAAGCAATGGACAATTGAAGAAATTTCTATTTTCAGTAACAGCAGCCATCTTGAATGGAGGGCGGGGCTGTCGGACACAATTTTGAAAGGGAACCACCCAGGGACCATCCATGCCAGGTTTGGTTTAATTTGGTTCAGCGGTTTCAGAGGAGAAGATTTAAATGCGATCTTTTGTCAAAATATGCCTAATTTGCATAATCGGTATATATCGGCTGAAAGAAAAATTTCACAGAAAAACCCGGAATATAGGCTAAACTACTTCTTGCCATGTAGCTGCAGTTAAAATTTGAGCTCATTTTGACTTACACTAAAGCAGCAATGGACAATTAAAATTTCATCCCCCCTTTTTTTCTATTTTGAGCTTGGCGGCCATTTTGGTTGGAAGTCGGGATCACCGGACACAAATTTGGAAGGGGATCACCCAAGAATCATTTCAGCAAATTTTGGTTGAGATTGACTCAGTAGTTTCCGAGGAGAAGATTTTTTTTTTAAATTTCATCCCCCTTTTTTCTAATTTGCATAATCGGTCAAAATCGGCAAAAGTTCAAAGTTCATAAAAAATCCTGTAATACATGTTAAAAAGCTCATCATTATGCTTATACAGTTCAAATTTGGGCACATTCTGGCTTAAAATAGAGCAGTTTTGGCCATTTGAAGAAATTTCTATTTTTAGTAACAGCGGCCATCTTGAATGGAGGGCGGGGCTGTCGGACACAATTTTGAAAGGGACCCACCCAGGGACCATCCCTGCCAGGTTTGGTTTAATTTGGTTCAGCGGTTTCAGAGGAGAAGATTTAAATGTGATCTTTTATCAAAATATGCCTAATTTGCATAATCGGTATATATCGCCTGAAAGAAAAATTTCACAGAAAAATCCGGAATATATGTTAACCTATTCCTTGCCATGTAGCTGCAGTTAAAATTTGAGCTCATTTTGACTTACACTAAAGCAGCAATGGACAATTAAAATTTCATCCCCCCTTTTTTATATTTTGAGCTTGGCGGCCATCTTGGTTGGAAGTCAGGATCAACGGACACAAATTTGGAAGAGGGCCATCCAAGAATCATTTCAGCAAAGTATGGTTGATATTGGCTCAGTAGTTTCCGAGGAGAAGATTTTTTTTTAATTTCATCCCCCTTTTTTTCTAATTTGCATAATCGGTCAAAATCGGCAAAAGTTCAAAGTTCATAAAAAATCCTGTAATATATGCTAAAAAGCTCATCATTATGCTTACACAGTTCAAATTTGGGCACATTCTGGCTTAAAATAGAGCAGTTTTGGCCATTTGAAGAAATTTCTATTTTTAGTAACAGCGGCCATCTTGAATGGAGGGCGGGGCTGTCGGACACAATTTTGAAAGGGACCCACCCAGGGACCATCCCTGCCAGGTTTGGTTTAATTTGGTTCAGCGGTTTCAGAGGAGAAGATTTAAATGTGATCTTTTATCAAAATATGCCTAATTTGCATAATCGGTATATATCGGCTGAAAGAAAAATTTCACAGAAAAACCCGAAATATATGTTAAACTACTCCTTGCCATGTAGCTGCAGTTAAAATTTGAGCTCATTTTGACTTACACTAAAAGCAGCAATGGACAATTAAAATTTCATCCCCCCTTTTTTCTATTTTTAGCTTGGCGGCCATCTTGGTTGGAAGTCGGGATCACCGGACACAATTTTGAAAGGGGGCCATCCAAGGACCATTCCACCAAAGTTTGGTTGCAATTGGTCCAGTGATTTCTGAGGAGAAGATTAAAATGTGAAATGTTGACGGACGGACGACAGACGATGGACGAAAAGTGATGACAATAGCTCACATGGCTTAAAGGCCAGGTGAGCTAAAAAGGAGTATACCTTAACCTAAGATATAGAATGGCTGGTGATAAATGTTTTCTTGTATGATAATTATGTCTTTGTGTCTTGTTGTAGAAAAGGAAAACTTGTTCAATTATTGATTATGTCATGGCTACAAGATACATTTATTGTCATATAAGATCCTGGGAAATGCCAGTTTGTTATTCAAACAAACCTTAACAAAACTTATTTCTTCTTTCAAATCGTTACAGATAGAGTTTAGTTTGTATATCTATTTCAATTTGCACAATAATATGCATTGACATGCAGTTATAATAGTGCAAGTAATATCCTGTATTGACTAGTATCACAAATATGTGTGTTACAGAATGTACATTAAATCTTAGCATTCTGTCTCGATTCACCAAACACAATTTGCATTATTGCACAAACGATACAAAGATATTGATTGACTTACATTTTAAAGAATAATAAATAATAAATACTAGCAATTGATTTTATGCTTGAAGACATAATAAATAAAATAAAACAGAACTAACAATAGACAGCCTTCAATTATCTACAAGTTCTGTTATAATTAAGTCTCTTAATTTGTGGGTAATTTTTATTAAACAATAACAGTAGCTTTAATCATGAAGAAAATATGAAGGTAATTTATATAATTTAAAAACTAGAGGCTGTGCAGAGTCTGTAATCACTCACTAGGATTTTAATATGATTTCTAAATTTCATAGAAAAATTTCAGCTGATTCCTTTTTTTTGCCATTTGAAATTTCTGCTAATAGTAATGGCAGCCATCTTGGATCGAAGATGTTAAGGTGATATTTTTTCACAAAATCGATATAAATCAGATAAAAGAAAAAGTTCAGAGAAAACCCAAAATATATGTTAAACTATTTATTGCCATATACATGCATGTAGCTGCTGTTAATATTAATGACAATTAAAGACATTTCTATTTTTAATACCAGATGCAATCATGAATGTAGGGCGGGGCTGTCTGACACAATTTTACTAAAGGCTCCCAGGAGCCTGCAATCGCTCACCTGGTTTTTAATTTGACATCTAAAGATGATAGAAAATGGGGGTGTTACACATAATTTTGAAAGTGGGCCACTAAAAGATCACTTCAACTCAAATTTCTGAGCAACAGATTTTGATGTGATTTTTTTTCTCTCCTAATATTCCTAAATGGAATAAACTGGCTGAAAAAATCTCACAGAAAAACCCATAGTGTATGCTAAACTACTAATTGCCATGTAGCTGCAGTTAAAATTTGAGTTCATTTTGATGTGTAATAAAGCAGAAATGGATAACTAAAGAAATTTCTATTTTTAGTAACAGCAGCCATTTTCATTGGAGGGCAGGGCTGTCGGACACAATATAGGAAGGGGACCACCCAAGAACCATCCCAGCCAATTTTTTTTTATTTTAGCTTAGCAGTTTCAGAGGAGAAGATTTAAATATGATCTTTTATCAAAATATGTCTAATTTGTATAATCGGTATAAATCGGTTGAAAGAAAAATTTCACAGAAAAACCCAGAATATCTGTTAATCTACTCATTGTCATGTAGCTGCAGTTAAAATTTGAGCTCATTTTAATTTATAATAAAGCAGCAATGGACAATTGAAGAAATTTCTATTTTTAGTAACAGCAGCCATCTTGAATGGAGAGCGGAGCTGTCGGACACAATTTTGAAATGGGACTACCCAAGGACTATCCCAGCCAAATCTGGTTTAATTTGGTTCAGCGGTTTCAGAGAAGAAGATTTGAATGTGATCTTTTATCAAAATATGCCTAATTTGCATAATCGGTATAAATTGGTTGAAAGAAAAATTCCACAGAAAAACCCGGAATATATGTTTAACTACTCTTTGCCATGCGGCTGCAGTTAGCATTTGAGCTCATTTAGACTGATAATAAGGCAGAAATGATCACTTACATAAATATCTATTTTTAGTAATGTCCGTCATATTGAATGAATGGGTTAATGCAGGGTTCAAAATTAATGGACGCAAAGATGCTAAATGCGTGTTTTTTTCATATTGCGTCTGGAAGTTGGCACGGGAACGAAAAAAAATGTGTGTGCATATTTCAGCAAGTGTAGCACAAGAATTGTACCTTGCTATACAGGGGCTCGCAGTTATATTTTCACATCACCAGGTATGTATTAAAAAGAACACCTCATCAACTGCTAGACTATTTGCGGACGATTGTTTGTTGTATCGTACAATAAACTGTGAAGCAGATGCAACAACACTACAAAAAGACCTAGACACAATGCAGCAATGGAAAGCAAAATGGTTAATGGAATTTAACCCTGACAAATGTGAAGTCATCACAATTACTAACAAAAGGTCAAAACCTAAGTTGGAACAAACACATTGATAACATCACCAAGAAGGCATATGAGAAGAAATATAGTTGTTCAAGGCAAGTAAAGGCACAATGTTTCACAATGATTGTGCATCCTAATTTAGAATATGCTACAACTGAATGGGATCCTTACACCAAATACAACATAAACAAACTAGGAAAATGTCAACTTCGTGCTGCCAGATTTGTAAATGGTGAGTACTCAAGAGAAAGCAGTGTTACATCTATGCTAAAGGAACTAAAAAGGAAAACCAACACAAAAATGGTAAGAGACCGATCATTTAACTTGCAGGGGGGGGTTATGGTTTTTTGTTTTGTTCAGATTTTTAGAATATTTAATTTTTTTCCAGAATTTAACATTAGGTTATATGACAAAAACTCTGAATCAGATTTTTTTTTCCCTCCACCAAAATCAGAATATTTTTTTCAGCAACATTGGGAATCTTAATAATTTTTTAGAAAAAAACCATAACACCCCCCTGGAAGTTAAATGGTCAGTCCCTAATGATGTACAGAATAGTCCACTACCTTATAGCCATACCATCGCAAATGTACCTTAATACTCCTGCAAACACCAGAACAAGAGTCCATGACCAAAACTTTCAAATACAAATGTACCATTCTCGAGAATACAGAGCCACCAAAACTCATACTTCCCTTCAGCAATCTGAACATGGAATAACTTGCCAGCAGTGTTAATCAGTGTTCAAGGTGGAGCTGGCTCATGTGTAAACATTCACATCATAGTTTTAACTGTTTATATTGCAAAGTAAGTCAAACTTTAAAGAAAAAAATCAGTAAATTAAATTGATTTAAACTTTTGGAAAATCTAATATAGCACTAGCAGTTAAACGCCAAAATGACTGTCTGATATTGTTGAATTGATTTGGATTTAAACGGCGACTTTCTCAATGAGAAATTGCGCCCATAAAAAAATTATTTGAGTTTTTGGAGATTCTCTTATTATTTACATACTTTTTATGTCTTATTATTACATATTGTGAGATTTTAGAATAATTGAAATTTGTAAATGATGATGTTTATTTTAAATATTTAATTAAATGATTGACTTTAGTATATAGTTTGTCATATTTATTATGTGAACCAAAAATTTTAATTGCTGTCATTTATGAATTTAGCATACAAGTTGTTTTAATAGTGTGACAAATCCCAGTTTAATAGGTATAGTGTATCATAATGAGTTGGGCACTACGACCTTCCTCTAGATACACATTATCCCTATTTTGGTGTTAATGAGGTACTTGACATCGATAGCATCTCCGTGCAAAAATTGCCAAAGTTATAACTTTGTTAACATAGAAAAATAAATCAATAATTAATTTAATAAAGTAAATACTAATAATATGTATTTAGCATTTACGCCAAATGACATTGTTTTAGATTATTGCTATATTTATGGTAAAATTACCAAGCTACAATGGAATGTTGAGAAATTTGAGTAGATGGACTTGTACTCAACATGTTGTTTTTAGAATCATAATGGTCGTTTGATCTCCCCTTTAATCACAATTTAATTAAGACACCCACTTGCATTAAGCTACAATGGAATGTTGAGAAATTTGAGTAGATGGACTCATACTCAACATGTTGTTTTTAGAATCATAACGTTCGTTTGATCTCCCCTTTAATCACAATTTAATTAAGACATGCGCTTCAATTAGTTGATTGAAGTAGGTTAATCCAATCAATACCACCTGTCAGGTATTCATTAATAACACAAGCATGTCAACCTGTTTAAATGGTTAATTAGGGTCTGATCATATATATGTCATTATCAATTTTGATTTGAATTAATTAAAAGCAATGTTGTTTTCTTTGATTGTTACTAGCTTACATGGTGACCACTTTTAACATACACTTGTGAGACAATTTATGTTAGACAAATTCATTAAATTGTTTCATTGATATTGTTGTATGAAGCAAGGATTCATAAATCCTTGTATGAAGATAAATACAAATAAAAGTTTCTTTATATGAGTTTCAATCAATATTGTAAATTATTAGGTTATTTATAAAAAAAAAATGAAAAAAAAACAATTAAATATATATCGTCTTCATCCTATCCTCAACTATTTCCTATCCGTCCTGGAATGGCACAGGTGTCGCCATATTGGATTTACCGATGATTTTGTTACCAAACGAAATAATAAATAAATACATGCGAAATATGAAATATTAAGTCTCTGTATGTACATATCTATTATTTTATATGATAATAAATAAAAATCAAAACTATTTAACACCCAGGCCAAAAAAAAATATATGTGTGTTTACTGTCACATGTCAAAAAAATCTAGGGTCAGTCGGTCGGGATTAAATTTTTTTTTTTTTTTTATTATCGACAAAACCGGAAATAGTAGTTCCCGGTTGCGGAATCCGATATTTAATTTTCGAAAATTCCGGTAAAATGACGAATTATGCAGTTTTTCTACCTTCTTTGCTCTCAATTTCGACAAAAAGCTAGCAGTTGAATAAATAAAACATTGCTGCTGGTTAAACAACAAAAATGGTTATCCGAATTCTGTGTAAAAATGCATAGGGTCGCTAGCAAAAATTAGGGTAGGTCGGGTGACTGTAAACACACATATTTTTTTTTTTGGTCCCATCTTACTACACAATGATGTGTAGATTTCTCAACAACATCCATAGTTGTCATCTCTAACACACAGCCGTACAGCTCAATTGAAGAAAAGACAAATAAATAGCTAAAATTTCAGACCAGAAAAAGCTGAAAATCACTGTATTGTGTAATATAAACCTTCATTCATAACAAAAAACATTTTTTTATTGAGTTCTTAAAAGTATTGAGTATAAAAGTTACTTGTCTCTATTTTGGTAAACCGGAAGTAAATCACGCCGATCTTTCTTGTATATTTTCACTCCGTGAGAACTAAAACTTCAATAAAATTAACTTATAAATATCATTTAAATCATTTAATATCATTGAAAATGGCGACCGGTAGAAATTGTTCAATGTCGGGAATCAATTCAGGACATCATAATCTACCCACATATGAAATGTCGTTGAAAACAAACAATGTTGAATTTGTGCGGTATTGTAGTGGCCATTTTGAAAATGGTGACCGGTAGAAATTTTTCAATGTCAGGAATCAATTCGGGACATCATAATCTACCCACATATGAAATGTTGTTGAAATCGGACAATGTTGAATTTGTGCGGTATTGTGGTGGCCCTTTTGAAAATGGCGACCGACAGAAATTTTTCGATCTCAGGAATCAATTTGGAACATCATAATCTACCCACATATCAAATGTCGTTGAAATCGGATAATGTTGAATTTGTGCGATATAATGATGGCCATTTTGAAAATGGCGACCGGTAGAAAAATTTCAATGTCAGGAATCAATTCGGGACATCATTATCTACCCACATATCAAATTTGGATGACATCGGACAATGTTGAATTTTTACCACCCATTTTTTATGCCGTGTTTTAGTAGTCATTTTGAAAATGGCAGACATCTTGAAAATTTTGAAAACACAGAATTGCTCCTCTAATGGTGACCTATCACTATGTCAAATTTTATGTCTCTATCATTATCTATTTAGAAGTTATCAACATTAATGTACGAAATTTCAAGTTTCCCATAGGATTCTATAGTAACCCCCACCCTCTTTGAACCTCTAAAAATATGGCTTTGACTCCGTTTACTACAAATCTGAAAACTTTAGGATCAACTAGAAACATATATCTATAACTCCACCAAGTTTCATGAAATTCTGTCCAGTAGTTCCTGAGATCTGCCGTGGACAAGTTCATGGTCCGCGGAAAGAAAGGAGAAGAATAATAATAATAATAATAATAACAAGAAATTATTATAATCTAATGATTATGAAGTCTCCCAAACTGGCCACTGACACTATCTACCCACATATCAAATTTTGATGATATCGGACCATGTTGAATTTTTACCCCCCATTTTTATGCTGTGTTTTGGCAGCCATTTTGAAAATGGCAGACATCTTGAAAATTTTGAAAACGCAGAATTGCTCCTCTAATGGTGACCTATCACTATGTCAAATTTTATGTCTCTATCATTATCCAGTTAGAAGTTATCAACATTAATGTACAAAATTTCAAGTTTCCCATAGGATTCTATAGTAACCCCCACCCTCTTTGAACCCCCAAAAATATGGCTTTGACCCCCTTTACCACAAATCTGAAAACTTTAGGATCAACTAGAAACATATATCTATAACTCCACCAAGTTTCATGAAATTCTGTCCTGTAGTTCCTGAGATCTGCCGTGGACAAGTTCATGGTGCACGGAAAGAAAGAAGAAGAATAAGAATAATAATAATAATAATAACAAACGGAGCAAAAACAATAAGTCCCCCAAACTTTGTTTGGGAGACTTAATAATAAGAAACGGAGCAAAAACAATAAGTCTCCAAACGTTGTTTGGGAGACTTAATTATCTGGCCATTGACAAGGTGTACTTAATACAACAGGTAATTATCTGGCCACTGACAAGGTGTACTTAATACAACAGGTAATTATCTGGCCATTGACAAGGTGTACTTAATACAACAGGTAATTATCTGGCCACTGACAAGGTGTACTTAATACAACAGGTAATTATCTGGCCACTGACAAGGTGTACTTAATACAACCGGTAATTATCTGGCCACTGACAAGGTGTACTTAATACAACATGTAATTATCTGGCCACTGACAAGGTGTACTTAATACAACAGGTAATTATCTGGCCATTGACAAGGTGTAATTAATACAACAGGTAATTATCTGGCCATTGACAAGGTGTACTTAATACAACAGGTAATCATCTGGCCATTGACAAGGTGTACTTAATACAACAGGTAATTATCTGGCCACTGACAAGGTGTACTTAATACAACAGGTAATCATCTGGCCATTGACAAGGTGCAATTAATACAACAGGTAATTATCTGGCCTTGACAAGGTGTAATTAATACAACAGGTAATTATCTGGCCATTGACAAGGTGTACTTAATACAACAGGTAATTATCTGGCCATTGACAAGGTGTAATTAATACAACAGGTAATTATCTGGCCTTGACAAGGTGTAATTAATACAACAGGTAATTATCTGGCCACTGACAAGGTGTACTTAATACAACAGGTAATTATCTGGCCATTGACAAGGTGTAATTAATACAACAGGTAATTATCTGGCCACTGACAGGGTGTACTTAATACAACAGGTAATTATCTAGCCACTGGCAAGATGTACTCAATCCAACAGGTAATTATCTGGCCACTGACAAGGTGTACTCAATCTAACATGATGTGATATAGTCTGTCAGTGAAATATGGAAGTTAGGTGGTTTTCCATTGGTACATCAACTTCTTTCAAAAGAAAAGAAAAAGACCATCATGGTAAAACAAACATATTGTTGATAGTGGCATTAAACATTTACAATACTACTCTCAGGAAGAATGAAGTGTCTTGTACAAAAGCAACATTTTAAAATTCACCCCAATAATAACATGTTATTTGAAAGGCAGCAAAGAACTTACAGTATAGAACCAGAATTTTGTGATAGGTGCATTATAGAACTCATAGATCTTCTTCCCTAATCGAAGAGAGCTCTTCTTTTTCCTGAGTACGAAGTGTGAGTATTCTTGGTTATTGCTAGTATCTGTCATTACAGAACTTTGACGAGACAGATTGCCATTTGCAGCTTTCTCTGTACCCCGCGTAATGGATTCTTTGCTAGATTCCAGGTTCATATCATCAGAAAACATCTGAAATGAAAATTTATAAAGTTATCTCCCTTGAGTGCATGGCAGGATGTTTACTTCGGCACTTCAAAATTGCCAATAACATGGGTTATAAACATTTTCGAGTGATAAAGTAATGTTTAGAAGGTATGTTGGTATCAAATGGCATCATCAGATGGGTCAACCCAGCCAAAAAAGAAGAAAAAACGGATAAAAAGTAAAAACAAAGATGAACCATGTGCGTTTGAATCGTCCTCCATTTCTTTTTCACAACACTTAATGAATCCAATTAATTTCAGTATGAATAATCAGCCTTATTATATGAGCAGTAACATGCAAAACACACCCATGCCTATGATGGCATCACCCTTAGTTACATCACCGGAACAACAGATGCATTTCAGAGGTCACCTTATGCCATATCCTACCCCCATATCTGCACCTACAATGAGCACTACCCCTCAGTGGGCTTCAGAATTAGAAGAGGAGAAGATTTTTTTAAAATTTCATCCCCCTTTTTTCTTTTTTTAGCTTGGTGGCCATCTTGGTTGGAAGTCGTGATCACTGGACACAATTTTGGAAGGGGGCCATCCACAGATTATTCCACCAAAGTTTGGTTGCAATTGGACCAGTGGTTTCTGAGGAGAAGATTTTTATGTGAATTTCCCATAGGGTCCTATGTTAAGCTAAGTTCGGCTGTGGGGGCCATCTTGGTCGAAGGGCCGAACCGCCGGACACATTTTTGGAAGAGAACCATCCAATGACTATTTCATCAAAATTTAGTTCTTATTGAGCAAATGGTTTTTATGGGAATTATAGGGTCCTATGTTAAATTAAGTTCTGCTGTGGTGGCCATCTTGGTTGGAGGTCTGACCACCCAAGAATCATTTCAGCAAAGTTTGGTTGAGATTGGCTCAGTAGTTTCAGAGGAGAAGATTTTTTTTAAATTTCATCCCCCTTTTTTTCTAATTTGCATAATCGGTCAAAATCGGCAATAGTTCAAAGTTCATAAAAAATCCCATAGTATATGTTAAAAAGCTCATCCTTATACAGTTGAAATTTGGGCACATTCTGGCTTAAAATTTCTATTTTTAGTAATGGCGGCCATCTTAGATACAGGACAGTGCTGACGGACACAATTTTGAAAGGGGACCACCTAAGGATCATTCAGACAAAGTTTAGTTGAAATTGGCCAAGTGGTTTCTAACAAGAAGATTTTTAAATGATTTTTTGCTTATTTATGCCTAATTTGCATAATCGGTCAAAATCGGCAAAAGTTCAAAGTTCATAAAAAATCCTGTATTATATCATTATGCTTATACAGTTCAAATTTGGGCACATTCTGGCTTAAAAGAAATCAGTTTTGGCCATTTGAACAAATTTCTATTTTTAGTAATGGTGGCCATCTTGGATGGAGGGCGTGGCTATCGGACAAAAATTTAAAGGGAACCCCCTAAGGATCATTCAGGCCAAATTTGGTTTAAATTGGCTCAGTGGTTTCAGGGGAGAAGATTTTTGAAAAAGTTTACAGACGGATGCCGGATGCCAAGTGATGGCAATAGCTCATACAGGTGAGTGATGGCAATAGCTCATACAGGTGAGCTAAAAAAAGTTCATTAAGATTGAAAAATACACTCTCTGCATAATATAACAGAAAACACCCTTTTGACAGCTTTAGGCCTCTAGTTTCTTTTATGTACTGCAGATAAAAAAAAACCCCAAAAACCCATAAAACTTTTTAAAGAACCATCTAATGAACATTTCTATCATGATTGGTTCCAATTGGCCTTGTGATTCAGAGAAGATTAAAAACAGACAACTCCCTTTAAGACATCTGTGGGCATTTTGTTTTTTTGTGTACTTCCATTCAACTAAAACTGCATAATCTTTTAGAGGTCAATGAATATTCAAGAACCATTAAGATTAAGACAATTCAAGCAGTTAATAATTTTCTGTGCAAATATTCAATAAAAGAGTTTAGTCCACAATGTTTGTAAACACAGTTTTCTGGAAATTCACTCAAGTGAACTTGCAAACATTGACATAAAGACATGTAATAACATTCAGGAAACAGTTAATGAACTTGCTTTATCAGCCCACTTGGGCCATTCTTGTGAAACTGGGTGAAATAAACATGATTCCTCTTATTATTCTAAACAAAACTCAAAGTGTTATCACAGGGTAACATTTTAGCTATATTATCTACAAGTATATGATAATAACCATATCCATAATTCATATGATATAAAATGTAAAAGTAATGGCTATTTAAAGAAAATTTCTATTATTAGTAATGGTGGCCATCTTTGATGGAGGGAAGTGCAGTTCAACACAGTTTTGAAAGAGGACCATCCAACAACCTCTCTAGTCAAGCTTGGTTGAATTTGGTCAAGTGTTTTCCAAAAAGAACATTTACGAATGAATTTCTATGAAATTAAGCATAATTTGCATATTTGCCAAAAATCCACAAAATTAATTTTTTTTACAAAATCGGAATATTTGTTAAACAATTCATTACCTACTATCTAAATTGTTCCTCTTTCCAAAAATCAAATGAAGACATGGTATTTTAATGAGTGATTGTTATTTGAGTAATTGTTCATCAATATCATGCAGAGAAGTTACATTTGATGAGATGATGATGATATCTGCTTTGATCTAGACCAACACACTTAGTTGGATTTTTATAGTGCTAGCTCACTGAAACAACAGTCCACGGCTAGAAATGTCACTTCCTTCAGTCACATTATCTTGATTTCGAGGCAACCAGTCTTTGCTCTTACTCCTTAATGCTACATGCAACTTTGAAGGTTGGTGGTCTGTTAGGATACATTTTCAAAAGAGGACCAACCAAGGATCCTTTTAACTAAGCTTAGATAAAATTGGCCCAATGGTTTCAGAGGAGAAGTCAAAAGTAGATATTTTTATTTTCAGAAATGATGGCCATATTTAAAAGTAAGGTGTACCTGTCGGGATGCAATTCCACCCAGTGACCATTCCGCCAAACATTTGTTCCAAATGGTTCTGTAGTTTTAATTTGTAAGAGTTGATTAAAAGTAATAATGATGACAACGGACTCAAAATGATGAGAATAGCTGCTCACATGACACTTTGGATCAAGGGAGCTAATAATCATAAATGGTGACAAACTAAAAATGTGCACACATTAGGGTCAGCCAAAATGTTGATGCCAACGAAGATGACGCAGTTGAGATAAAAATAGTATAATATCAATTTCAAGTAAAATAGAGGACAATCTGTAATTTCCTATATTATGGTTTGTTTCATTTATGTTCATTACAAAATTTGCTTCTTTTATGACCACTAAAGTAAAAAGACTCACGTCATTTTCATCATTAAGTGAGAATGAGATGTCAGCATCACTTGCTTCTGATTCTAATTCATCTAAATGTTCCTCCATTGTCTGAGGCATAAGTTGTAGCTCTTCTTTACTTTTAAAATCTAACCAAAGGATTGCTGGAGGGAACAAAATCCCCATTATCACCTGTAAAAAATACACAACGGTTCAATTAAAAAGAACCTTGAATGAAATATCCATATAACACTAGAACATGTCATTTTTCTTTGTTTATTGTGCTTATCAGAAATAAACAGTTAAGCTGAGTGAAGCATGATATGACCACAGCATGTCGACAAGTTGAACAATAAAATGTAAAAAGCTTGGTTCACAATGGCCAAGTGGATTCTGAGGAGAACATTACAATGTAAAAAGTTTGGTTCACAATGGCCAAGTGGATTCTGAGGAGAACATTACAATGTAAAAAGCTTGGTTCACAATGGCCAAGTGGATTCTGAGGAGAACATTACAATGTAAAAAGTTTGGTTCACAATGGCCAAGTGGATTCTGAGGAGAACATTACAATGTAAAAAGCTTGGTTCACAATGGCCAAGTGGATTCTGAGGAGAACATTACAATGTAAAAAGCTTGGTTCACAATGGCCAAGTGGATTCTGAGGAGAACATTACAATGTAAAAAGTTTGGTTCACAATGGCCAAGTGGATTCTGAGGAGAACAATAAAATGTAAAAAGCTTGGTTCACAATGGCCAAGTGGATTCTGAGGAGAACATTACAATGTAAAAAGTTTGGTTCACAATGGCCAAGTGGATTCTGAGGAGAACATTACAATGTAAAAAGCTTGGTTCACAATGGCCAAGTGGATTCTGAGGAGAACATTACAATGTAAAAAGCTTGGTTCACAATGGCCAAGTGGATTCTGAGGAGAACATTACAATGTAAAAAGCTTGGTTCACAATGGCCAAGTGGATTCTGAGGAGAACAATAAAATGTAAAAAGCTTGGTTCACAATGGCCAAGTGGATTCTGAGGAGAACATTACAATGTAAAAAGTTTGGTTCACAATGGCCAAGTGGATTCTGAGGAGAACATTACAATGTAAAAAGCTTGGTTCACAATGGCCAAGTGGATTCTGAGGAGAACATTACAATGTAAAAAGTTTGGTTCACAATGGCCAAGTGGATTCTGAGGAGAACATTACAATGTAAAAAGCTTGGTTCACAATGGCCAAGTGGATTCTGAGGAGAACATTACAATGTAAAAAGCTTGGTTCACAATGGCCAAGTGGATTCTGAGGAGAACATTACAATGTAAAAAGCTTGGTTCACAATGGCCAAGTGGATTCTGAGGAGAACAATAAAATGTAAAAAGCTTGGTTCACAATGGCCAAGTGGATTCTGAGGAGAACATTACAATGTAAAAAGTTTGGTTCACAATGGCCAAGTGGATTCTGAGGAGAACATTACAATGTAAAAAGCTTGGTTCACAATGGCCAAGTGGATTCTGAGGAGAACATTACAATGTAAAAAGCTTGGTTCACAATGGCCAAGTGGATTCTGAGGAGAACATTACAATGTAAAAAGCTTGGTTCACAATGGCCAAGTGGATTCTGAGGAGAACAATAAAATGTAAAAAGCTTGGTTCACAATGGCCAAGTGGATTCTGAGGAGAACATTACAATGTAAAAAGTTTGGTTCACAATGGCCAAGTGGATTCTGAGGAGAACATTACAATGTAAAAAGCTTGGTTCACAATGGCCAAGTGGATTCTGAGGAGAACATTACAATGTAAAAAGTTTGGTTCACAATGGCCAAGTGGATTCTGAGGAGAACATTACAATGTAAAAAGCTTGGTTCACAATGGCCAAGTGGATTCTGAGGAGAACATTACAATGTAAAAAGTTTGGTTCACAATGGCCAAGTGGATTCTGAGGAGAACATTACAATGTAAAAAGCTTGGTTCACAATGGCCAAGTGGATTCTGAGGAGAACATTACAATGTAAAAAGCTTGGTTCACAATGGCCAAGTGGATTCTGAGGAGAACATTACAATGTAAAAAGCTTGGTTCACAATGGCCAAGTGGATTCTGAGGAGAACATTACAATGTAAAAAGCTTGGTTCACAATGGCCAAGTGGATTCTGAGGAAAACATTACAATGTAAAAAGTTTGGTTCACAATGGCCAAGTGGATTCTGAGGAGAACATTACAATGTAAAAAGTTTGGTTCACAATGGCCAAGTGGATTCTGAGGAGAACATTACAATGTAAAAAGTTTGGTTCACAATGGCCAAGTGGATTCTGAGGAAAACATTACAATGTAAAAAGTTTGGTTCACAATGGCCAAGTGGATTCTGAGGAGAACATTACAATGTAAAAAGCTTGGTTCACAATGGTCAAGTGGATTCTGAGGAGAACATTAAAATGTAAAAAGCTTGGTTCACAATGGTCAAGTGGATTCTGAGGAGAACATTAAAATGTAAAAAGTTTGGTTCACAATGGCCAAGTGGATTCTGAGGAGAACATTGCAATGTAAAAAGTTTGTTTCACAATGGTCAAGTGGATTCTGAGGAGAACATTAAAATGTAAAAAGCTTGGTTCACAATGGTCAAGTGGATTCTGAGGAGAACATTAAAATGTAAAAAGCTTGGTTCACAATGGTCAAGTGGATTCTGAGGAGAACATTAAAATGTAAAAAGCTTGGTTCACAATGGTCAAGTGGATTCTGAGGAGAACATTAAAATGTAAAAAGTTTGGTTCACAATGGCCAAGTGGATTCTGAGGAGAACATTGCAATGTAAAAAGCTTGGTTCACAATGGCCAAGTGGATTCTGAGGAGAACATTAAAATGTAAAAAGCTTGGTTCACAATGGCCAAGTGGATTCTGAGGAGAACATTAAAATGTAAAAAGCTTGGTTCACAATGGCCAAGTGGATTCTGAGGAGAACATTACAATGTAAAAAGTTTGTTTCACAATGGTCAAGTGGATTCTGAGGAGAACATTAAAATGTAAAAAGCTTGGTTCATAATGGCCAAGTGGATTCTGAGGAGAACATTACAATGTAAAAAGTTTGCTTCACATTGGCAAAGTGGATTCTGAGGAGAAAATTAAAATGTAAAAAGTTTGGTTCACAATGGCAAAGTGGATTCTGAGGAGAAAATTAAAATGTAAAAAGTTAACGATGGACGCCATGTGATGGCAAAGCTTAGCCTGACTATTATATAGATGAGCTTAGCCTGACTATTAGATAGATGAGCTTAGCCTGTCTATTAGATAGATGAGTTAAGCCTGACTATTAGATAGATGAGCTAAGCCTGACTATTAGATAGATGAGCTAAGCCTGACTATTAGATAGATGAGCTAAGCCTGACTATTAGATAGATGAGCTTAGCCTGACTATTAGATAGATGAGCTAAGCCTGACTATTAGATAGATGAGCTAAGCCTGACTATTAGATAGATGAGCTTAGCCTGACTAGTATTAGATAGATGAGCTAAGCCTGACTATTAGATAGATGAGCTTAGCGTGACTATTAGATAGATGAGCTAAGCCTGACTATTAGATAGATGAGCTTAGCCTGACTATTAGATAGATGAGCTAAGCCTGACTATTAGATAGATGAGCTAAGCCTGACTATTGGATAGATGAGCTAAGCCTGACTATTAGATAGATGAGCTAAGCCTGACTATTAGATAAATGAGCTTAGCCTGACTATTAGATAGATGAGCTAAGCCTGACTATTAGATAGATGAGCTTAGCCTGACTATTAGATAGATGAGCTTAGCCTGACTATTAGATAGATGAGCTAAGCCTGACTATTAGATAGATGAGCTTAGCCTGACTATTAGATAGATGAGCTTAGCCTGACTATTAGATAGATGAGCTAAGCCTGACTATTAGATAGATGAGCTTAGCCTGACTATTAGATAGATGAGCTAAGCCTGACTATTAGATAGATGAGCTTAGCCTGACTATTAGATAGATGAGCTAAGCCTGACTATTAGATAGATGAGCTTAGCCTGACTATTAGATAGATGAGCTAAGCCTGACTATTAGATAGATGAGCTAAGCCTGACTATTAGATAGATGAGTTAAGCCTGACTATTAGATAGATGAGCTAAGCCTGACTATTAGATAGATGAGCTAAGCCTGACTATTAGATAGATGAGTTAAGCCTGACTATTAGATAGATGAGTTAAGCCTGACTATTAGATAGATGAGCTAAGCCTGACTATTAGATAGATGAGCTTAGCCTGACTATTAGATAGATGAGCTTAGCCTGACTATTAGATAGATGAGCTAAGCCTGACTATTAGATAGATGAGCTTAGCCTGACTATTAGATAGATGAGCTTAGCCTGACAATTAGATAGATGAGCTAAGCCTGACTATTAGATAGATGAGCTTAGCCTGACTATTAGATAGATGAGCTAAGCCTGACTATTAGATAGATGAGCTTAGCCTGACAATTAGATAGATGAGCTAAGCCTGACTATTAGATAGATGAGTTAATCCTGACTATTAGATAGATGAGCTAAGCCTGACTATTAGATAGATGAGCTAAGCCTGACTATTAGATAGATGAGTTAAGCCTGACTATTAGATAGATGAGTTAAGCCTGACTATTAGATAGATGAGCTAAGCCTGACTATTAGATAGATGAGTTAAGCCTGACTATTAGATAGATGAGCTTAGCCTGACTATTAGATAGATGAGTTAAGCCTGACTATTAGATAGATGAGTTAAGCCTGACTATTAGATAGATGAGTTAAGCCTGACTATTAGATAGATGAGTTAAGCCTGACTATTAGATAGATGAGCTTAGCCTGACTATTAGATAGATGAGCTAAGCCTGACTATTAGATAGATGAGCTTAGCCTGACAATTAGATAGATGAGCTAAGCCTGACTATTAGATAGATGAGCTTAGCCTGACTATTAGATAGATGAGCTAAGCCTGACTATTAGATAGATGAGCTAAGCCTGACTATTAGATAGATGAGTTAAGCCTGACTATTAGATAGATGAGCTAAGCCTGACTATTAGATAGATGAGCTAAGCCTGACTATTAGATAGATGAGTTAAGCCTGACTATTAGATAGATGAGTTAAGCCTGACTATTAGATAGATGAGTTAAGCCTGACTATTAGATAGATGAGCTTAGCCTGACTATTAGATAGATGAGCTTAGCCTGACTATTAGATAGATGAGTTAAGCCTGACTATTAGATAGATGAGTTAAGCCTGACTATTAGATAGATGAGTTAAGCCTGACTATTAGATAGATGAGTTAAGCCTGACTATTAGATAGATGAGTTAAGCCTGACTATTAGATAGATGAGTTAAGCCTGACTATTAGATAGATGAGCTAAAAAGATAGTAAACAACACTCAAATTCATCTTAAGAATCTATTTATTGTACTTTGTCTATTGTAATATTGTAATAAAGATAGTAAACAAGACTAAACTTTTGTAGTTATTCATCTTAAGAATCTATTTATTGTCTATAGTAAACTTTTGTAGTTATTCATCTTAAGAATCTATTTATTGTCTATAGTAAACTTTTGTAGTTATTCATCTTAAGAATCTATTTATTGTCTATAGTAAACTTTTGTAGTTATTCATCTTAAGAATCTATTTATTGTCTATAGTAAACTTTTGTAGTTATTCATCTTAAGAATCTATTTATTGTCTATAGTAAACTTTTGTAGTTATTCATCTTAAGAATCTATTTATTGTCTATAGTAAACTTTTGTAGTTATTCATCTTAAGAATCTATTTATTGTCTATAGTAAACTTTTGTAGTTATTCATCTTAAGAATCTATTTATTGTCTATAGTAAACTTTTGTAGTTATTCATCTTAAGAATCTATTTATTGTCTATAGTAATATATGTACTAACTACATGATAACCCCAAATAATAATGTAACAACGAATTTGATTGAACAAGATGTAATCTTATCAAGAAGATGCTTACACTGTTAAATCTCTTCCTCTACTGTCCATATCAAGTCAGGTAAGACCCAAAATCACAATAAACATTTTTAATCTGCTAGAAATGATAATACTAAAGATCTATAATTTTAAGACAGATTTACCTTTAAACTGCTGTTTTTCCTCATTTGTAACCCTCCCATCCACATGTCATTCAGAAGTTGTTGACAACATGTGTGGGCAATAAATGCTCTATGATTGGCAGATACGGCCAGACTAAGACATGTCTGATCACTAAAGTTCTTCAACTCATATGTAAGTAACTGTTGAGTATAGTCATCGTCTATCTTATAACAATGTTCTAATATTTCTAATGATAGCTTCTGGAATTCTCTGCAGTGACAAAAAAAAAGGTTATATGTAAAAAATGAACAAATGACTAGAAAAATTAACAGTATGACAATAAATCTGTTGATAATTTTCAATGAGCTCTCCATTTCTCCTTTTGTTGAAAGTTTAGTATGATTATACAAATGAACAGGGTATTTACGGAGATTCATTTTCATAGAATATCAGCTACTCATGCACAGAGAGCGAAAGTCAGACCACTGTAAGTATTACATGACTGAACTCTTGTACACAAGGAAATTTAACATAAACTTTTTTGGTGCATTATTTATTCTAAATGTAAAGGGTTGGATTTTAATATTTATTCACTAGTCGCTTAAATGTAAAATTCACATAACTTGAAATTTACGGCCTAGTCAAATCAGATGCACATTTCATGTTTCACAAGGGTTTAATTTTAAAGTTCATTACACACAACTGATAATGTCATTTTATGAGGCCCAAATGTTTATAATTTATGCAAATCATAGACATTTTCAGTATCGTTAAACAGTTTCTCGGAAATAATATCTTGAATTTGAAACTTTAGAGGGGGAAAAAATGCTACATATCTTTTCTTCACAAGCCTTTTCAATTTTATTTTTATCTGTTGTAGTGTTAAAGAGTGTTAATATTAACACAAGTTAATTTTTCAGGGTTATTTAAAAAATAATTAATGGAAGCCATAGCTTGTATCTACAGTGTATGGCCAAAAGTGAGTCATCAAAATGGTTGACGTCAGACATAGTAATCAGTGAAGTCAACAGATTCAATGGACTATTTCATCAATAAAATAGTATTACTTACCCCTTGTTCTTAATATTTTGTTGCGTGACCTTTTGATCTGATAACCTGACAAAGTCTTTTTGGAATTGATGCATATAAACTTAGTCTGTAATGCTGAGGAAGGGAGGTCCATATTTCTTTCATTTTTGCCACAAGTTGGGTCCTGTTTTTGATGCCAGTTATCTGACTTTGCAACCAGATCTTAATGGTACACCACAACATTTTCTATTATGTTAAGGTCTGGTGATTGAGAGGGCCATGTCATACATTTAATATTGTTTTCCTGTTTCCATCGTTTTGTCTCCCTAGAAGCATTGTCATCTGGGAACAAATACTTGTCATTTGGGAAATTACAGGCCATTAATATGTGTCTACAATATTAATATACTTCTGTGAGTTAAAATTACCCTCAACTTCTGCAAAAGTTCCAACTCCTTGATAAAAGATACAACCCCTGAACATACTCACTCACTATCTCATAACATCTGCTTCAGTAGTAAAGGTCAGGATTTAGAACTTAAATGTTAACTTACTCTGCATAAAACTTCAGTTCTGTAGATATATCTACTTCTAAATCATCTTGGTCAGCTTCATGAGCCATAGCTTTGTAGAGTTTACATGCCATAATTGACTACAAAGCAAATCAAATTATTTAATTACCCCTAAATAAAAATCATTTGGACAAGAACCTTCTGTCCATGACATTGATACATTTCTTACAAAGTAAGTTGTCAATACAATGGTTTTAAAAGGGCTTAATTTATTATATAACTCAGATGTGTTTATATATTATTTTTATACCACTTCTACTTCTACAAAATATGACCTTGGTTCCATCGTCTTGTTGATCATATGGTAGTTGGATTTACAAAAAGGACTTCTTCAAATTGTAATTTGGAAACAGTAACTAGAGGCTCCCGGGAGCCTGTATAGCTCACCTGGGTATAATAACAATATCAGTCAATAAAACTTGATAAAAAATAACAAATGTAGCCCTCGTCATTGCAGACCCCCTCTCCAAAAAAATTTGGGCAGAGGTTCCCCCTTTAATGTAAGTTATCAACATTGCTGTAAAAAAAACATAAATGTCAATGATTCTCAAAATGTAGCTTTTGCTACTTCACATTTTGTGATAGAGTTGCTTCCCTTTGATTATTTGATTATCCAAAAGCAGTGAAGTAAAAAAAAAAAAATGCATTTCAAGAGGAATAACTCTTCACACAGTTGTCGGACATTTTCAACTGTGGAACTTTTTTGTAGATCTTGACATGCTGAACATTTTTGCTGTTTAAACTTTCCCTCTATCTCTAATAGTTTTTGAGATATAAGATGAAAGTATTAAAATTTAGAGCATTTGATGAAAAAAGAGCAAGAACTCCAAAATGAGTAATGGGATTTACTTACAAATTGCAGGGTAGGTAGATCTTGACATGCTGGACATGTTTGCAGTTTAAACTTAACCTCTATCTCTTATAGTTATCGAAATATAAGACGAAAAATATTAAAATTTTGAAAATTTGATGAAAAAAGGGCAATAACTCCAAGATGGGTAATCAAAATTGCAGGGTAGTTAGATCTTGCTGTGCTGATCATTTTTACCCTGTCAGATTTCTGATATGATTAACGGTTTTTGAGTTATTACCCAAAAACCTGCAATTTTACCATATGTTCTATTTTTAGTAACAGCAGCCATGTTGATTGGTGCACGGCATCACAGGACACAATTTTGAAACTAAACACCCTAGTGATGATTCAGACCAACTTTGGTTCCAATTGGTCTAGTAGTTTCAGAGGAGAAGATCCTTGAAAAAGGTTACGACATACGACGGACGCCAAGTGATGGCCATAGCAGTTGAGCTAAAAAGGGAAAGTATTCCCAACTCAACTATTTTCTTCAGTTAACTGGCTGATTGAGTGACAGAAATTGGGGGTATACAAAATACTTACTGTATAAGAGGGTTATTTTATTTTTGACTACAGGTACTTACAAAAAGTTGTAATATATCTTTAAAGACACACTTTATAATTTAAGAAATATGCCAATGATTTTAAATTTATTTTCAAAACATCTAGATTGAACAAATGAACAATTGTGGTAACAAATAAATAATAATTTTGTATCAGGAAGTGATTCTAAAAATTGTCCATGTTAAAATATTTCAAATAACCTCTGTTTCTAAGATTTTAGTACAATGTATTCCTATTTCCTTCAAAGTTTGTTATGTAGTATTAAAATTTTCAATCGGAAATCTTTCAATTGGTCAAAACGAAAGTCATAAAGCTTTTTCCTTATTTTAATTGTAGTATAAGACTCAGTTGAACAATATCTATTGAAATGTACTGTCACTTGCTTGGCTGGTTAAAATTGTTTAATAACAAGATATGATTATAATCTAATGATTATGAAGTCTCCCAAACCGGCCACAGACAACCGGTTTAAAAACCATTTGTGTCTACAGATGAATGCCAATGACAACATTGACAGCACCATATCATAATACAAGATCAAAATTTCAAAATTTTTCAAGTTATATAAAATTGAAATTCTGAAAATCCCCAAAATAGTAAAAGTTACATAATAATGTAATGCTATTTTCTGCAAAGGGTTTTCTTAAGGAATAAAAAAAACCAGTAACAATTAACATTCCACATACAAAAAACACTCTTTTTTTAGCGTATTTGGGCCTGTTGTTTAAACATGGGTAGAGATACAATCCCACAACTCAATAACAACATATATTTTGACCCAAGGATCATTGTTTTAAAAATTCAGATGGATATGTCAACTAGAACGAATGCTATTGCACAGAACAATCGTGTCTACAGACGGACGATAGTGACAAATCCATGATATTTTATGACTGCAAATCATGGATTTGTCACTATGCTGTCGCATAAAAACTTGTGTAATTCTATACTCCACACTGGGTTTGGAAATATTATCAGAGTTTCCAACAATTTCCTGGTTAAAACAAAATTATAATAAATAATATTTTTTGCAAAACAAACATATACCTTAGCCATGGCTTCTTCGCCATGCTGCCACATAGACAATGCCATCTTCTGTCTTTTCATCAGAACAGCCCAAATCATTAAATCATGGAAGGGATATGGAAAGAGTTCTTGAGCCTCTTTGGTATTGATGATGACAGGTAACATTGTTACAAGGTTACCCATGTTTCCTACTGTTCCCTGTGATATAAAATTTTACAGATCATAAACAAAATTCCAAAAGAATCACCACCCCCTTTTTGTTACTATTCAATTTTTTATTATCAACAGGACTGTGATCTTCAAACAATAACTTTCAATTTTTTAAGTTGTTTTGATAAGTCAAGCTGCTTTCTTTTGGTAATCTTTAAAATAAATAATATATAATTTTCATATGTTAATTTCTAATGTTAAAATGATTCTAAGGAGATTTTTTACATCGTAGTTTTTTTGTCAATACCAATAATGCGTACAAATTATGATTTAAATATAAGCAATTGTAACTGTGAACTGTTAAGATAGTCTCCTGACTGTATTCCCTTGGTTAACTTATTTGGGCCACCCTTTTCCTCTCAAATGGGTTCAAGGTACTTATCATGACAGGACATCTTATGGTCAAGGGATTTCATAGACAGGACATCTTATGGCCAATGGATTTTATACAGAAGACATCTCATGGTCCAGGGATTTCATAGACAGGACATCTTATGTTTCAGGGATTTTATAGACAGGACATCTTATGGTCCAGGGATTTCATAGACAGGACATCTTATGGTCCAGGGATTTCATAGACAGGACATCTCATGGTCCAGGGATGTATTAGAAAGGACATCTTATGGCCAAGGGATTTCATAGACAGGACATCTTATGTTTCAGGGATTTTATAGACAGGACATCTTATGGTCCAGGGATTTCATAGACAGGACATCTTACGGTCCAAGGATTTTTTAGACAGAACATCTTATGTTTCAGGGATTTCATAGACAGGACATCTTATGGTCCAGGGATTTCATAAACAAGACAACTTATGGTCCAAGGATTTATTAGACAGGACATCTTATGGTCCAAGGATTTAATACACAGGACATATTATGGCCAAGGGATTTCATAGAGATCTTATGGTCCAGGGATTTTATAGACAGAACATCTTATGGTCCAAGTATTTCAGACAGGATATCTTATGGTCCAGGGATTTCATAGACAGGACATCTTATGGTCCAAGGATTTAATAGACAGGACATCTTATGGATCAGGGATTTTATAGACAGGACATCTTATGGATCAGGGATTTTATAGACAGGATATCTGATGGTCCAGGGATTTCATAGACAGGACATCTTATGGTCCAAGGATTTTTTTGACAGGACATCTTATGGTTCAGAGATTTTATAGACAGGACATCTTATGGTCCAAGGATTTCATAGAAAGGACATCTTATGGTCCAGAGATTTCTTAGAAGGACATCTTATGGCCCAAGGATTTAATGGACAGGACATATGATGGTTGAAGGATTTTTTAGACAGGACATCTTATAGTCCAAGGATATTTTAGACAGGACATCTTATGGTTCAAGGATTTTGTAGACAGGACATCCTATGGTTCAGAGATTTTATAGACAGGACATCTTATGGCCGAATGATTTCATAGAAAGGACATCTAATGGTTCAAGGATTTCATAGACAGGACATCTTATGGTCCAAGGATTTCATCGACAGGACATCTTATGGTCCAGGGATTTCATAGACAGGACATTTTATGGTCCAGGAATTTCATAGACAGGACATCTTATGGTCCAGGGATTTCAGACAGGACATCTGATGGTTCAAGGAGTTCATAGACAGGACATCTTATGGTCCAGGGATTTCATAGACAGGACATCTTATGGTCCAGGGATTTCATAGACAGGACATCTTATGGTCCAGGGATTTCATAGACAAGACATCTTATGGTCCAAGGATTTTATAGACAGGACATCTTATGGTCCAAGGATTTTAGACAGGACATATCATGCCAAGGGATTTTATAGAGGACATCTTATGTTCCAGGGATTTCATAGACAGGACATCATATAGTCCAGGGATTTCATAGACAGGACATCTTATGGTCCTGGGATTTAATAGAAGGACATCTAATGGGCCAAGGATTTAATGAATAGGACATTTTATGGTTGAGGGATTTTTTAGACAGGACATCTTAGTCCATGGATTTTTTAGACAGGACATCTTATGGTCCAAGGAATTTATAGACAGGACATCTTATGGTTCAGAGATTTAATAGACAGGACATCTTATGGTCCAAGGATTTAATAGACAGGACATCTTATGGTCCAAGGATTTCATAGACAGGACATCTTATGGTCCAAGGATTTTATAGACAGGATATCTTATGGTCCAAGGATTTCATAGACAGGACATCTTATGGTCCAAGGATTTCATAGACAGGACATCTTATGGTTCAGAGATTTTATAGACAGGACATCTTATGGTCCAAGGATTTCATAGAAAGGACATCTTATGGTTCAGAGATTTCATAGACAGGACATCTTATGGTCCAAGGATTTTATAGACAGGATATATTATGGTCCAAGGATTTTATAGACAGGACATCTTATGGTACAAGGATTTTATAGACAGGATATCTTATGGTCCAAGGATTTTATAGACAGGACATCTTATGGTCCAGGGATTTCATAGACAGGACATCTCATGGTCCAGAGATTTCATAGACAGGACATATTATGGCCCAAGGATTTAATAGACAGGACATCTTATGGTCCAAGGATTTTATAGACAGGACATCTTATGGTTCAAGGATTTTATAGACAAGACATCTTATGGTCCAAGGATTTTATAAACAGGGCATTTTATGGTCGAAGGATTTCATAGACAGGACATTTTATGGTCCATGGATTTTAGACAAGACATCTGATAGTCCAGGGTTTTTACAGACAGGGTTTCTTATGATCTATAGATTTAACATTGGACAGGTTACATTCCAGGGATTTTAGAGAGGACATCGCATGGCCCAGAGATTTTATAGAGAGGACATAGGATGGCCCAGAGATTTAATAGAGAGGACATCTGATGGTCCAGAGATTTTATAGAGAGGACATCTGATGGTCCAGAGATTTAATAGACAGGATAGGATATCTTATGATCCAGGGATTTTATAAACAGGACATCTTATGGTCCGTGGATTTAACATAAAACATCTTATGGTCCATGGATTGAACATAATACAATTATTTTTCAAATATTTAATTTGTGTTGAAGCATTCATCTTCATTCTTACATTTCTTTTGATGGCATTATATTTCTGTCTAAACCTTTTCCTACAATAAGTGGCCCGGAATGCTCCATCCATCAGATGGTTTATAACCAATCCAATGTCTAAAAGGTTATAACGATAACTGGATGGTACATGCTAAAAAAAACCATAAATATTTATTAAATTTGACATTATTTCCTACTGTTCTATGATTTAAATATTTATCAAAATATCATATTATTTAAAAGATGTGATTGTCAATTTTTATCACATGACATAATTATAAAATATGCATACACTGAGTCTTACTAAAAATAGATAATAACTATCCAGAACACAACAGCTATTTTTTTTTATCACATTTTTGCTTGGAAATCCAGCCAATCAAAATCAAGCATTCATTCTGACATAAACAAACATTATGGCAACAAGAAGTGTTGACAGCTGACTTTCCACTTTTAAAAGAGGATTAATTCAAAGAACTTCTAAAGATTGTTGAATCAGACAACACTAAGTGCCACAGTTATTGCTGTTTAATAAATGTTACAGTAATATATATAGTTTTCAAGATATGAATGGTGTAATGAATTTAAAATCATAACTTTTAAATAATATGATATTATAATAAAACAATTGTATATTGGTAAATACATATTTTTTATCAACTCATGTAAGTATATTCACCTCAGAACTCATCCTCTGGGGGTGATAAATATGGATTCTCCTTCTGCTACCAGATTATAATGATATTTCATCCCTCGTGACATTAACTATCAAGAGTGGAGAAATATCATAATCCAGTAATAGCAGGTTGAGAATTTGTTTCTACAATTAAAACAACAAATAACTTTTTTAAGGTTGTTAATTACCATTATTAATGACCTTCGAAAGGAAATCGGTGGAAATCATCATTTAGAAATTTAACCACCAGCTGGTTAAACACGAAAAGAATAGGAAAAAAACATTTATTGACCTCATCACATGTCTAATATTGTACACTAATATCTCAGAATTTATATTTAATAATTGATAAGAATGAGGAACAATTTCTTGTATCATCTAAGAATACAGTTGCAAGGTCGCATCACTTAAATCTATCAAACTGTCAGTGATTATAATTTAATGTATTTTTTTTTTTTTATTAGTGATTGTCTGAAATTAGATTATTCTTGACTTTAATGTTAGATTTAACCTTAAAAATCACATATAAATATATTTAAGGATTGATCGCAATTTTTGTTCGGTTCATGAAGAAATAACCTTAATCAGGTTGTACACACCGTGAAACCCACATAACGGGTTACGCAAGGGTGTGTACAACCTGAATGAGGTTATTTCGAATGAACCGAACAAATAATTTCGATCAATCCTTATCAATTAATTCAAACTGTTTTTGTTATGATATTGAAAAATATATTGATTTTTTTTAAAAGAAGGCAAATAATCGGAAATAAATTTAAATAACCCCAAAGGTGACTCATTTAAAGAAAATCACCTGATGACAATGGCACGCAACGCCTTGAGAACGACATCTATTTTCAGATTCCGTACATTGGAAAATAACCTCAACTTTTTTAAACCAATCAAAACATGTATAGAATGACATGTGACTCTAAAATCAATTTATTAGACATTATAGTCATAATATTTGTATGATCAATATCTACACAAAGGTTTTATTTTCTCAATCTCAATCATTTTTTTCAATTTAAAGCTATTTTATCTCAATCACTAAATTATCCCATTTATGAGTGAGTAAGTGATTGTTGTTTAATGCCAAATAAGCAATTCTTGAAGCATCTATGAATTCTTTTTTATTAGCATGTTAAACATTTTAATATCTTCTGTTGGTTTTCTGATTGTATATATAGTTGTAGAGGTAAACCAACATGAGCTTTAGAACCTAGGTAGATCTAATATCAGAGATATGTCTCAGCTCAGTGGTATTGTACAGGCATTGACAGTTCAAAATCAACTGGCTTTATTTCTAATTCTTTTTTTATTTCCACATATATAAGTATCATGCTTTGTGTAAAGAAGTATTTGCTAGACATAAATAAATATATACATCCATTTAATCAACATGAAATGGATTTAAAAGGCCTTCCATGTCAGAGGCACAATTAATAAAAAAAAATATTTGGAATTGCCTCCCCTTTTTTGAAAATTTAACATTGATTCAATATTTTCAAGGTTCTGATACATGGAAATTGCAATTACAATTTTCTGTCTGCTGAATGTTGAGTTGAAATCTAAACATTTCACTTCATTCGGCATCTTAAGTTGCCTAATTAATACTAAAAAATAACAAATTTGCATGAAAAAAAAAAGGTGATTATCTTAAGATTTGATGTGATTTAAAATTATTCATTAACTGTATGGCAATGTAAAAAACAATAACAAAAAGTGAGACATACTTCATAACCTACAGTAGAAAAAAAGACGCTCAGTGAGCTGAGCCTGTGTCTCTCACCTGTCTTTTTGTTTTGAGGAAACTTTATACAGAACCTTCCCTAGGTGCTTTCTACCAAATTTCTACTAATTTGGCCAAATGGTTTTAGAGATTTGATTTGATTTGATTTATTGTTTTAAATGCCACTTTCAGCAATATTTCAGCTATATCATGGTGACCAGTTTTAGTGGTGGAAGAAGCCGGAGTACCCGGAGAGAACCACCGACCATGGACAAGCAACTGGTAAACTTAATCACTTGTGACTGCGAGTCGAGTGCACCCTTTTTTGTAATTTACAAAGCCGGGCGCGAACCCATGCCATATTGGTGATAGGCTTGTATGAGTTGTTAGGTAATCCAACTACCTAACTCATTGAGCCACACAGGCCCTGCTGGTTTTAGAGAAGATTTTTTAATAGACCAATCACAAACAAGAACTGCTTATGGCAGCCATATTAGTTGTATGATCAGCACGAAATATGGAAATTTTGTACAGGATCAGATTTCCATTCCTACAAAGTAACACTCCTAGTTTCAGATAATAATTTTTTTTTTAATTGCAGCCAATTCAGAAATAAGAACTGCCCATGGTGACCATGTTTTTTGTCTAATCAGGATGAAATAAGGAATCTTATAGACGACATTCCATAGATGCTTCTTGTAAAATTTTGCTTTATTTGGCCAAGCAGTTTCAGATGAGAAGATTCTTAGAAATTGACCAACAAGAAACAACAATTTTTTATGGTGGCCATGTTTGTTAACGGATCGAACGATATGAGCAATCTTTAAAGAGGACCTTCCATGGATGCTTTCCACCAAGGTTCAGTTTATTTGGCCAAGCGGTTTCAGAGGAGAATATTTTTAGAAATTGACCAACTAGAAACAAGAATTGCCTATGGTGGCCATTATTTTTGTTAACGGATCAGAACAGTATAAGCAATCTTAATAAAGGACCTTCCATAGATGCTTCCAACCAGGGTTTGGTTCATTTGGATATGCAGGTTCAGAGGGGGAAGATTTTTTTAGAAATTGACCAACCAGAAACAAGAATTGCTTATGGTGGCCATGTCTGTTAACGGATTGGAATGGTATAAGCAATCTTAATAGAGAGGACCTTCCATAGATATTCCTACCAGGATTCGGTTCATTTGGCCAAGCAGTTTCTGAAAAGAATTTTTAGAAATTGCCCAACCAGAAACAAGAATTGCTTATGGGGGTCATGTTTGTTAACAGATTGGAATGGTATGATTAATCTGAATAGAGGATCTTCCATACATGCTTCCTACCAAATTTTGGTTCATTTGGCTTTTCGGTTTGAGAGAAGAAGAGTTTTTAGAAATTGACCACCCAGATACAAGAATTGCCTATGGCGGTCATGTTTGTTAACGGATTGGTACGAAATAAGCATGCGTCATAGAGGACCTTCCATAGATTCTTCCTACCTAGTTTCGGTTCATTTGGCCTAAGCGGAATCAGAGGAGAAGATTCAAATGTGAAAAGATAACAGACTACGGACGTCAAGTGATGGCAAAAGATCACGTGGCCGAAATGAGGAAATTATGACAATTAGTCACATGACCAATTTCGTCAGAAATGACTCCATGAAAAGACTTTGCTGTTTTACGGCTGGAAGTTAAACAACCAACAATGAATCATATAAAATAAGCTTTAATTCAAATTATCATATATGTACTAACCTTTTTAATATCTCTAACTAAATACCTGAGTGTATTTGATGGACCTTGTCTCTGTAACAAATGATGATTAGAATTGAATAAAGTAATATATAAGATTTCATATAAATATATACTGGTGTGGAATAAATTCTGGTCTATGTTTTAAATTGTAGCAACAATATATAATTTTGCACATTTCCAAACTTGATTCTAAAACAGATATTTTATTCTTAAAGGAGTTATTTCATTTACGGTGGGCAAAAAGGTTATCATTCCATGCAAAGGCAAATGAAAGAACAAAGAATTTGATTATAATTTTCTTAAAATTTGTAGATATTTGAACCTTTTAAATATTAGACAATAATTGTATAACTAATGTACAATTCATATAATGTAGTTATAGAGTGGGAAATGTGCAAATGGTCCATTACAACTAGAGACTCAGTGGACTGAGCCTGTGTCATTCACCTTTCATTCTGTTTTGAGGAAATTTTATACAGTACCTTCCATTGATGCTTCATACCTAAGCAGTAGGTATGATAAGGGCAGAAATTGGTCTAAAAAATAGAAAAATTATAAATGAAACGTATATCTTTTGTTGTTTCTTGATTTTATAAGACCTTTACCCCAACTACTATTTTGGTAACAATTTTCCATATTTGCACGTGCGATGACGTCACACTAGTCAATGAAAAGTCTATCGTTTTGTGAAAATATATGAAATCTAACAAGAAATGTGTATTTAATGTCAATTTTCAGTATAACCACAAGCAGGTACCAACGGCATATTTTAGTATGATGTTTAATATACATAAACACATATCTCATTTAATTTTGTGTTGGTACCCGAGTGTGGAGAGTATGAAATCTGCAATCAAAAAATAATTTTAAGGTCGATTTCTCGTCAGCGGCCATTTTTTATTGACCGTTTTCATCCGAAATAGACAGAAATAGAAATCGACCTTTTAATCTCATCCAAAATAAAGTTGGTTATCGTAGTTGTTTTGCTACGGGAGTAAAACTTGAACAATTTTTATGAAACAGTTTTGACGTTATTTAAATAGAAAAAAAAAACGGCTAAATTTTGGAGGTGATTTACTGCCGACCTGATTATGCATCGAGTCCGACGTGTTTTTTTTCTAACCCTCAGTGGAATTTCATGTGTTACTATACTAAAGTATACTTTAATATTATTCCAACAATTCACACAAAGTACAGAAAACAAAACAAGTAACCAAAAAGAAAAAGTCAGATTATCTTAGAAATTAATTCATTGGACATGTAAACGACACATCAGAACTTTCTATTTTTAGTAGTCCCTTTACTTTTTATTATTATTATCATATATTTTTTTTGACAAATATATTTTATATAGCTTTCTCGCAAAGTGAATTCCCGATGAATAATTGTAATAACGTAAATTTGATTTATATATAACTTAATTCTACCTTCTCAATATTGACGTTGCGGTGGCGTAATGGTTAGCACACATGACTGCCGGTAACAACATCATGAGATAGAATCACCGATTTTTTTTTTCTGTTTTTCTGGGGGTTTTTTTGGACAAATTTATTCTGCATCATAAGAAAAAGTTTTTGATGTGCCAACATTATTTAATGTTAAAATAACCGTTAAAACAAAATATCAAATGTCCATAGATTATAGCACTTCATTTTGAGTTAACTACTCAGAGCAAACTTTTTTTAAAGCATGACAAATAAAATAACTTGATATTTATTATACGGACAGACACAAAATGAAATTCACATGTTCAGATTTTGAGAACTGATTAATGATTATTTTGATAGATTGTCATTATATTAAAGTTTTTCCACATTTTCCATGATATTACAATTTACATACAGATACTTATTTAATATCGGAACTTCAGTATCCATTCATTGAAGTGTTAGAATGTAAGTTTAATCTTGATGGATTATTGCAAGTAATTTATGAACATGGACCATAATGAGAATAAAAAACATGGTTTTCCCCTACAATAAAAAAACACAAAACAACATTTTAAAAACATTGGAACAATATTGATCATTAAATAGCATGTATGAATCTATTGACACTATACATTCCCCAGTTCTTTAAATTGTGAAATGTTGGGTAACATAATAAGATAGAAAAATAGCGGATAATTTTCTAGTACAAATTCTTAATCATTAGTTAAAGTGATCGTTGCTTACTGCCAAGTGAACAATTCTTCAGCTATACCATGGCGAGAGCAAGTTAAGTTTATATCAAAATGTGCTGTCGGGTTTGTTCTAGACTAACACACTTAGTTTGAATTTTTAGTGCTATTTCACTGCTCCGCTGATAGATATGGGGATTCCACACATTATCATGATTCCGAGCCAACCAGTTTTTGTTCTAATGCTTTACTGTCGTGTTCTTAGCAGAGATGCAACACATAATTCTATACAACTTTTAACTACAAAAATAAAAAAGAAATAACGTTAGAGAAATAAAGTAAGGAAAAAGGATCGTATAATAAAGGTTAACATTGCTATCGTTGCCTTGTTTAGTGCCGACTGAAAAAATCTGATATAATGAACTGAAATTGATCACTTTTATACAATTTAAACCATAAACAGTGTTTAAAAAAACAAAGAATATAGGGTTAGGCCAAAAAAAATAATATGTGTGTTTACGGTCACCCGACCTACCCTAATTTTTCCTAGCGACCCTATGCATTTTTACACAGAATTCGGATAACCATTTTTGTTGTTTAACCAGCAGCAATGTTTTATTTATTCAACTGCTAGCTTTTTGTCGAAATCGAGAGCAAAGAAGGTAGAAAAACTGCATAATTCGTCATTTTACCGGAATTTTCGAAAATTAAATACCGGAATCGGATTCCGGAACCGGGAACGGCTATTTCCGGTTTTGTCGATAATAAAAAAAAAAAAAAAAAATTAATCCCGACCGACCGACCCTAGATTTTTTTGACATGTGACAGTAAACACACATATATTTTTTTTTGGCCTTATTGCATGAATATTGGTGAATATTGTCCCGAGCAGTATATCATATTGCGCAAGCGTGTGAGTGCAATATGATACACTGCGAGGGACAATATTCACCAATATTCATGCAATAACCCTTTTATTATACAGTAATAAATATTTCTTCTTCAGAAGTGTTATTAATACTGTCAAGATATGATTTTTTCATATATCATTACTATATTGCACAAGGAAGAATATTTTAATATTTGCACTAGTGCATATATGAATGACATTCGGAATGCACCGGTATTTCTTTAGGTTCTTATGAAGACGTTCGAAACCAACAGTAAAATACAAGATATTTTAATATTTGCACTAGTGCAATATGAATGACATTCGGAACGCACCGGTATTTTTTCCGGATCTTATAAAGATGATCGAGACCAACAGTAAAATACAAGAATATATTGCACAATTTTTTATAAAGGATTAAATAGAGAAATATTTATTACTATATAATAACACGACTTATTCTCATAAAGAAATATATATTTACGGTAAACATATCGTGTTTGTATATGGCAGAATATTTTTTTTTCAAATCTTAATAGCATATTATACATGTACATTCAAAAGCAGAAAAAGGAGAAACTATAAAATTCAGAAAAAAAAAGTTAGAAATGGTAATAAATAAGACTTCCCAAATGTTGTGTTATTGTGACCAGAGATTGTTGTGTGGTTACTGTGATGTGCTCGTCAAATGGATATTGACTTTCGTAATGACTGGAGTGCAAATCTCACCGACACTAAAAGTTAATTGATGATGACAATGAAGTGAAGCTTCTACTGAAGAATATAATGCACCTATGATATTGGATTTTTTTGATAAACATTATTATTTTTTATTACAATTATCACAAAGAGGTAAAAGTATGTACCCTTGTCCATCGATCTGCACGTCCATACAACCATGCACCCTAGGTTTTTGGTTAACTTATGGATATACGTCAAGATCTTGAATATAATAAATGGCATAGTCACGATAGTACATTAATGATATTTTGTATCGGATAATGCCTGATTTTGTCCTTGATATGTCATTGTTGGCTCCGTGTTGCCCTTAAGCACCATTGCTAATTATATAGGAATAGGTTCAATTTTCATTTACTAGATAAGTATGATTAAGCAATGGATTTTGATAAAAAGCACAACAGTATTTACTAATGGTTAGGTCACTGTTAACTGAGAGTTTGAATAAAATGTTGTGCCTTTAAGACTAGACATCAACTACTAAATATAGCTTAGCAATCATATGCAGGCATTATATGATTCCCCGATAGTACATTTCTTTTGGCCATTGTGTTGTCTGTTTTCCCCCACTATAAGATGTTGTATCTCGGGTATTATTAACTTAAAGAAAAAAAAATATCTGAACCTCTAGCCATACAGTGAGTTCATAGGTTTTCATGATTTATTTTATTATTATAGTATTCTAGTTTTTTTAAGGTATGCAAGGTAAAATAAAATTAAGAAGATTTGACATCTCAAGGTCTACGTTTGTCATTTTTTCTTTTCTGTTTGATGTTTACGTGTTACCTCGTTCGGACAAACTTATGTACGCGACGTACGTCCGTCCAAACGATGTTTCCGTGCCATAACGTTCGAAGCCTGAACCAATTGATTTGATTTATGGATATGTTGTTTATAACAACAAATGACATATCAACTAGATTTTGGGGTAAATTGGGTGAAGGGGTTTTGAGTTAGAAGGACATCTGTGTCCATGGACACATTTTAAATTTTGTATTCTAACATGACCTCCTTCTTTCGCTTTGTTAACAAACGAGCTAGTTATACATTCGGTATAATATCATTAACACATGCGCCGTTGAATGTGACTGACTTTTCCATTGGCAGCATAAAAATCTGAATAATGCCGATAGAGGGCGCAGTATTATTCGAGTTACATAAATTGTGTGCGATATTTTCTGCAAGCGTAAATATAAATTACCATCTTCCAATCAAAGTATACTACCGTATTTGTACTCTTAGACATATCAGAATCAAAATAAATCATGGAAGCCAGAATGTGTTTTGAGTTTTAACATGGATTGGCGGATATTAGTAAATTTTATCCCTCGCTTCTGGCTCGGGATAAAATGCTAATATCCGCCAATCCATGTTAAAACCCCCAACACATTCTGGCTTCCATGATTTATTTCTTAATTATTCAACATGGATAATATCCTCTCCTGCCGCTGTAGCACTGCTTTACCATGTTATGCAGTTGACTTGGTTCCTTTGACATTCTAATTACTGAGAATAATTTTCTCTCATGATTTAAAAAATAAAAAGATCAACATTCGATTATAAAAAGATTTAAAAAAAAACAATTTACAGAGCTCAGCATTGACAAGTTTCTGCGGTTGCTAGGGATAATATTTGGTTACTAGGGACATTGTAAGGTTTAAGGAATTCTTATAATATATACTGGTTAGTAAATGATAAGATGTCTCTAGATCTGCTAAGGTGCTGTTGTAGAATTTGTGTTCTTGATTAAATAAAAGGTCCAAGAGATCTACAGGAAAATACTGTGCATAGGGAAACCTGTTGCTATGGACGGGGCATAACTATGAAAAAAAATATCAAAATGTATTTTTGAAATATGAAATGACATTTGTAGTGTGTATAGGCTTGACAAAAATGTACCGTTTAGTCAAATATCAAGTCAAAAGTTCATATAGGTCAAAATTCAACCATTAATTGCAATAATATAGGCTAATTTAATGTTTACAAAACCGTTGCTAGGGTGACAAACTACACAAAAATACTATATACTACCATAGAGAATTGGAATATTATTTTTTAGAGTGTACATACACAGAATACAACATTTTGTCGAAAAGACTATGCAAGATATGTAAAATAAAACCACCATATTTGAATTTCCAATGATTAATTGGACCCTCCTCCATTTACGTTGCTAAGCAACAAAGGACAAAGTGAAATCATCCAAAAAAATATTTTTCTTACCTTTCAATGATTGTGTTTAATATTATTTCTATATAAACAGTTTCTGAGATTGGGTCAAAATCTACCCTTATCATACCCACTCCTTTCAGTTCATTTGGCTACTCAGTTTCAGAAGAGAAGATTTTTAAGAATTAACCAGAAACAAGAATTGCCTATGGTGGCCATTTTGTTAACAGATCTGGACAAAATGAGCAATCTTTATAGAGGACCTCCCACAGATGGTTCCTACCATATTTCGGTTCATTTGGCCAAGCAGTTTCAGAGGAGAAGCTTTCTATAAATTGACCAATCAGAAACTATAATTGCCTGTGGTGGCCATGTTTGTTAACGGATCGGGAGGAAATGAGCCATCTTTATAGATGACCTTCCATAGATGCTTTCTACCATGTTTTGGTTCGTTTGGCCAAGTGGTTTCAGAGGAGAAGATTTTTTTAAATTGACCAATCAAAAACAAGAATTGTCTGTGGTGGCCATGTTTGTTAACGGATCGGAAACAAAATTAGCAATCTTTATAGAGGACCTTCCATAGATGCTTCCTACCAAGTTTCAGTTCATTTGTGTAAGTGGTTTAAGAAGTAGATAAAACTGCGATAAGTTAACGCATTTGTGTAAGTGGTTTAAGAAGTAGATAAAACTGCGATAAGTTAACGGACGACAGACGACAGTCATCAAGTGATGGCAAAAGCACAGATTGCCTTTGGCAAGGTGAGCCAAAAAAGTGTATTACACTTCATATCAATATTGTACCCCAAAAACATGTACAATGTATATGCTGTCACACTTTATTCGGTAGACAGGGTAGCCAGATTATTTAGTATGTAAACACATCCTATAGGAGACAGAACAACCAGAATATTTAGTGTATCAATACATCCTATAGTAGACAGAACAGCCAGAATATTTAGTGTATCAATACATCCTATAGTAGACAGAATAGGCAGAATATTTAGTGTATCAATACATCCTATAGTAGACAGAACAGCCAGAATATTTAGTGTATCAATACATCCTATAGTAGACAGAACAGCCAGAATATTTAGTGTATCAATACATCCTATAGTAGACAGAATAGGCGGAATATTTAGTGTATCAATACATCCTATAGTAGACAGAACAGCCAGAATATTTAGTGTATCAATACATCCTATAGTAGACAGAATAGGCAGAATATTTAGTGTATCAATACATCCTATAGTAGACAGAATAGGTAGAATATTTAGTGTATCAATACATCCTATAGTAGACAGAATAGGCAGAATATTTAGTGTATCAATACATCCTATAGTAGACAGAACAGCCAGAATATTTAGTGTATCAATACATCCTATAGTAGACAGAACAGCCAGAATATTTAGTGTATCAATACATCCTATAGTAGACAGAATAGGCAGAATATTTAGTGTATCAATACATCCTATAGTAGACAAAATAGGCAGAATATTTAGTGTATCAATACATCCTATAGTAGATAGAATAGGCAGAATATTTAGTGTATCAATACATCCTATAGTAGACAGAATAGGCAGAATATTTAGTGTATCAATACAGCCTGTAGTAGACAGAACAGCCAGAATATTTAGTGTATCAATACATCCTATAGTAGACAGAACAGCCAGAATATTTAGTGTATCAATACATCCTATAGTAGACAGAACAGCCAGAATATTTAGTGTATCAATACATCCTATAGTAGACAGGACAGCCAGAATATTTAGTGTATCAATACATCCTATAGTAGACAGAACAGCCAGAATATTTAGTGTATCAATACATCCTATAGTAGACAGAATAGGCAGAATATTTAGTGTATCAATACATCCTATAGTAGACAGAACAGCCAGAATATTTAGTGTATCAATACATCCTATAGTAGACAGAATAGGCAGAATATTTAGTGTATCAATACATCCTATAGTAGACAGAACAGCCAGAATATTTAGTGTATCAATACATCCTATAGTAGACAGAACAGCCAGAATATTTAGTGTATCAATACATCCTATAGTAGACAGAATAGGCAGAATATTTAGTGTATCAATACATCCTATAGTAGACAGAATAGGCAGAATATCTAGTGTATCAATACATCCTATAGTAGACAGAACAGCCAGAATATTTAGTGTATCAATACATCCTATAGTAGACAGAACAGCCAGAATATTTAGTGTATCAATACATCCTATAGTAGACAGAACAGCCAGAATATTTAGTGTATCAATACATCCTATAGTAGACAGAACAGCCAGAATATTTAGTGTATCAATACATCCTATAGTAGACAGAATAGGCAGAATATTTAGTGTATCAATACATCCTATAGTAGACAGAACAGCCAGAATATTTAGTGTATCAATACATCCTATAGTAGACAGAACAGCCAGAATATTTAGTGTATCAATACATCCTATAGTAGACAGAACAGCCAGAATATTTAGTGTATCAATACATCCTATAGTAGACAGAACAGCCAGAATATTTAGTGTATCAATACATCCTATAGTAGACAGAACAGCCAGAATATTTAGTGTATCAATACATCCTATAGTAGACAGAATAGGCAGAATATTTAGTGTATCAATACATCCTATAGTAGACAGAATAGGCAGAATATCTAGTGTATCAATACATCCTATAGTAGACAGAACAGCCAGAATATTTAGTGTATCAATACATCCTATAGTAGACAGAACAGCCAGAATATTTAGTGTATCAATACATCCTATAGTAGACAGAACAGCCAGAATATTTAGTGTATCAATACATCCTATAGTAGACAGAACAGCCAGAATATTTAGTGTATCAATACATCCTATAGTAGACAGAATAGGCAGAATATTTAGTGTATCAATACATCCTATAGTAGACAGAACAGCCAGAATATTTAGTGTATCAATACATCCTATAGTAGACAGAACAGCCAGAATATTTAGTGTATCAATACATCCTATAGTAGACAGAACAGCCAGAATATTTAGTGTATCAATACATCCTATAGTAGACAGAACAGCCAGAATATTTAGTGTATCAATACATCCTATAGTAGACAGAATAGGCAGAATATTTAGTGTATCAATACATCCTATAGTAGACAGAACAGCCAGAATATTTAGTGTATCAATACACCTATAGTAGACAGAATAGGCAGACTATTTAGTGTATCAATACATCCTATAGTAGACAGAACAGCCAGAATATTTAGTGTATCAATACATCCTATAGTAGACAGAACAGCCAGAATATTTAGTGTATCAATACATCCTATAGTAGACAGAACAGCCAGAATATTTAGTGTATCAATACATCCTATAGTAGACAGAACAGCCAGAATATTTAGTGTATCAATACATCCTATAGTAGACAGAACAGCCAGAATATTTAGTGTATCAATACATCCTATAGTAGACAGAACAGCCAGAATATTTAGTGTATCAATACATCCTATAGTAGACAGAACAGCCAGAATATTTAGTGTATCAATACATCCTATAGTAGACAGAACAGCCAGAATATTTAGTGTATCAATACATCCTATAGTAGACAGAACAGCCAGAATATTTAGTGTATCAATACATCCTATAGTAGACAGAACAGCCAGAATATTTAGTGTATCAATACATCCTATAGTAGACAGAACAGCCAGAATATTTAGTGTATCAATACATCCTATAGTAGACAGAATAGGCAGAATATTTAGTGTATCAATACATCCTATAGTAGACAGAACAGCCAGAATATTTAGTGTATCAATACATCCTATAGTAGACAGAACAGCCAGAATATTTAGTGTATCAATACATCCTATAGTAGACAGAACAGCCAGAATATTTAGTGTATCAATACATCCTATAGTAGACAGAACAGCCAGAATATTTAGTGTATCAATACATCCTATAGTAGACAGAATAGGCAGAATATTTAGTGTATCAATACATCCTATAGTAGACAGAACAGCCAGAATATTTAGTGTATCAATACACCTATAGTAGACAGAATAGGCAGACTATTTAGTGTATCAATACATCCTATAGTAGACAGAACAGCCAGAATATTTAGTGTATCAATACATCCTATAGTAGACAGAACAGCCAGAATATTTAGTGTATCAATACATCCTATAGTAGACAGAACAGCCAGAATATTTAGTGTATCAATACATCCTATAGTAGACAGAACAGCCAGAATATTTAGTGTATCAATACATCCTATAGTAGACAGAACAGCCAGAATATTTAGTGTATCAATACATCCTATAGTAGACAGAACAGCCAGAATATTTAGTGTATCAATACATCCTATAGTAGACAGAACAGCCAGAATATTTAGTGTATCAATACATCCTATAGTAGACAGAACAGCCAGAATATTTAGTGTATCAATACATCCTATAGTAGACAGAACAGCCAGAATATTTAGTGTATCAATACATCCTATAGTAGACAGAACAGCCAGAATATTTAGTGTATCAATACAGCCTGTAGTTGTCTCTATCATACTATGGTCTCCATTCCTTTTCAGATATCAGTATCCTCATTATAAATTGACAAAAAAAAGGTAGAAATACATTTTATTTTGAGCGATATCATTCATAAGTAACCTTTTTGTAGCATAAAAGAGAAAAGAAGAATATTTATTCCACTTACTGTATTGTACAACTCTTCTAGTCTTGGTATAGTTAAGAAGGTTGACATACTAACACCGTTCTCTAGCAATAGTTTAACAAAGTCTACCCTGTCATTAATTAATGCATCCATCATTGCCTGCTCCAGAGATCCTTCCTACAAAATCACATTAATTGTTTACAGTAATTTTAAACTAGGAGCCTGAAATCACTCACCTGGATTTCAACTTTTAAAGTTTACAGAAAATGAAGGTGTCACACAATTTTGAAAGTGGGCCAACCAAATTTTCAAAATTTCACAGAGAACCAGAAATATATGCTAAACTACTGATTGCCATGCAGCTGCAGTTAAAATTTGAGCTCCATTTTGACATATTAAAACAGCAATAGACAATTAAAGAAATTAGTAATGGCTGCCATCTTGAATGGTGAGCAGGTTATCGGACACAATTTTGAAATTGGACAACCTAAGGACAATCTCAGCCAAATTTGGTTTAATTCGGATCAACAGTTTCAGAGGAGAAGATTTGAATGTGAAAGTGTACGAACGATATACGATCGACGCCAAGTGATGGCAAAAGCTTACATAGCCTTTGGACAGGTGAGCTAAAAAACATTTTGATGCATTGCTTTAATTTCTTCAAAAAATTAATTGTTTTTTTTTGTCAGCTAAAAGGACAAACAGTTTTGAATCGACACATCTAGGACCAAACTACTAGTTTTTTTTATATGAAAAATGACTTCTGTAGAATGCATGAATGCAGTTGTAGGTGTTTTCAGTGCATCCATCAATTAGGATTTGATTAGTGTACATGTATGTATCATCAGAATCAACAATATTTTAGCTATATCATCAGCAGTCAGTTTTATTGGTAGTTGTATGAAGAATACCTCTCCTTGGTGGGGAGTTGATTTAACAATCCTTGGTGGTGATTGTGTAAGTAGATGTATTGGTAATCAAACTACAAACATACTACACAACGTGTCATCACAACCACAGAAGACCTTGATGACATACCAGTGTATCATCACCACCACAGAAGACCTTGATGACATACCACTGTGTCATCACCACCACAGAAGACCTTGATGACATACCAGTGTGTCACCACCACAACAGAAGACCTGGATAACATGCCAAGTGTGTCATCACCATCAGAGAACCTTGATGACATACCAGTGTGTCATCACCACCACAGAGAACCTTGATGACATACCAGTGTGTCACCACCACAACAGAAGACCTGGATAACATGCCAAGTGTGTCATCACCATCAGAGAACCTTGATGACATACCAGTGTGTCATCACCACCACAGAGAACCTTGATGACATACCAGTGTGTCACCACCACAACAGAAGACCTGGATGACATACCAGTGTGCCATCACCATCACAAAGAACATTGATGACATACCAGTGTGTCATCACCACCACAGAAAACCTTGATAACATAACAGTGTGTTATCACCACCACAGAAGACCTTGATGACATACCAGTGTGTCATCACTACCACAGAAGACCATGATGACATACCAGTGTGCCATCACCACCACCGAAAACCTTGATGACATACCAGTGTGTCATCACCATCACAGAAGACCTTGATGACATACCAGTGTGTTATCACCACCACAGAAGACCTTGATGACATACCAGTGTGTTATCACCACCACAGAAGACATTGATGACATACCAGTGTGTTATCACCACCACAGAAGACCTTGATGACATACCAGTGTGTTATCACCACCACAGAAGACCTTGGTAACATACCAGTGTGTTATCACCACCACAGAAGACCTTGGTGACATACCAGTGTGTTATCACCACCACAGAAGACCTTGGTGACATACCAGTGTGTTATCACCACCACAGAAGACCTTGATGACATACCAGTGTGTTATTACCACCACAGAAGACCTTGGTGACATACCAGTATGTCATCACCACCACCACAAAGACATTGGTGACATACCAGTGTGTTATAACCACCACAGAAGACCTTGATGACATACCAGTGTGTCATCACCCCCACAGAAAACCTTGATGACATACCAGTGTGTTATCACCACCACAGAAGACCTTGATGATATACCAGTTGTGTTATCACCACTGCAGAAGACCTTGATGACATACCAGTGTGTTATCACCACCATAGACGACCTTGATGGCATACCAATAAAACATGTTAATTACTTCTCATTGATAATAATTAAATACATCCACACCAAACAATAGTTTGTGGACAATATTATAAAATAAGGTGTGTGTAATCATATTTAGTAACAAGTGAAAACTTGTGTTAAGTGTCATATTTAAATCAATCAATGCTAAAGCCTAATTTCAGTAAATGGTTTTCATTAATGATATGAATGATAAAAAAACAGCAAGTCAGCATAATTAATATTTAAGACCTCCGTATAACAAAACTTATGAGTCAATAAGTAGACAAAGCCATATGTTGAATGTCCTCCACTGATATTAAAAAAGTCACCATAGGACTTTAACTCGGCTGAGCATTTGGAATGGGAATCATAAAACATCTATTTCATGAAAAACAAAATGAGACAACAACAGGAGAAAATGAGAATGAATTTGACAAAGCTTTGATAAATTACATCAAGAGAGGAAACAGAGTTTGAAGATTAACAAAAAAGTGATGATGCAATCAAATGTTATCTCTGCCATGTAACACAGATGACACACAAATTAGTCTGTCCACAATAATAGTACATAAAAGAAAATATGTTGCTACTTACCGGCCATTCTTGACCATAAACAAAAATATGACTGCGAGCAATGTCCACTCTGTCCCATGTTAAAGCCAAACTCAACTGATCTGGAGCATTAGCATTTGTTCCTATAAATAAAAATTATACAGATTGGAGTCTTGATTGGCTATTTTCATCAAATATTTTTTGGCCAAAGCTTAGGAGGTAGAGAAAACCTGAAGTCCATATAGGAGAAACCCAATAAGACTATGTAAGCCTGGGAGTCTACAGAGTAGAAACCCAATAAGACTATGTAAGCCTGGGAGTCTACAGAGTAGAAACCCAATAAGACTATGTAAGCCTGGGAGTCAACAGAGTAGAAAACCCAATAAGACTATGTAAGCCTGGGAGTCCACAGAGTAGAAACCCAATAAGACTATGTAAGCCTGGGAGTCCACAGAGTAGAAACCCAATAAGACTATGTAAGCCTGAGAGTCAACAGAGTAGAAAACCAATACAACTATGTAAGCCTGGGAGTCCACAGAGGAGAAAACCAATAAGACTATGTAAGCCTGGGAGTCCACAGAGGAGAAAACCAATAAGACTATGTAAGCCTGGGAGTCCACAGAGTAGAAACCCAATAAGACTATGTAAGCCTGAGAGTCAACAGAGTAGAAAACCAATACAACTATGTAAGCCTGGGAGTCCACAGAGGAGAAAACCAATAAGACTATGTAAGCCTGGGAGTCCACAGAGGAGAAAACCAATAAGACTGTGTAAGCCTGAGAGTCCACAGAGGAGAAAACCAATAAGACTATGTAAGCCTGGGAGTCCACAGAGGAGAAAACCAATAAGACTGTGTAAGCCTGAGAGTCAACAGAGTAGAAAACCAATAAGACTATGTAAGCCTGACAGTCCACAGAGGAGAAAACCAATAAGACAATGTAAGCCTGGGAGTCTACAGAGTAGAAACCCAATAAGACTATGTAAGCCTGACAGTCCACAGAGTAGAAAACCAATAAGACTATGTAAGCCTGGGAGTCTACAGAGTAGAAACCCAATAAGACTATGTAAGCCTGGGAGTCAACAGAGTAGAAAACCCAATAAGACTATGTAAGCCTGGGAGTCCACAGAGTAGAAACCCAATAAGACTATGTAAGCCTGGGAGTCCACAGAGTAGAAACCCAATAAGACTATGTAAGCCTGAGAGTCAACAGAGTAGAAAACCAATACAACTATGTAAGCCTGGGAGTCCACAGAGGAGAAAACCAATAAGACTATGTAAGCCTGGGAGTCCACAGAGGAGAAAACCAATAAGACTATGTAAGCCTGGGAGTCCACAGAGTAGAAACCCAATAAGACTATGTAAGCCTGAGAGTCAACAGAGTAGAAAACCAATACAACTATGTAAGCCTGGGAGTCCACAGAGGAGAAAACCAATAAGACTATGTAAGCCTGGGAGTCCACAGAGGAGAAAACCAATAAGACTGTGTAAGCCTGAGAGTCCACAGAGGAGAAAACCAATAAGACTATGTAAGCCTGGGAGTCCACAGAGGAGAAAACCAATAAGACTGTGTAAGCCTGAGAGTCAACAGGGTAGAAAACCAATACAACTATGTAAGCCTGAGAGTCAACAGAGGAGAAAACCAATACAACTATGTAAGCCTGAGAGTCCACAGAGGAGAAAACCAATAAGACTATGTAAGCATGAGAGTCAACAGAGGAGAAAACCAATAAGACTATGTAAGCCTGAGAGTCAACAGAGGAGAAAACCAATAAGACTATGTAAGCCTGGGAGTCTACAGAGTAGAAACCCAATAAGACTATGTAAGCCTGGGAGTCAACAGAGTAGAAAACCCAATAAGACTATGTAAGCCTGGGAGTCCACAGAGTAGAAACCCAATAAGACTATGTAAGCCTGAGAGTCAACAGAGTAGAAAACCAATACAACTATGTAAGCCTGAGAGTCCACAGAGGAGAAAACCAATAAGACTATGTAAGCCTGGGAGTCCACTGAGTAGAAAACCAATAAGACTGTGTAAGCCTGGGAGTCCACAGAGGAGAAAACCAATAAGACTATGTAAGCCTGAGAGTCCACAGAGGAGAAAACCAATAAGACTATGTAAGCCTGACAGTCCACAGAGGAGAAAACCAATAAGACTATGTAAGCCTGAGAGTCAACAGAGGAGAAAACCAATAAGACTATGTAAGCCTGACAGTCCACAGAGGAGAAAACCAATAAGACTATGTAAGCCTGACAGTCCACAGAGGAGAAAACCAATAAGACTATGTAAGCCTGAGAGTCAACAGAGGAGAAAACCAATAAGACTATGTAAGCCTGACAGTCCACAGAGGAGAAAACCAATAAGACTATGTAAGCCTGGGAGTCCACTGAGGAGAAAACCAATAAGACTATGTAAGCCTGGGAGTCCACAGAGTAGAAAACCAATAAGACTATGTAAGCCTGAGAGTCCACAGAGTAGAAACCCAATAGGACTATGTAAGCCTGACAGTCCACAGAGGAGAAAACCAATAAGACTATGTAAGCCTCGGAGTCCACTGAGAAGAAAACCAATAAGACTATGTAAGCCTGACAGTCCACAGAGTAGAAACCCAATAAGACTATGTAAGCCTGACAGTCCACAGAGGAGAAAACCAATAGGACTATGTAAGCCTGGGAGTCCACTGAGGAGAAAACCAATAAGACTATGTAAGCCTGACAGTCCACAGAGTAGAAACCCAATAAGACTATGTAAGCCTGACAGTCCACAGAGGAGAAAACCAATAAGACTATGTAAGCCTGACAGTCCACAGAGGAGAAAACCAATAAGACTATGTAAGCCTGGGAGTTCACAGAGTAGAAACCCAGTAAGACTATGTAAGCCTAAGAGTCCACAGAGGAGAAAACCAATAAGGCTATGCAAGCCTGAGAGTCCACAGAGTAGAAACCCAGTAAGACTATGTAAGCCTGACAGTCCACAGAGGAGAAAACCAATAAGAATATGTAAGCCTGGGAGTCGACAGAGTAGAAACCCAATAAGACTGTGTAAGCCTGGGAGTTCACAGAGTAGAAACCCAGTAGGAATATGTAAGCCTGAGAGTCAACAGAGGAGAAAACCAATAAGACTATGTAAGCCTGGGAGTCCACAGAGTAGAAACCCAATAAGACTATGTAAGCCTGAGAGTCCACAGAGGAGAAAACCAATAAGGCTATGCAAGCCTGAGAGTCCACAGAGTAGAAACCCAGTAAGACTATGTAAGCCTGACAGTCCACAGAGGAGAAAACCAATAAGGCTATGCAAGCCTGAGAGTCCACAGAGGAGAAAACCAATATTAAAGACTATGTGAGCATGTGAGTCTACACAGAGGAGAAAACCAATAAGACTATGTAAGCCTGACAGTCCACAGAGGAGAAAACCAATAAGACTATGTAAGCCTGAGAGTCAACAGAGTAGAAAACCAATACAAATATGTAAGCCTGGGAGTCAACAGAGGAGAAAACCAATACAACTATGTAAGCCTGACAGTCAACAGAGGAGAAAACCAATACAACTATGTAAGCCTGAGAGTCAACAGAGGAGAAAACCAATAAGACTGTGTAAGCCTGAGAGTCAACAGAGGAGAAAACCAATAAGACTGTGTAAGCCTGAGAGTCCACAGAGGAGAAAACCGATACAACTATGTAAGCCTGAGAGTCCACAGAGGAGAAAACCAATAAGACTGTGTAAGCCTGAGAGTCCACAGAGGAGAAAACCGATACAACTATGTAAGCCTGAGAGTCCACAGAGGAGAAAACCAATACAACTATGTAAGCCTGAGAGTCCACAGAGGAGAAAACCAATAAGACTATGTAAGCCTGAGAGTCCATAGAGGAGAAAACCAATAAGACTATGTAAGCCTGAGAGTCCATAGAGGAGAAAACCAATAAGACTGTGTAAGCCAGAGAGTCCACAGAGGAGAAAATCAATAAGATATGTAGGCCTGAGAGTCCACAGAGGAGAAAACCAATACAACTATGTAAGCCTGAGAGTCAACAGAGGAGAAAACCAATACAAATATGTAAGCCTGACAGTCCACAGAGGAGAAAACCAATAAGACTATGTAAGCCTAACAGTCCACAGAGGAGAAAACCAATACAACTATGTAAGCCCGAGAGTCAACAGAGGAGAAAACCGATAAGACTGTGTAAGCCTGAGAGTCCACAGAGTAGAAAACCAATAAGACTATGTAAGCCTGAGAGTCCACAGAGGAGAAAACCAATAAGACTATGTAAGCCTGACAGTCCACAGAGGAGAAAACCAATAAGACTATGTAAGCCTAACAGTCCACAGAGGAGAAAACCAATACAACTATGTAAGCCTGAGAGTCCACAGAGTAGAAAACCAATAAGACTATGTAAGCCTGGGAGTCCACAGAGGAGAAAACCAATAAGACTATGTAAGCCTGAGAGTCCACGGAGTAGAAACCCAGTAAGACTATGTAAGCCTGAGAGTCAACAGAGGAGAAAACCAATAAGACTATGTAAGCCTGAGAGTCCACAGAGGAGAAAACCAATAAGACTATGTAAGCCTAACAGTCCACAGAGGAGAAAACCAATACAACTATGTAAGCCTGAGAGTCAACAGAGGAGAAAACCAATAAGACTATGTAAGCCTGAGAGTCAACAGAGGAGAAAACCAATAAGACTATGTAAGCCTGAGAGTCCACAGAGGAGAAAACCAATAAGACTATGTAAGCCTGAGAGTCAACAGAGGAGAAAACCAATAAGACTATGTAAGCCTGAGAGTCCACAGAGGAGAAAACCAATAAGACTATGTAAGCCTGCGAGTCCACGGAGTAGAAACCCAGTAAGACTATGTAAGCCTGAGAGTCAACAGAGGAGAAAACCAATAAGACTATGTAAGCCTGAGAGTCCACAGAGGAGAAAACCAATAAGACTGTGTAAGCCTGAGAGTCAACAGAGGAGAAAACTAATAAGACTGTGTAAGCCTGAGAGTCAACAGAGGAGAAAACCAATAAGACTATGTAAGCCTGAGAGTCAACAGAGGAGAAAACCAATACAAATATGTAAGCCTGGGAGTCCACAGAGGAGAAAACCAATAAGACTGTGTAAGCCTGAGAGTCAACAGAGGAGAAAACCAATAAGACTATGTAAGCCTGAGAGTCCACAGAGGAGAAAACCAATAAGACTATGTAAGCCTGAGAGTCAACAGAGGAGAAAACCAATAAGACTATGTAAGCCTGAGAGTCAACAGAGGAGAAAACCAATACAAATATGTAAGCCTGGGAGTCCACAGAGGAGAAAACCAATAAGACTGTGTAAGCCTGAGAGTCAACAGAGGAGAAAACCAATAAGACTATGTAAGCCTGAGAGTCCACAGAGGAGAAAACCAATAAGACTGTGTAAGCCTGAGAGTCAACAGAGGAGAAAACCAATAAGACTATGTAAGCCTGAGAGTCCACAGAGGAGAAAACCAATAAGACTATGTAAGCCTGGGAGTCAACAGAGTAGAAACCCAGTAAGACTATGTAAGCCTGACAGTCCACAGAGGAGAAAACCAATAAGACTATGTAAGCCTGGGAGTCCACAGAGTAGAAACCCAATAAGACTATGTAAGCCTGACAGTCCACAGAGTAGAAACCCAATAAGACTATGTAAGCCTGGGAGTCCACAGAGTAGAAAACCAATAAGACTATGTAAGCCTGGGAGTCCACAGAGGAGAAAACCAATAAGACTATGTAAGCCTGAGAGTCCACAGAGTAGAAACCCAATAAGACTATGTAAGCCTGAGAGTCCACAGAGTAGAAACCCAATAAGACTATGTAAGCCTGAGAGTCCACAGAGGAGAAAACCAATAAGACTATGTAAGCCTAACAGTCCACAGAGGAGAAAACCAATAAGACTATGTAAGCCTGACAGTCCACAGAGGAGAAAACCAATAAGACTATGTAAGCCTGGGAGTCCACAGAGGAGAAAACCAATAAGACTATGTAAGCCTGAGAGTCAACAGAGGAGAAAACCAATAAGACTATGTAAGCCTGAGAGTCCACAGAGGAGAAAACCAATAAGACTATGTAAGCCTGACAGTCCACAGAGGAGAAAACCAATAAGACTATGTAAGCCTGGGAGTCCACAGAGGAGAAAACCAATAAGACTATGTAAGCCTGACAGTCCACAGAGTAGAAACCCAATAAGACTATGTAAGCCTGACAGTCCACAGAGGAGAAAACCAATAAGACTAAGTAAGCCTGGGAGTCGACAGAGTAGAAAACCAATAAGACTATGTAAGCCTAACAGTCCACAGAGGAGAAAACCAATACAACTATGTAAGCCTGAGAGTCCACAGAGGAGAAAACCAATAAGACTATGTAAGCCTAACAGTCCACAGAGGAGAAAACCAATACAACTATGTAAGCCTGAGAGTCCACAGAGGAGAAAACCAATAAGACTATGTAAGCCTGGGAGTCCACAGAGGAGAAAACCAATAAGACTGTGTAAGCCTGAGAGTCAACAGAGTAGAAAACCAATAAGACTATGTAAGCCTGACAGTCCACAGAGGAGAAAACCAATAAGACTATGTAAGCCTGACAGTCCACAGAGGAGAAAACCAATAAGACTATGTAAGCCTGAGAGTCAACAGAGGAGAAAACCAATAAGACTATGTAAGCCTGAGAGTCAACAGAGGAGAAAACCAATAAGACTATGTAAGCCTAACAGTCCACAGAGGAGAAAACCAATAAGACTATGTAAGCCTGACAGTCCACAGAGGAGAAAACCAATAAGACTATGTAAGCCTGAGAGTCAACAGAGGAGAAAACCAATAAGACTATGTAAGCCTGAGAGTCCACAGAGGAGAAAACCAATAAGACTATGTAAGCCTGACAGTCCACAGAGGAGAAAACCAATAAGACTATGTAAGCCTGACAGTCCACAGAGGAGAAAACCAATAAGACTATGTAAGCCTGAGAGTCAACAGAGGAGAAAACCAATAAGACTATGTAAGCCTGAGAGTCAACAGAGGAGAAAACCAATAAGACTATGTAAGCCTGAGAGTCAACAGAGGAGAAAACCAATAAGACTATGTAAGCCTGAGAGTCAACAGAGGAGAAAACCAATAAGACTATGTAAGCCTGAGAGTCCACAGAGGAGAAAACCAATACAACTATGTAAGCCTGAGAGTCAACAGAGGAGAAAACCAATAAGACTATGTAAGCCTGGGAGTCAACAGAGGAGAAAACCAATAAGACTATGTAAGCCTGAGAGTCCACAGAGGAGAAAACCAATAAGACTGTGTAAGCCTGAGAGTCAACAGAGGAGAAAACCAATAAGACTATGTAAGCCTGAGAGTCAACAGAGTAGAAACCCAATAAGACTATGTAAGCCTGAGAGTCAACAGAGGAGAAAACCAATAAGACTATGTAAGCCTGACAGTCCACAGAGGAGAAAACCAATACAACTATGTAAGCCTGAGAGTCAACAGAGGAGAAAACCAATAAGACTATGTAAGCCTGGGAGTCAACAGAGGAGAAAACCAATAAGACTATGTAAGCCTGAGAGTCCACAGAGGAGAAAACCAATAAGACTGTGTAAGCCTGAGAGTCAACAGAGGAGAAAACCAATAAGACTATGTAAGCCTGAGAGTCCACAGAGGAGAAAACCAATAAGACTATGTAAGCCTGAGAGTCCACAGAGTAGAAAACCAATAAGACTATGTAAGCCTAACAGTCCACAGAGGAGAAAACCATTACAACTATGTAAGCCTGAGAGTCCACAGAGGAGAAAACCAATAAGACTATGTAAGCCTGAGAGTCCACAGAGGAGAAAACCAATAAGACTATGTAAGCCTGAGAGTCCACAGAGGAGAAAACCAATAAGACTATGTAAGCATGAGAGTCAACAGAGGAGAAAACCAATAAGACTATGTAAGCCTGAGAGTCCACAGAGGAGAAAACCAATAAGATATGTAAGCCTGAGAGTCCACAGAGGAGAAAACCAATAAGACTGTGTAAGCCTGAGAGTCCACAGAGGAGAAAACCAATAAGACTATGTAAGCCTGAGAGTCCACAGAGGAGAAAACCAATAAGACTATGTAAGCCTGAGAGTCCACAGAGGAGAAAACCAATAAGACTGTGTAAGCCTGAGAGTCAACAGAGGAGAAAACCAATAAGACTATGTAAGCCTGAGAGTCAACAGAGGAGAAAACCAATAAGACTGTGTAAGCCTGAGAGTCAACAGAGGAGAAAACCAATAAGACTATGTAAGCCTGAGAGTCCACAGAGGAGAAAACCAATAAGACTATGTAAGCCTGAGGGTCCACAGAGGAGAAAACCAATAAGACTATGTAAGCCTGAGAGTCCACAGAGGAGAAAACCAATAAGACTATGTAAGCCTGGGAGTCCACAGAGGAGAAAACCAATAAGACTGTGTAAGCCTGAGAGTCCACAGAGGAGAAAACCAATAAGACTATGTAAGCCTGAGAGTCCACAGAGGAGAAAACCAATAAGACTATGTAAGCCTGAGAGTCCACAGAGGAGAAAACCAATAAGACTATGTAAGCCTGACAGTCAACAGAGGAGAAAACCAATAAGACTATGTAAGCCTGAGAGTCCACAGAGGAGAAAACCAATAAGACTATGTAAGCCTGACAGTCCACAGAGGAGAAAACCAATAAGACTATGTAAGCCTGAGAGTCCACAGAGGAGAAAACCAATAAGACTATGTAAGCCTGAGAGTCAACAGAGGAGAAAACCAATAAGACTATGTAAGCCTGATAGTCCACAGAGGAGAAAACCAATAAGATATGTAAGCCTGAGAGTCCACAGAGGAGAAAACCAATAAGACTATGTAAGCCTGAGAGTCCACAGAGGAGAAAACCAATAAGACTATGTAAGCCTGAGAGTCCACAGAGGAGAAAACCAATAAGACTGTGTAAGCCTGAGAGTCAACAGAGGAGAAAACCAATAAGACTATGTAAGCCTGACAGTCAACAGAGGAGAAAACCAATAAGACTATGTAAAGCCTGAGAGTCCACAGAGGAGAAAACCAATAAGACTGTGTAAGCCTGAGAGTCAACAGAGGAGAAAACCAATAAGACTATGTAAGCCTGACAGTCAACAGAGGAGAAAACCAATAAGACTATGTAAGCCTGACAGTCCACAGAGGAGAAAACCAATAAGACTGTGTAAGCCTGAGAGTCCACAGAGGAGAAAACCAATAAGACTATGTAAGCCTGAGAGTCCACAGAGGAGAAAACCAATAAGACTATGTAAGCCTGAGAGTCCACAGAGGAGAAAACCAATAAGACTATGTAAGCCTGAGAGTCAACAGAGGAGAAAACCAATAAGACTATGTAAGCCTGACAGTCAACAGAGGAGAAAACCAATAAGACTATGTAAGCCTGACAGTCAACAGAGGAGAAAACCAATAAGACTATGTAAGCCTGGGAGTCCACAGAGGAGAAAACCAATAAGACTATGTAAGCCTGGGAGTCCACAGAGGAGAAAACCAATAAGACTATGTAAGCCTGACAGTCAACAGAGGAGAAAACCAATAAGACTATGTAAGCCTGACAGTCAACAGAGGAGAAAACCAATAAGACTATGTAAGCCTAAGAGTCAACAGAGGAGAAAACCAATACAACTATGTAAGCCTGAGAGTCAACAGAGGAGAAAACCAATAAGACTATGTAAGCCTGAGAGTCCACAGAGGAGAAAACCAATAAGACTATGTAAGCCTGAGAGTCAACAGAGGAGAAAACCAATACAACTATGTAAGCCTGAGAGTCAACAGAGGAGAAAACCAATAAGACTATGTAAGCCTGAGAGTCCACAGAGGAGAAAACCAATACAACTATGTAAGCCTGAGAGTCCACGGAGTAGAAACCCAGTAAGACTATGCAAGCCTGGGAGTCGACACAGTAGAAACCCAATAAGAATATGTATGATTGTTATTTGAGATATAGACATTTTTTGTTATTTTTAGATTAATTAAACTTAATACTAAAGACAAACTGTCATTAAATTAGGATTATATTGCACTTCTTTCTGCTACAGAAAACCATTTTTTACTTAAATGAATAAACTACACTGCTTTGTGCAGTCAAGAATACACAAATAGTTGACAGATCAGATTCAAATAGTCATACAGCATTATAATTAAGCTTAAAAATAAGCCATGATTACATGCTGTTTAAAATCATACTGCTGCTAGGATAATTTAATATTGTAATAGGCAACAAATCAAATATGTTATATTGGGTTTGACATTTAGATTGGTATATAAAATATAACTATATTGATCTTCAATACATCACACACAATCTATAATGTCAATAGAAATTCACAGTTGATTAGATAATAACATTTATCTTTCTCAAAACCAAACAAATCCTTAGTCAATAGCTTCTGTCAACTAAATTTGTGTATTTTTAGACTGTGCAAAGTAAATTTCCATGGATCGTGTGATAGAATTACAAAACAAATCATGAAATAGCACACCCTCCAGAACAACACATTTCTTAAAATTTACAGGATTTTGATTATGCCAACATATAAAATGCTTCTACTCTCTGACAGAAACTTCTGAGAAATAAATGACTAAGTTTATATAAGTCAGAACTATCAATTAGTAAGAAATGAGCCATAACAAAGGTCAAATATGTCTGTACATGCATGATGCCACTGAAGATTAATTGACAAAAATCAATATATAAAATTTCAAACTAAAGTTAAAATATGATATTTAAACCAAAACCCATATTTGTTTCAGAAGATATGCTTAAAAATAGACATCAATATTTTAATAAGCAAATTTGTACAACAGAACTGAAGAAATTATCTTAATCCTCAATATATCCATGGCACCTTTTTTCTGTTAAAGGGGATGAAGTAAAGTTGCTAAAACACCACTTAGAAATTCTTTTGCATTTTGTCCCCGGTTAGGCTATTTTTATCATAGATTGACTGGACTATATTTATTTATCAAGTTGAAAACTTATGAAGTCTTCTCCAGTACATATAAACATCAGCAATGACAATATATTACATATTTATTTATGTATCAGCTTTTCATCTGTGCTAAGCAAAATAATTCATTTTACCTACCTTTAAGTAATGCTGTTAAAATTGCCAAGTCAATATCTTGTGCACCTTCTCCCATTCTAAATATAGTAATCTGAAAGTACATAACAGACCCTTTCTATACATATACTAAACTCTTCAACAAAATACATTGGTTACAAATAGATATTACAATAAGATCACATAAAAGTTTAAACTTTTTCTTCATATTCAAATATTTAAACAAAATCATGTGGTGTCGGCCAACTTGGATTTCCAATCCACACAAAAAATGAAAATGACAATCCAATGATTATTCATGTACCATTTTAATTCAATCTTTCTAGCATCTGCGAAAAATCTTCTTGCCTCTTTTCCTATATTTCCTGTTATAACTATGTTTCTTTTCCCATATCTCCTGTTATAACTTTGTCTCTTTTCCCATATCTCCTGTTATAACTTTGTCTCTTTTCCCATATCTCCTGTTATAACTTTGTCTCTTTTCCCATATTTCCTGTAATAGCTTTGCCTCTTTTCCCACATTTCCTGTTACAACTTTGCCTCTTTTCCCATATCTCTTGTTATAACTTTGCCTCTTTTCCCATATCTCCTGTTATAACTTTGCCTCTTTTCCCATATCTCCTGTTATAACTTTGTCTCTTTTCCCATATCTCCTGTTATAACTTTGTCTCTTTTCCCATATCTCCTGTTATAACTTTGTCTCTTTTCCCATATCTCCTGTTATAACTTTGCCTCTTTTCCCACATTTCCTGTTATAACTTTGTCTCTTTTCCCATATCTCCTGTTATAACTTTGTCTCTTTTCTCATATTTCCTGTAATAACTTTGTCTCTTTTCCCATATCTCCTGTTATAGCTTTGCCTCTTTTCCCATATTTCCTGTTATAACTTTGCCTCTTTTCCCATATCTCCTGTTATAACGTTGTCTCTTTTCCCATATCTCCTGTAATAGCTTTGCCTCTTTTCCCACATTTCTTGTTATAACTTTGTCTCTTTTCCCATATCTCCTGTTATAACGTTGTCTCTTTTCTCATATTTCCTGTAATAACTTTGTCTCTTTTCCCATATCTCCTGTTATATCTTTGCCTCTTTTCCCATATTTCCTGTTATAACTTTGCCTCTTTTCCCATATCTCCTGTTATAACGTTGTCTCTTTTCCCATATCTCCTGTAATAAGCTTTGCCTCTTTTCCCATATTTCCTGTTATAACTTTGTCTCTTTTCCCATATCTCCTGTTATAACTTTGTCTCTTTTCCCATATCTCCTGTTATAACTTTGTCTCTTTTCCCATATTTCCTGTAATAGCTTTGCCTCTTTTCCCATATTTCCTGTTACAACTTTGCCTCTTTTCCCATATTTCCTGTTATAACTTTGCCTCTTTTCCCATATCTCCTGTTATAAATTTGTCTCTTTTCCCATATTTCCTGTTATAACTTTGTCTCTTTTCCCATATTTCCTGTAATAGCTTTGCCTCTTTTCCCATATTTCCTGTTACAACTTTGCCTCTTTTCCCATATTTCCTGTTATAACTTTGCCTCTTTTCCCATATCTCCTGTTATAAATTTGTCTCTTTTCCCATATCTCCTGTTATAACTTTGCCTCTTTTCCCATATTTCCTGTTATAACTTTGTCTCTTTTCCCATATCTCCTGTTATAACTTTGTCTCTTTTCCCATATCTCCTGTTATAACTGTGTCTCTTTTCCCATATCTCCTGTTATAACTTTGTCTCTTTTCCCATATCTCCTGTTATAACTTTGTCTCTTTTCCCATATTTCCTGTAATAGCTTTGTCTCTTTTCCCACATTTCCTGTTACAACTTTGCCTCTTTTCCCATATCTCCTGTTATAACTTTGCCTCTTTTCCCATATCTCCTGTTATAACTTTGTCTCTTTTCCCATATCTCCTGTTATAACTTTGCCTCTTTTCCCATATCTCCTGTTATAACTTTGTCTCTTTTCCCATATCTCCTGTTATAACTTTGCCTCTTTTCCCATATCTCCTGTTATAACTTTGTCTCTTTTCCCATATCTCCTGTTATAACTTTGTCTCTTTTCCCATATTTCCTGTAATAGCTTTGCCTCTTTTCCCACATTTCCTGTTACAACTTTGCCTCTTTTCCCATATTTCCTGTTATAACTTTGCCTCTTTTCCCATATCTCCTGTTATAAATTTGTCTCTTTTCCCATATTTCCTGTTATAACTTTGTCTCTTTTCCCATATCTCCTGTTATAACTTTGTCTCTTTTCCCATATCTCCTGTTATAACTTTGTCTCTTTTCCCATATCTCCTGTTATAACTTTGTCTCTTTTCCCATATCTCCTGTTATAACTTTGTCTCTTTTCCCATATCTCCTGTTATAACTTTGCCTTATGATGTCCGCCATCATTGAATTTCCAATCAATACAGAAAAAAACAACAAAGGAACATTCCAGCCAAGGCTGCTGTCAAATTATTAAGAGAATAATATCTAAATATTTTCCCAATGTGATCCTATGTGAAATCTGTCAAGTGGCAGGTATCTGGTGACATAAACAAAAGTTTGTAAAGGACCATCCAATGATAGACCATTTGCCAGTTTCTGACTTGATTTTAAAATTATATGCTTTTGACATTTTCTTATTTGGGTTACCACCCTTAAAGAGGCCAAAATTGTTCCCGTTCTATGCAAAAGCAATGGAAAGAACAAAGAATTTGAGTATAATTTTCTTTAAATTTATAGTTATTTGAACCTTATAACAGTGGTTAATTTGATAGCAAATACAAAATTCAAAAGCTGTTAAAACATTTAAATTTCAAACAGAGTATGAGAAAAATATATGTTATATTGGTTGAACATTGCATGAAATGGACACTTTTGTCCGGCTTAAAGGGAAGCACCCACTACAAATAGAGGCTCAGTGTGCTGATCCAGTGTCGCTCACCTGTCATTTTGTTTTGAGGAAACTTTATACAGAACCTTCCATAGGTGCTTCCTATCAAATTTCAATTAATTTGGCCAAATGATTTAGAGAAGATTTTTTTTTTTAAAATAGAACAATCACAAACAAGAACTGCACAATGTGGCAATATTAGTTGTACGATGAACACGAAAGATGGAATTTTGAACAGGATCTCCCATACATCATTCCTACAAAGTAACAATTCATTGTGCCCCCTAGTTTCAGAAAAGATGCTTTAAATCAGAGAGCCATTCAGAAAAAATAATTGCCCATGGTGACCATGTTTTTTGTCCAATCGAGATGAAATGAGGAAATCTTTTAGAGAATCTACCATAGAGCTGTCCTGTAAATTTCACTGTTTTGGCCAAGCGGTTTCAGAGGAGAAGATTTTTAGAAATTGCTCAACTAGAATTAAGAATTGCCTTTGGTGGCCATGTTTGTTAATGGATCGGAACGAAATGAGCAATCTTTATAGAGGACCTTCCATAGGTGCTTCTTACCAAGTTTCAGTTCATTTGGCCAAGTGGTTTCTGAGGAGAAGAAAAAGTTAACAGACGAAGGACACCAAGTGATGGCAAAAGCTCTGAAAAAAGTATAATTTTGGAATCAAGTCGGCAACTGACAAATTGTCTATATATGTACAGCATGGGTTCCTTCAAATTTCCAGTTTCTGAGAAAAAAATATTAAAATTTATTTATTGTCCATTTGTGTCCAGATAGTTTTCTTGTGTAAAAGAAACAACTTTTTCTAGCTGTAATTCAGATTTTGTTTTTAAATGGTACATGTTAATGAAAAATGAAGCAACTTTTCCTATACAAGGATATCGTTGTTTTCATATGATGATAGGCCTATATGATAATGTAGTGTGTTTCCCTCAGTAACTCTAGTTATCTAAGGTATATCTGTCAGTCATTATCAAAGTCAATGACATCGGTATATTATAACAATTCAATAAAGTAATAAATGGGCAAATCATCTCAACATCTATTGGGATGAAGTATACACTCTTTGTAGTTGATGAACTATGGAACATTTTGCGTAGAAAATCCTGAATCTGGTTTTATATACCCAATTTTACGATAAAATATGAAATTTTGGAATTCAGATTAATTTTTTCATTTGCTGTGTTCCTCCATTAGAGGTGTCGTTATTTCCTTTATAATTCTACTTCAGATATCATATGTGTGTAGGAGATATCTGGTTTTCCATAATTTGTTTTCCTTTCCAAACTTTTTGATCATGCTGTTTTCTGAACTATGGTTATAAAGTTGAAGACACAAGCTATTTTCTTATCCAGGGAGGGGTGGATATTTCTTATTTAAAATATATGTTCTCCTGGTCGGTCAGAAAAATATTCAAACAATTCAATATCCCTACATGTATGCAAATTCTGGAGAGAAAAAAATAACACTTTTCTTCCCAGGAGCCTGTAATCGCTCACTTGGATTTCAATTTGACTTCTAAAGTTTATAGAAAATATTAGTGACACAATTAACTTTGAAAGTTAGCTAACCAAAGATCATTTCAGATCAAATATTTATTTTATCTATTTTTTGTCTGTCCTGCATGATACAACTCTTAGTAAACTAAAACATAGCACAGTGTTCTGTATAACCAAGAATAGAAACTGTAGTAGTATCGTAGTAAGTCTATTTCTATTACCAGTTCCTTCTTCTTTACACATAACATCAATTCTATAAACAATTTCTCTGCTTGCTCCTGTGTATATAGAAATGTCTTCTGTATTGTCAGTATCAATTGATCTCGTAAACTTTCTGGCATTGTCCTGAAAAGTATCAACAATAAGATATGTTAAGTACCAGTATTACTGTGTATCCATACACACTACATTTGTATATTGTTGGTGGTGTAGATTGCAGTCTCTGTGTTTTCAGATCAACAAAACAGAAGCCAAGCAAGTTTGTCATATTTTCAATTACAGTGTGGGAAACGTTTTTTTCTCTCTCTTATCTCGCCATTTTGGCTAGTTGCTTCAAAATTGTACTCGCCAAATTAGAATTGCACTTGCCAAGTTTGGCCAGTGGGTAGATATTTCTACTCGCCAATGATCTAATGCAAATATTTTACATGAGAAATAATAACAAAGATTTATAACATCTTTATTCATTCTGCATACAAATCAGTTACTTTTTCAATTAACATCATAACTCGATTATAAGCAGTATTTAATTCAATCATGACTCGAATATTACGATTTTTTAACAATTACCTTTTTATCATATATAAAGTCCACCCAAACCCAATTTTATTTGATATCATCAAGTTTTACTCTACCGAATCCGTATTTAAGATAATCTGAATCGTTTGCATTGAACTTTGGGAGGTATATATTAATTTTATTGGATCCCGGTATCATATGGTATTTTGAACCCCATGGTAAATTGACCCTGGGGTCAATTTTCATGATATTTTGACCCCAGGTTCAATTTACCATATGGTATTTTGACCTAGGGGTCAATTTTTTGTCATTGTATTTTGAATCCCCTCATGGTAAATTGAACTCCCCTCATTTCTACCAAAAGAGAGGAGTTCATAATACCATAAGAGGGTTTGATATACCATAGGTAGGGAGGTCGATATACCATGGGCAGGGGGTCAAGATACCATGGGTTGGGGGGTCGATATACCATGGGTAGGGGGGTAAATATACCATGGATAGGGGGTTGATATACAATGGGTAGGGGGGTCGATATACCATGGGTATGGGGGTCAATATACCATGGGTAGGGGGGTCGATATACCATGATTAGGGGGATCAAAATACCATGGATAGGGGAAATTCCTTATTATTTGATAAATGGTATTTTGACCCCCATACCCATGATGTTTTGACCCCCTTATCCATGGAATATCGACCCCCTACCCATGGTATTTTGACCCCCCTACCAATGGAATATCGACCCCCCCCTACCCATGGAATATCGACCCCCCTGCCCATGGTATTTTGACCCCCTAGCCATGGTTTTTTGACCTCTCTACCGATGGGATATCGAAACCCCTACACATTATATATCGACCCCCCTACCCATAGTATTTTGACCCCCCCCCCCTACCCATGGTATTTTGACCCCCCCTATCCATGGTATATCGACCCGCCTACCCATGGTATATTGACCCCCTTACCCATGGTATATTGACCCCCCTATCCATGGTATTTTGACCCCCCTACCCATGGAATATCGACCCCCTACACATGATATTTTGACCTCCCTGCCTATCTCTTGATTAGAAATGGGGGGGGGGGTCAAAATACCATGGGGGTTCAATTTACCATACAGGGGGGGGTTAGTTTTCAATAAGGGGGTTCAATATACCATGGATGAAATTTACCCCGGGTCAATTTACCATGGGGTTCAAAATACCATATGACACCGGTTCGGAATAAGATGCTTTTCTATCAATAAGAGAAATCAATATGGCGAACGTGAAACATGCACCGCTAGTCCTATCAACGATTTTGAAGGATTTCTTCACATCTTTTATTGTCGAGTCTAAAATTTTACATATGATATTTTGACCTAGGGGTCAATTTTTTGTCATTGTATTTTGAATCCCCTCATTTCTACCAAAAGAGAGGAGTTCATAATACCATAAGAGGGTTTGATATACCATAGGTAGGGGGGTCGATATACCATGGGCAGGGGGGTCAAAATACCATGGGTTGGGGGGGGGTTGATATACCATGGGTAGGGGGGTAAATATACCATGGATAGGGGGTTGATATACAATGGGTAGGGGGGTCGATATACCATGGGTATGGGGGTCAATATACCATGGGTAGGGGGGTCGATATACCATGATTAGGGGGATCAAAATAACATGGATAGGGGAAAATTCCTTATTATTTGATAAATGGTATTTTGACCCCCATACCCATGATATTTTGACCCCCCTATCCATGGAATATCGACCCCCCTACCCATGGTATTTTGACCCCCCTATCGATGGAATATCGACCCCCCTACCCATGGTATTTTGACCCCCTAGCCATGTTTTTTTTTTTGACCTCTCTACCGATGGGATATCGAAACCCCTACCCATGATATATCAACCCCCCTACCCATGGTATTTTGACCCCCCTATCCATGGTATATCGACCCACCTACCCATGGTATATTGATCCCCTTACCCATGGTATATTGACCCCCCTATCCATAGTATGTTGACCCCCTTACCCATGGAATATTGACCCTCGTACACATGATATGTTGACCCCCCTGTCTATCTCTTGATTAGAAATGGGGGGGTCAAAATACCATGGGGGTTCAATTTACCATACAGGGGGGGGGTTAGTTTTCGATAAAGGGGGTTCAATATACCATGGATGAAATTTACCCCGGGGTCAATTTACCATGGGGTTCAAAATACCATATGACACCAGTTCGGAATAATATGCTTTTCTATCAATAAAAGAAATCAATATGGCGGACGTGAAACATGCACCGCTAGTCCTATCAACGATTTTGAAGGATTTCTTCACATCTTTTATTGTCGAATCAAAAATTTTACATATGATATTTTGACCCCGGGTTCAATTTTCCATATAAGGTATTTTGACCCTGGGGTCAATTTTTTGTCATTGTATTTTGAACCCCCTCATTTTTACCAAAAGAGAGGAGTTCATAATACCATAAGAGAGGGTTTGATACACCATAGGTAGGGGGGTCGATATTGGGCAGGGGGGTCAAAATACCATGAGTTGGGGGTCGATATACCATAGGTATGGGGGGTCAATATACCATGGATAGGGGGGTTGATATACCATGGGTAGGGGGGGTCGATATACCATGGGTATGGGGGTCAATATACCATGGGTAGTGGGGTTATCAGATAATATCACAGCGTGTTAAACCACCCACAGATACTGACAGGATTGTGTGTTGTCTCAAATATCAGATATCACAGGGTACTAAACCACCCAGAGATACTGACAGGATTGTGTGTTGTCTCAATTATCAGATAATATCACAGGGTACTAAACCACCCATGGATACTGACAGGATTGTGTGTTGTCTCAAATATCAGATATCACAGGGTACTAAACCACCCACAGATACTGACAGGATTGTGTGTTGTCTCAAATATCAGATATCACAGGGTGTTAAACCACCCACAGATACTGACAGGATTGTGTGCTGTCTCAAATATCAGATATCACAGGGTACTAAACCACCCACAGATACTGACAGGATTGTGTGTTGTCTCAATTATCAGATAATATCACAGGGCACTAAACCACCCATGGATACTGACAGGATTGTGTGTCTCAATTATCGGATAATATCACAGTGTGTTAAACCACCCACAGATACTGACAGGATTGTGTGTTGTCTCAATTATCAGATAATATCACAGGGTGTTAAACCACCCACAGATACTGACAGGAGTGTGTGTTGTCTCAATTATCAGATAATATCACAGGGTACTAAACCACCCACAGATACTGACAGGATTGTGCATTGTCTCAATTATTAAATTATACGAGAGGTAACCTATTTTTTAAATAAAATTGTATGGCAGGTGCATATTTTTTAAATAAATTATATGACAAGTGTCTATTTTTTAAATGAAATAATATGGCAGGTGCCTATTTTTAAAATAAAATAATATGGCAGGTGTCTATTTTTTAAATAAATTATATTGCAGGTAATCTATTTTTGAAATACCAGAGACTCACTCAAGACTTTATTGCTCCTCCACGGAAAATAGTTTTTTTTTATTATTCCCTATTATGGCATATGTCAAATTTTTCACAGCTGGTTCTTGAGAAGATGATGCTTACAGTTTTCTCTATCAAAGCCCATTGGAAACTTCAGACCGATATGATTACTGTATTGCACCTATATTTGGCGGTGGTTTTATTTTGGCGCTATTGGCAGACTTTACCAAAGGCGCCAAATATAGACACTGCCAATATTTCACAAGTTAGGAGATATCGTAACCTAATATCTACTAGTATTTATAGGTGAAGTCACTCAACTATAATGTTTTATTACAAACTAATCAACACATTTACATTATTAAAATTGGCAATAAACAGTTAAAATAACTTTGATTAAAAATGACATGTATCAGCATTCAAATTGCCATTCAACAATCATCGGTTTTATTCTTCAAATATCATTACAATCAGAACAAAGACAAATTAATTATGAAATCCAGTTAATAAAATCATAATTAAAAGTTAATGAAATCAATTATCTTGTTTTTTTAACAATAGGCTTACTGTAATCTGTACACAATAAAAAAAAAATTAATTAAAAAAACAAAATAGTATATTTTTTTTTCTTCTTTTCATAAAACTGTTAATAAATCGGATTTATAAAACCGCCAAATTTTGACATAGCAGATATAAAGTGTTATAGACCATTTGGCACCTTTATTTGTGTCAGTTTAAATCTGCAACTCATAATGATGTTTCATACCAAATATAATTGTATTATAGTTGGTAATTCTTACAAAATATTTATCAAGAAAACAAAATGAGACTGATGAAACTTGAGGATCCAAGGAGCCTGTAATCACTCACCTTCTTTTCAATTTGACTTCAAAAGATAATAGAAAATGGGAATGTCACAAATATTTGAAAGTTGGCCAACCAAAGACCATTTTAGCTTAAATTTTAGAGCTTGAGGAGAATATTGTTATTATTTTCATTTCATAATATGACTAATTGGTATAAAATTTGCTGAAAAAAGGAAGATATGTTGAACTACTCAATGCCATGTTGCTGCACCTAAAATTTGAGCTCATTTTATAACTTTTAACTGTAACATTATAAAGCAAGAACAGACAATCAAAGAAATTTTTATTTGTAATGCCCGCCATCTTGAATGGAGGGTGGGATTCATTTTGACTTATAATAGTACAACAATGGACAATTGAAGAAAGTAGCCATCTTGAATGAAAGGTGGGGCTGTCGGACAATATGCTTAAAGGGGACCACCCAAGGACCATCCCAGCCAAACTTGGTTTAATTTGTGTCAGCGGTTTCAGAGGAGAAGTTTTAAATGTGATCTCTTATCAAAATATATGTTAAACTACTCATTGCCATGTAGATGCAGTAGCTCATTTTGATTTATAATAAAGCAGCAATGGACAATTGGATAAACTTCTATTTTTAGTAACAGCAGCCATTTGGTTTAATTTGGTTCAATGGTTAAAGAGAAGAAGGTTTAAATGTGAAAGTTTACAAGGTCGATGGACGGATGTCAAATGATGGCAAAATCTCACATTGCCTTTTGCCAGGTGAGCTAAAAAGTACAAAGTGATGGTCATTAATCAAACATAAAAAAAACAATTTCTAAACACACATACATGTATTTTTTTTATATTTCAGTTCAATAAAATCATACATTTCAAAAATAAATCATTCCTTTTATATCTCATGTACAATTTCTGTCATAATTTTCAATTATCAAGAGCCCGAGGGTGTATTCCTGTCATATATAGCTTGGTCAGCAAACAGCATAGGTAGACTTGACAATTTAACACTTATTTATTATGTTTTATTTCAGTAGAACATATAATCTGTCATTCAAAGTACATGTACATCTGTCTGTAATATTTAAATACAACTGATGGATGAATGCGTTTTAACCTTCAAAATATAATAATATAATAATTATATTTAAATGTTTTCTATTTGATATCAAAATTGTGATTTGTAACTAAAAAGTTAAATGAATGTGAAACATGATAAATAACAAAGAAATCTCATTATTTTCCTAACGTTTTCTATGCCTATAACAAAGTTAAGATAATTAATTACTTCCACTTTCATTTAAAACTCATTTACATTTATATAAAAATAAAGAAAACTACTTTTCCCTACAGACCTTGTAAACATTTAAACAATTACTCATACAAGCAAGTTATATTTAGCAGGTGATAAAAATAGACATTGATAAGATTTTTTGTTTATACTTTTCACAAAAACAATACAGTTTGTGAATTAATAAAAGTTGCTTAATTTGAATCATCTGAATAAATCGGCTGACACAAAAGTTCATAAAAAAAACCTCAGATAGTCAATAGTCAATTGAAAAAAATTCTATTTTTGTAATGGTCGGCATCTTGAATGGAGGGTGGGGCTATCATGCACAATTTTGAAAGGTGATCATTCAAGGACCATCCCAGCCAAATTTGCCTATTTTACATAATCGGTATAAATTTGGCTAAGCAAAAATTTCACAGAAAAAACCTGAATATATTATTAAACTACTAATTGCCATGTATCTGCAAATAGAGCGAACTGGTACCCTGATTACCAAATCCAAGTGTCAAGGTTTTCAGCATACCTAATACTGCTGACACGAACTGGTGCCCTGATTACCCAATCCAAGTGTCAAGTTTACAGCATACTTAATATTGCTGACATGAACTGGGGTCTTGATTACACAATCCAAGTGTCAAGGTTTCCAGCAAACCTAATACTGGTGACACGAACTGGTACCCTGATTACTCAACCCAATTGTCAAGGTTTCCAGCATACCTGCTGACACGAACTAGTGTCCTGATTCCCCAATCAAAGTGTCAAGTTTACAGCATACCTAATATTGCTGACACGAACTGGTACCCTGATTACCCAATCCAAGTGTCAAGGTTTCCAGCATACCTAATACTGCTGACACGAACTGGTGCCCTGATTACCCAATCCAAGTGTCAAGTTTACAGCATACCTAATATCACTGACACGAACTGGTGCCCTGATTACCCAATCTAAGTGTCAAGTTTACAGCATACTTAATATTGCTGACGAACTGGTGTCCTGATTACACAACCCAAGTGTCAAGGTTTCCAGCAAACCTAATACTGCTGACACGAACTGGTGTCCTGATTGCCCAATCCAAGTGTCAAGTATTCCAGCAAACCTAATACTGTTGACACAAACTGGTACCCTGATTACCCAACCCAAGTGTCAAGGTTTCCAGCATACCTAATACTGCTGACATGAACTGGTGCCCTGATTACCCAACCCAAGTGTCAAGCTTACAGCATACCTAATATTACCGACACAAACTGGTGCCCTGATTACCCAACCCAAGTGTCAAGCTTACAGCATACCTAATACTGCTGACACGAACTGGTGCCGTGATTACCAATCCCAAGTGTCGAGGTTTCTAGCATACCTAATATTGCTGACATGAACTGGTGCCCTGATTACCAAACCCAAGTATCAAGTTTACAGCATACCTAATACTGCTGACACGAACTGGTGCCGTGATTACCAATCCTAAGTGTCGAGGTTTCTAGCATACCTAATATTGCTGACATGAACTGGTGCCCTGATTACCCAATCCAAGTATCAAGTTTACAGCATACCTAATACTGCTGACACGAACTGGTGCACTGATTACCCACTAACCTACTACTGCTGTCAAGCCTTGCAGACATCTAACCATGGGTGGGGTTTAGCCAGTCAGTCAGTTTGTTATAACTGTATAGTTATTAAGTCTAGTAGTCATGATATAGCAGAAAAATTGATGAAACTGATGTTAAACACCAATAACTCAACACAATACAATTTTCTTACCCATCTTCCAGGGTATATTTGTGTGTGAATGCCAACAAATCAGCTGCTCTGCCACTTCCATCACACACCACCACAGGAACAGGAGGAGTGTCTGTAACATACTCTAACACAGATCTTATTGTATTAACTCCTCCTTCTAACACCACACATATAACTGGAACTCCTCTGCCTTTAACACCACTTGCTATAACAGAATAATAAAATTGTTATGTATACAAATTGTAAACCACCCACTTGTATTACATTACATTAGTCTAGTCAATTTGGTGTATAACCTGCAACTAATTGCTACACAAGTTTTTTACCTGAAATTTCGTCTAAAAGTGTTTAAGAAGAACATATTAAAAATATACACAAATATATACAATATAAAGTGATGAAATTTAACAAAACATATTGACCGAATATTAAATTATTTTAAAAAGTAGTTGGAAATGCCCACCATATAAACTTGAAATACCATTCTGACCTTCACATTGAAACATATAACAGACGAAAACAAAATTAAACGAAAAGAAATATATGGATATGAATGATAAAAACTGAGTTGTCTTCATTTTTTGAAAGCATACACACATTTTGTGAGTAAAGTTGCATCTCACACAAATAAAGACCGATTCGTGAATATAATTTCATGTTTTTGTTGACAACATTCCACAGATCATCGATGTTTATTTATTCAATTTAGAACCGCATCCGTGGTATAATGGTTAGCATGCTTACCTCAAATGCGTAGATCGTGGGTTCTAGCCCCGGTCAGATCAATCCAAAGACAATGAAATTGGTATTTGCTGCTTCTCCACTAAGCATGCACCATTAAGGGACAAGAGCAAAGATTGGTTGGCTCGGAATCAGAATAATGTGTCTAAGTGGAGCGACAATTCTATCTGCGGACTGTTGTTTCAGTGAGCTAGCACTATAAAAATTCAACTCAGCATGTTGGTCTAGAACAAAGCGGACCTCATCATCATGTCATTGAAAATTAACTTTTTCTCGCCATAATATAGCCAAAAAATTTAGAGTAAAAATGACAAATAAGTTAGCCTGATTATTAATTAAATAATATCAGCTGTGTCCCAAAAGTATGCTTAAAACATATAACATACATTCTTCAAAGATATAAACTTATTGAATATTAAAAAATATATTGAACGACAACAAAAAGTATGGAAAGCACAGAACTAAAATACACAATTGCACAATGTTCAGTCCCATGTGTTCAGGAATATATATATATATATATATATATCGAACAACTAGAATCCGCAGACCACAAATTTTACAGTAAAACTAAAAAGATGCTATGAAAAATCACTTAAAAAGCAATAATTATTTCGCATAATATATATTTTTTAATATCATATAATTTTATATGTAAAATATTTATATGACAATCAATTCCACTGTAACATTATTTTTTCTTATAAAAATATTTCTAGAGATGTTTTTTTTAAATTTACGCTACAACGTACCACCAACGACCAATCCTAACATATCATACAATTATTTTCCTCATTTGAGATATAAATTGAGATTTGTCAACCTGAAAGCAATTGTTTTCCCCGAGGGTTAGCCCTAGGGAACACAACCTGTTATGGCTTGACAAATCTGAATGTCTACATCAGGGTTTGCTTCTTTTATTATTATTTGTTTTCGCACAGTAGAAACACATATCTTATATGAAGCAAGCCATTTACTGGGGGATATACCAATACCCTAAGAGCCGACAGCTTCTCGTATTCTAGATATCCCCAAGACAAGAATTCTGAAGCAGAGCCTATTACAAACAATTAAAAACTATTTTTCCCAACAAAATATCAAGTTCAACAAAAAAAAAGATAATACAGAAATGATTTGTAGTGTCTAGCTGATTTGTAGTGTCTAGCAGATGTCAATTGTGACAAGGAGGGTCATAAATGTGTGAAATAAATGTCATTATTTATAGATAAGCATTTATCATCTTTAGGAAAGTATACCAATTAATATAATAAACTATATACAAATTTAACATTTATGTTCTCTATTATGTGAAAAGCTTCCCAAAATATCTTAAATTAGCTAATTTCTTATGTTCCATGCTCCAAATTAAATACCTCTCAACATACATGTATAGTCAAAAATATTTAACTGATAATAGTGTACAAATGACTGTTATATTACATCTTGAGGAACTTCTGTCTTACTTTATCTAATATGAAAGATTGTTATAGTCTTATAATCATTATACAGATTATCTTATGATAGATGAAGATTGTTATATCCTTATAATCATTATACAGATTCTCTTATGATAGTTAAAGATTGTTATAGTCTTATAATCATTATACAGATTATCTTATGATAGATGAAGATTGTTATAGCCTTATAATCATTATACAGATTATCTTATGATAGATAAAGATTGTTATATCCTTATAATCATTATACAGATTATCTTATGATAGTTAAAGATTGTTATAGTCTTATAATCATTATACAGATTCTCTTATGATAGTTAAAGATTGTTATAGTCTTATAATCATTATACAGATTATCTTATGATAGTTAAAGATTGTTATAGTCTTATAATCATTATACAGATTATCTTATGATAGTTAAAGATTGTTATAGTCTTATAATCATTATACAGATTATCTTATGATAGATAAAGATTGTTATAGTCTTATAATCATTATACAAATTATCTTATGATAGTTAAAGATTGTTATAGTCTTATAATCATTATACAGATTATCTTATGATAGTTAAAGATTGTTATAGTCTTATAATCATTATACAGATTATCTTATGATAGTTAAAGATTGTTATAGTCTTATAATCATTATACAGATTATCTTATGATAGTTAAAGATTGTTATAGTCTTATAATCATTATACAGATTATCTTATGATAGATGAAGATTGTTATATCCTTATAATCATTATACAGATTATCTTATGATAGATGAAGATTGTTATATCCTTATAATCATTATACAGATTATCTTATGATAGTTAAAGATTGTTATAGTCCTATAATCATTATACAGATTATCTTATGATAGTTAAAGATTGTTATAGTCTTATAATCATTATACAGATTATCTTATGATAGTTAAAGATTGTTATAGTCTTATAATCATTATACAGATTATCTTATGATAGATGAAGATTGTTATATCCTTATAATCATTATACAGATTATCTTATGATAGATAAAGATTGTTATAGTCTTATAATCATTATACAGATTATCTTATGATAGATGAAGATTGTTATAGTCTTATAATCATTATACAGATTATCTTATGATAGATAAAGATTGTTATAGTCTTATAATCATTATACAGATTATCATATGATAGTTAAAGATTGTTATAGTCTTATAATCATTATACAGATTATCTTATGATAGTTAAAGATTGTTATAGTCTTATAATCATTATACAGATTATCTTATGATAGATGAAGATTGTTATAGTCTTATAATCATTATACAGATTATCTTATGATAGATAAAGATTGTTATAGTCTTATAATCATTATACAGATTATCATATGATAGTTAAAGATTGTTATAGTCTTATAATCATTATACAGATTATCTTATGATAGTTAAAGATTGTTATAGTCTTATAATCATTATACAGATTATCTTATGATAGTTAAAGATTGTTATAGTCTTATAATCATTATACAGATTATCTTATGATAGTTAAAGATTGTTATAGTCTTATAATCATTATACAGATTATCTTATGATAGATGAAGATTGTTATAGTCTTATAATCATTATACAGATTATCTTATGATAGATGAAGATTGTTATAGTCTTATAATCATTATACAGATTATCTTATGATAGATAAAGATTGTTATAGTCTTATAATCATTATACAGATTATCATATGATAGTTAAAGATTGTTATAGTCTTATAATCATTATACAGATTATCTTATGATAGTTAAAGATTGTTATAGTCTTATAATCATTATACAGATTATCTTATGATAGATAAAGATTGTTATAGTCTTATAATCATTATACAGATTATCTTATGATAGATAAAGATTGTTATAGCCTTATATCATTATACAGATTATCTTATGATAGATACAGATTGTTATAGTCTTATAATCATTATACAGATTATCTTATGATAGATAAAGATTGTTATAGCCTTATAATCATTATACAGATTATCTTATGATAGATACAGATTGTTATAGTCTTATAATCATTATACAGATTATCTTATGATAGATAAAGATTGTTATAGTCTTATAATCATTATACAGATTATCTTATGATAGATAAAGATTGTTATAGTCTTATAATCATTATACAGATTATCTTATGATAGATAAAGATTGTTATATCCTTATAATCATTATACAGATTATCTTATGATAGATGAAGATTGTTATAGTCTTATAATCATTATACAGATTATCTTATGATAGATGAAGATTGTTATATCCTTATAATCATTATACAGATTATCTTATGATAGTTAAAGATTGTTATAGTCTTATAATCATTATACAGATTATCTTATGATAGATGAAGATTGTTATAGCCTTATAATCATTATACAGATTATCTTATGATAGATAAAGATTGTTATAGCCTTATAATCATTATACAGATTCTCTTATGATAGATAAAGATTGTTATAGTCTTATAATCATTATACAGATTATCTTATGATAGATGAAGATTGTTATAGTCTTATAATCATTATACAGATTATCTTATGATAGATAAAGATTGTTATAGCCTTATAATCATTATACAGATTATCTTATGATAGTTAAAGATTGTTATAGTCTTATAATCATTATACAGATTATCTTATGATAGATGAAGATTGTTATAGTCTTATAATCATTATACAGATTATCTTAAGATAGATAAAGATTGTTATAACCTTATAATCATTATACAGATTATCTTATGATAGTTAAAGATTGTTATAGTCTTATAATCATTATACAGATTATCTTATGATAGATAAAGATTGTTATATCCTTATAATCATTATACAGATTATCTTATGATAGATAAAGATTGTTATAGTCTTATAATCATTATACAGATTATCTTATGATAGATAAAGATTGTTATAGTCTTATAATCATTATACAGATTATCTTATGATAGATAAAGATTGTTATAGTCTTATAATCATTATACAGATTATCTTATGATAGATGAAGATTGTTATAGCCTTATAATCATTATACAAATTATCTTATGATAGATAAAGATTGTTATAGTCTTATAATCATTATACAGATTATCTTATGATAGATGAAGATTGTTATAGCCTTATAATCATTATACAGATTCTCTTATGATAGATGAAGATTGTTATAGTCTTATAATCATTATACAGATTATCTTATGATAGATAAAGATTGTTATAGTCTTATAATCATTATACAGATTATCTTATGATAGATAAAGATTGTTATAGTCTTATAATCATTATACAGATTATCTTATGATAGATACAGATTGTTATAGTCTTATAATCATTATACAGATTATCTTATGATAGATAAAGATTGTTCAAAATCATTATACAGATTATCTTATGACAGATACAGATTGTTATAGTCTTATAATCATTATACAGATTCTCTTATGATAGATAAAGATTGTTGTCATACTGCAATAGAAAATCTAAGTGATCCGATTGGTTATTTACTTGATTTTACTAATCCATATAATGCGGCTCTAGCCGGTAATATGAAAGCACGGGCCAAGAAAGATAACTCATTTTGAAATCATACGTAATCAAAATGGCGACCCCCAGGTTCGCCTGTCACTCTGACTCCGATATTGAGGCAATTCTAAATCATTTGTTATTTTTCTGTTAAAATTGTTAAGTTGTTTATTAAATATGTTGAATAATTAATTTCTTCTTTAAAGCAAAGTCATATCTGGGGTTAAATGTTCATGAGACAATACATGTATAGTCACGGTCATGTTCTTTATTTAGGCTTTACACAGGTAATATGGACCCATGGTATTGCAGTATGACAAATTCGCTATATAGGCTTTAGACAGGTAATAAGGGTTCATATAACCTGTCTGTATTGTATATTTCCCTCGCCTTCGGCTCAGGAAATATAAAACACAGACAGGTTATATGAGCCTATATTACCTGTCTAAAGCCTATATAACTAATATTATAGTCTTATAATCATTATACAGATTCTCTTATGATAGATAAAGATTGTTATAGTCTTATAATCATTATACAGCTTCTCTTATGATAGATAAAGATTGTTATCATTTTTGTATATTATTTGGAAATGTTGATTGGCTGAAAACGGGTCAAATGACATTCTATAAAAAGTAGCATTGCACGGACATAACTAATTATAGTAACACCCATGCAATATACAAAAAAGGTCAAATTTCAAAATTTCATAACTTTCAAAAATTCCATAAGATTTCAAAATTTTCAAAAAATTAAAATTTTCATAAAATCTCAAAATTTTAATATTCAAATGAAATACAACTAATCGCAGATTTAGAATATAAAAAAAAGACCATGAGTGACCGAAGTACGCAAAAGAATTAAACGAGTGGGCGAAAAAGTTAATCGTTAATGCGTATTCGTTCACGAGTTGTCTTATTTTGATATTCAAAATGTATGATTTAGTTATACTGTTTATAATATAGACCTTCAAAATTTCTTATATATTATTACATTGTACAAGATAAACTGATGATACAAGATAAACTGATGTTACAAGATAAACTGATGGTACAAGATAAACTGATGGTACAAGATAAACTAATGGTACAAGATAAACTGATGATACAAGATAAACTGATGGTACAAGATAAACTGATGGTACAAGATAAACTGATAGTACAAGATAAACTAATGGTACAAGATAAACTGATGATACAAGATAAACTGATGTTACAAGATAAACTGATGTTACAAGATAAACTGATGACACAAGATAAACTGATGGTACAAGATAAACTGATGATACAAGATAAACTGATGGTACAAGATAAACTGATGGTACAAGATAAACTGATGGTACTAGATAAACTGATGGTACAAGATAAACTGATGGTACAAGATAAACTAATGGTACAAGATAAACTGATGGTACAAGATAAACTGATGGTACAAGATAAACTGATGGTACAAGATAAACTGATGGTACTAGATAAACTGATGGTACAAGATAAACTAATGGTACAAGATAAACTAATGGTACTAGATAAACTGATGGTACAAGATAAACTAATGGTACAAGATAAACTGATGGTACAAGATAAACTGATGGTACAAGATAAACTGATGGTACAAGATAAACTGATGGTACAAGATAAACTGATGGTACAAGATAAACTGATGTTACAAGATAAACTGATGTAACAAGATAAACTGATGATACAAGATAAACTGATGGTATTAGATAAACTGATGGTACAAGATAAACTGATGGTACAAGATAAACTGATGGTACAAGATAAACTGATGGTACAAGATAAACTGATGTAACAAGATAAACTGATGGTACAAGATAAACTAATGGTACAAGATAAACTGATGTTACAAGATAAACTGATGTAACAAGATAAACTGATGGTACAAGATAAACTGATGGTACAAGATAAACTAATGGTACAAGATAAACTGATGGTACAAGATAAACTGATGGTACAAGATAAACTAATGGTACAAGATAAACTGATGTTACAAGATAAACTGATGTAACAAGATAAACTGATGGTACAAGATAAACTGATGGTACAAGATAAACTAATGGTACAAGATAAACTGATGGTACAAGATAAACTGATGGTACAACATAAACTGATGGTACAAGATAAACTGATGGTACAAGATAAACTGATGGTACAAGATAAACTGATGATACAAGATAAACTGATGGTACAAGATAAACTGATGGTACAAGATAAACTGATGTAACAAGATAAACTGATGGTACAAGATAAACTGATGGTACAAGATAAACTGATGGTACAAGATAAACTGATGTTACAAGATAAACTGATGTTACAAGATAAACTGATGATACAAGATAAACTGATGGTACAAGATAAACTGATGGTACAAGATAAACTGATGGTACAAGATAAACTGATGTAACAAGATAAACTGATGTTACAAGATAAACTGATGATACAAGATAAACTGATGGTACAAGATAAACTGATGGTACAAGATAAACTGATGGTACAAGATAAACTGATGGTACAAGATAAACTGATGATACAAGATAAACTGATGGTACTAGATAAACTGATGGTACAAGATAAACTGATGGTACAAGATAAACTGATGGTACAAGATAAACTGATGTAACAAGATAAACTGATGGTACAAGATAAACTGATGGTACAAGATAAACTGATGGTACAAGATAAACTGATGGTACAAGATAAACTGATGGTACAAGATAAACTGATGATACAAGATAAACTGATGGTACAAGATAAACTGATGATACAAGATAAACTGATGTTACAAGATAAACTGATGATACAAGATAAACTGATGGTACAAGATAAACTGATGGTACAAGATAAACTGATGATACAAGATAAACTGATGGTACAAGATAAACTGATGACACAAGATAAACTGATGATACAAGATAAACTGATGTTACAAGATAAACTGATGTAACAAGATAAACTGATGGTACAAGATAAACTGATGGTACAAGATAAACTGATGGTACTAGATAAACTGATGGTACAAGATAAACTGATGGTACAAGATAAACTGATGGTATTAGATAAACTGATGGTACAAGATAAACTGATGGTACAAGATAAACTGATGGTACAAGATAAACTGATGGTACAAGATAAACTGATGTAACAAGATAAACTGATGGTACAAGATAAACTGATGGTACTAGATAAACTGATGGTACAAGATAAACTGATGGTACAAGATAAACTGATGATACAAGATAAACTGATGACACAAGATAAACTGATGGTACAAGATAAACTGATGTAACAAGATAAACTGATGGTACAAGATAAACTGATGTTACAAGATAAACTGATGTTACAAGATAAACTGATGACACAAGATAAACTGATGGTACAAGATAAACTGATGATACAAGATAAACTGATGGTACAAGATAAACTGATGTTACAAGATAAACTGATGTTACAAGATAAACTGATGACACAAGATAAACTGATGGTACAAGATAAACTGATGTTACAAGATAAACTGATGTTACAAGATAAACTGATGACACAAGATAAACTGATGGTACTAGATAAACTGATGGTACAAGATAAACTGATGGTACAAGATAAACTGATGGTACAAGATAAACTGATGTTACAAGATAAACTGATGTTACAAGATAAACTGATGGTACAAGATAAACTGATGGTACAAGATAAACTGATGACACAAGATAAACTGATGTAACAAGATAAACTGATGGTACAAGATAAACTGATGATACAAGATAAACTGATGATACAAGATAAACTGATGGTACAAGATAAACTGATGTAACAAGATAAACTGATGATACAAGATAAACTGATGGTACAAGATAAACTGATGGTACAAGATAAACTGATGGTACAAGATAAACTGATGGTACAAGATAAACTGATGGTACAAGATAAACTGATGATACAAGATAAACTGATGGTACAAGATAAACTGATGGCACAAGATAAACTGATGGTACAAGATAAACTGATGGTACAAGATAAACTGATGGTACAAGATAAACTGATGGTACAAGATAAACTGATGATACAAGATAAACTGATGGTACAAGATAAACTGATGGTACAAGATAAACTGATGGTACAAGATAAACTGATGATACAAGATAAACTGATGTAACAAGATAAACTGATGGTACAAGATAAACTGATGGTACAAGATAAACTGATGGTACAAGATAAACTGATGGTACAAGATAAACTGATGTTACAAGATAAACTGATGGTACAAGATAAACTGATGGTACAAGATAAACTGATGGTACAAGATAAACTAATGGTACAAGATAAACTGATGGTACAAGATAAACTGATGGTACAAGATAAACTGATGGTACAAGATAAACTGATGGTACAAGATAAACTGATGATACAAGATAAACTGATGTAACAAGATAAACTGATGGTACAAGATAAACTGATGGTACAAGATAAACTGATGGTACAAGATAAACTGATGGTACAAGATAAACTGATGGTACAAGATAAACTGATGGTACAAGATAAACTGATGATACAAGATAAACTGATGTAACAAGATAAACTGATGGTACAAGATAAACTGATGGTACAAGATAAACTGATGGTACAAGATAAACTGATGGTACAAGATAAACTGATGGTACAAGATAAACTGATGGTACAAGATAAACTAATGGTACAAGATAAACTGATGATACAAGATAAACTGATGGTACAAGATAAACTGATGGTACAAGATAAACTGATGGTACAAGATAAACTGATGGTACAAGATAAACTGATGGTACAAGATAAACTGATGTTACAAGATAAACTGATGGTACAAGATAAACTGATGGTACAAGATAAACTGATGGTACAAGATAAACTGATGACACAAGATAAACTGATGGTACAAGATAAACTGATGGTACAAGATAAACTGATGACACAAGATAAACTGATGGTACAAGATAAACTGATGGTACAAGATAAACTGATGGTACTAGATAAACTGATGATACAAGATAAACTGATGGTACAAGATAAACTGATGGTACAAGATAAACTGATGTTACAAGATAAACTGATGGTACAAGATAAACTGATGATACAAGATAAACTGATGGTACAAGATAAACTGATGGTACAAGATAAACTGATGGTACAAGATAAACTGATGATACAAGATAAACTGATGGTACAAGATAAACTGATGTAACAAGATAAACTGATGATACAAGATAAACTGATGATACAAGATAAACTGATGGTACAAGATAAACTAATGGTACAAGATAAACTGATGGTACAAGATAAACTGATGGTACAAGATAAACTGATGGTACAAGATAAACTGATGGTACGGTACAAGATAAACTGATGATACAAGATAAACTGATGTAACAAGATAAACTGATGGTACAAGATAAACTGATGGTACAAGATAAACTGATGGTACAAGATAAACTGATGGTACAAGATAAACTGATGATACAAGATAAACTGATGTAACAAGATAAACTGATGGTACAAGATAAACTAATGGTACAAGATAAACTGATGGTACAAGATAAACTGATGATACAAGATAAACTGATGGTACAAGATAAACTGATGATACAAGATAAACTGATGGTACAAGATAAACTGATGGTACAAGATAAACTGATGGTACAAGATAAACTGATGGTACAAGATAAACTGATGATACAAGATAAACTGATGGTACAAGATAAACTGATGGTACAAGATAAACTAATGGTACAAGATAAACTGATGGTACAAGATAAACTGATGTATTAAGATAAACTGATGGTACAAGATAAACTGATGGTACAAGATAAACTGATGGTACAAGATAAACTGATGACACAAGATAAACTGATGGTACAAGATAAACTGATGTAACAAGATAAACTGATGGTACAAGATAAACTGATGGTACAAGATAAACTGATGATACAAGATAAACTGATGACACAAGATAAACTGATGGTACAAGATAAACTGATGGTACAAGATAAACTGATGGTACAAGATAAACTGATGATACAAGATAAACTGATGTTACAAGATAAACTGATGGTACAAGATAAACTGATGTAACAAGATAAACTGATGGTACAAGATAAACTGATGGTACAAGATAAACTGATGGTACAAGATAAACTGATGACACAAGATAAACTGATGATACAAGATAAACTGATGGTACAAGATAAACTGATGGTACAAGATAAACTGATGGTACAAGATAAACTGATGGTACTAGATAAACTGATGATACAAGATAAACTGATGGTACAAGATAAACTGATGGTACAAGATAAACTGATGTAACAAGATAAACTGATGGTACAAGATAAACTGATGGTACAAGATAAACTGATGGTACAAGATAAACTGATGATACAAGATAAACTGATGGTACAAGATAAACTAATGGTACAAGATAAACTGATGGTACAAGATAAACTGATGGTACAAGATAAACTGATGATACAAGATAAACTGATGTAACAAGATAAACTGATGATACAAGATAAACTGATGGTACAAGATAAACTGATGATACAAGATAAACTGATGACACAAGATAAACTGATGGTACAAGATAAACTGATGTAACAAGATAAACTGATGATACAAGATAAACTAATGGTACAAGATAAACTGATGGTACAAGATAAACTGATGATACAAGATAAACTAATGGTACAAGATAAACTGATGTTACAAGATAAACTGATGGTACAAGATAAACTGATGGTACAAGATAAACTGATGGTACAAGATAAACTGATGACACAAGATAAACTGATGGTACAAGATAAACTGATGGTACAAGATAAACTGATGACACAAGATAAACTGATGGTACAAGATAAACTGATGGTACAAGATAAACTGATGGTACTAGATAAACTGATGATACAAGATAAACTGATGGTACAAGATAAACTGATGGTACAAGATAAACTGATGTTACAAGATAAACTGATGGTACAAGATAAACTGATGATACAAGATAAACTGATGGTACAAGATAAACTGATGGTACAAGATAAACTGATGGTACAAGATAAACTGATGATACAAGATAAACTGATGGTACAAGATAAACTGATGTAACAAGATAAACTGATGATACAAGATAAACTGATGATACAAGATAAACTGATGGTACAAGATAAACTGATGATACAAGATAAACTGATGGTACAAGATAAACTGATGGTACGGTACAAGATAAACTGATGATACAAGATAAACTGATGTAACAAGATAAACTGATGGTACAAGATAAACTGATGGTACAAGATAAACTGATGTAACAAGATAAACTGATGGTACAAGATAAACTAATGGTACAAGATAAACTGATGGTACAAGATAAACTGATGATACAAGATAAACTGATGGTACAAGATAAACTGATGATACAAGATAAACTGATGGTACAAGATAAACTGATGGTACAAGATAAACTGATGGTACAAGATAAACTGATGGTACAAGATAAACTGATGATACAAGATAAACTGATGGTACAAGATAAACTGATGGTACAAGATAAACTAATGGTACAAGATAAACTGATGGTACAAGATAAACTGATGTATTAAGATAAACTGATGGTACAAGATAAACTGATGGTACAAGATAAACTGATGGTACAAGATAAACTGATGACACAAGATAAACTGATGGTACAAGATAAACTGATGTAACAAGATAAACTGATGGTACAAGATAAACTGATGGTACAAGATAAACTGATGATACAAGATAAACTGATGACACAAGATAAACTGATGGTACAAGATAAACTGATGGTACAAGATAAACTGATGATACAAGATAAACTGATGTTACAAGATAAACTGATGGTACAAGATAAACTGATGTAACAAGATAAACTGATGGTACAAGATAAACTGATGGTACAAGATAAACTGATGGTACAAGATAAACTGATGACACAAGATAAACTGATGATACAAGATAAACTGATGGTACAAGATAAACTGATGGTACAAGATAAACTGATGGTACAAGATAAACTGATGGTACTAGATAAACTGATGATACAAGATAAACTGATGGTACAAGATAAACTGATGGTACAAGATAAACTGATGTAACAAGATAAACTGATGGTACAAGATAAACTGATGGTACAAGATAAACTGATGGTACAAGATAAACTGATGATACAAGATAAACTGATGGTACAAGATAAACTAATGGTACAAGATAAACTGATGGTACAAGATAAACTGATGGTACAAGATAAACTGATGATACAAGATAAACTGATGTAACAAGATAAACTGATGATACAAGATAAACTGATGGTACAAGATAAACTGATGATACAAGATAAACTGATGACACAAGATAAACTGATGGTACAAGATAAACTGATGTAACAAGATAAACTGATGATACAAGATAAACTAATGGTACAAGATAAACTGATGGTACAAGATAAACTGATGATACAAGATAAACTAATGGTACAAGATAAACTGATGATACAAGATAAACTGATGTAACAAGATAAACTGATGATACAAGATAAACTAATGGTACAAGAGAAACTGATGGTACAAGATAAACTGATGATACAAGATAAACTGATGACACAAGATAAACTGATGGTACAAGATAAACTGATGGTACAAGATAAACTGATGGTACAAGATAAACTGATGGTACAAGATAAACTGATGATACAAGATAAACTGATGATACAAGATAAACTGATGTTACAAGATAAACTGATGGTACAAGATAAACTGATGTAACAAGATAAACTGATGGTACAAGATAAACTGATGGTACAAGATAAACTGATGATACAAGATAAACTGATGGTACAAGATAAACTGATGGTACAAGATAAACTGATGATACAAGATAAACTGATGGTACAAGATAAACTGATGGTACAAGATAAACTAATGGTACAAGATAAACTGATGGTACAAGATAAACTGATGTATTAAGATAAACTGATGGTACAAGATAAACTGATGGTACAAGATAAACTGATGGTACAAGATAAACTGATGACACAAGATAAACTGATGGTACAAGATAAACTGATGTAACAAGATAAACTGATGGTACAAGATAAACTGATGATACAAGATAAACTGATGGTACAAGATAAACTGATGGTACAAGATAAACTGATGGTACAAGATAAACTGATGATACAAGATAAACTGATGGTACAAGATAAACTGATGGTACAAGATAAACTGATGGTACAAGATAAACTGATGATACAAGATAAACTGATGGTACAAGATAAACTGATGGTACAAGATAAACTGATGGTACAAGATAAACTGATGGTACTAGATAAACTGATGATACAAGATAAACTGATGATACAAGATAAACTGATGGTACAAGATAAACTGATGGTACAAGATAAACTGATGGTACAAGATAAACTGATGTAACAAGATAAACTGATGGTACAAGATAAACTGATGGTACAAGATAAACTGATGTAACAAGATAAACTGATGGTACAAGATAAACTGATGGTACAAGATAAACTGATGGTACAAGATAAACTGATGTTACAAGATAAACTGATGATACAAGATAAACTAATGGTACAAGATAAACTGATGGTACAAGATAAACTGATGACACAAGATAAACTGATGGTACAAGATAAACTGATGGTACAAGATAAACTGATGGTACAAGATAAACTGATGGTACAAGATAAACTGATGGAACAAGATAAACTGATGGTACAAGATAAACTGATGGTACAAGATAAACTGATGGTACAAGATAAACTGATGACACAAGATAAACTGATGTTACAAGATAAACTGATGGTACAAGATAAACTGATGTAACAAGATAAACTGATGGTACAAGATAAACTGATGGTACAAGATAAACTGATGGTATTAGATAAACTGATGATACAAGATAAACTGATGGTACAAGATAAACTGATGACACAAGATAAACTGATGATACAAGATAAACTGATGGTACAAGATAAACTGATGGTACAAGATAAACTGATGGTACAAGATAAACTGATGGTACAAGATAAACTGATGGTACTAGATAAACTGATGATACAAGATAAACTGATGACACAAGATAAACTGATGATACAAGATAAACTGATGGTACAAGATAAACTGATGGTACAAGATAAACTGATGACACAAGATAAACTGATGGTACAAGATAAACTGATGGTACAAGATAAACTGATGACACAAGATAAACTGATGGTACAAGATAAACTGATGGTACAAGATAAACTGATGACACAAGATAAACTGATGGTACAAGATAAACTGATGGTACAAGATAAACTGATGTAACAAGATAAACTGATGATACAAGATAAACTGATGATACAAGATAAACTGATGGTACAAGATAAACTGATGGTACAAGATAAACTGATGGTACAAGATAAACTGATGGTACAAGATAAACTGATGGTACAAGATAAACTGATGGTACAAGATAAACTGATGATACAAGATAAACTGATGGTACAAGATAAACTGATGTAACAAGATAAACTGATGGTACAAGATAAACTGATGGTACAAGATAAACTGATGACACAAGATAAACTGATGGTACAAGATAAACTGATGGTACAAGATAAACTGATGACACAAGATAAACTGATGATACAAGATAAACTGATGGTACAAGATAAACTGATGGTACAAGATAAACTGATGATACAAGATAAACTGATGGTACAAGATAAACTGATGTTACAAGATAAACTGATGGTACAAGATAAACTGATGTAACAAGATAAACTGATGATACAAGATAAACTGATGGTACAAGATAAACTGATGGTACAAGATAAACTGATGGTACAAGATAAACTGATGGTACAAGATAAACTGATGTAACAAGATAAACTGATGGTACAAGATAAACTGATGGTACAAGATAAACTGATGACACAAGATAAACTGATGGTACAAGATAAACTGATGGTACAAGATAAACTGATGACACAAGATAAACTGATGATACAAGATAAACTGATGGTACAAGATAAACTGATGATACAAGATAAACTGATGGTACAAGATAAACTGATGGTACAAGATAAACTGATGGTACAAGATAAACTGATGGTACAAGATAAACTGATGGTACAAGATAAACTGATGGTACAAGATAAACTGATGGTACAAGATAAACTGATGGTACAAGATAAACTGATGACACAAGATAAACTGATGGTACAAGATAAACTGATGGTACAAGATAAACTGATGTAACAAGATAAACTGATGGTACAAGATAAACTGATGGTACTAGATAAACTGATGACACAAGATAAACTGATGATACAAGATAAACTGATGGTACTAGATAAACTGATGGTACAAGATAAACTGATGGTACAAGATAAACTGATGATACAAGATAAACTGATGGTACAAGATAAACTGATGTAACAAGATAAACTGATGGTACAAGATAAACTGATGGTACTAGATAAACTGATGACACAAGATAAACTGATGGTACAAGATAAACTGATGGTACAAGATAAACTGATGGTACAAGATAAACTGATGGTACAAGATAAACTGATGGTACAAGATAAACTGATGGTACAAGATAAACTGATGATACAAGATAAACTGATGGTACAAGATAAACTGATGGTACAAGATAAACTGATGGTACTAGATAAACTGATGACACAAGATAAACTGATGGTACAAGATAAACTGATGGTACAAGATAAACTGATGGTACTAGATAAACTGATGACACAAGATAAACTGATGGTACAAGATAAACTGATGGTACAAGATAAACTGATGGTACAAGATAAACTGATGGTACAAGATAAACTGATGATACAAGATAAACTGATGGTACTAGATAAACTGATGGTACAAGATAAACTGATGGTACAAGATAAACTGATGGTACAAGATAAACTGATGGTACAAGATAAACTGATGGTACAAGATAAACTGATGGTACAAGATAAACTGATGATACAAGATAAACTGATGGTACAAGATAAACTGATGGTACAAGATAAACTGATGGTACAAGATAAACTGATGGTACAAGATAAACTGATGGTACAAGATAAACTGATGATACAAGATAAACTGATGGTACAAGATAAACTGATGGTACAAGATAAACTGATGGTACAAGATAAACTGATGGTACAAGATAAACTGATGGTACAAGATAAACTGATGGTACAAGATAAACTGATGGTACAAGATAAACTGATGGTACAAGATAAACTGATGATACAAGATAAACTGATGGTACAAGATAAACTGATGGTACAAGATAAACTGATGGTACAAGATAAACTGATGGTACAAGATAAACTGATGGTACAAGATAAACTGATGGTACAAGATAAACTGATGGTACAAGATAAACTGATGGTACAAGATAAACTGATGGTACAAGATAAACTGATGGTACAAGATAAACTGATGTAACAAGATAAACTGATGGTACAAGATAAACTGATGGTACAAGATAAACTGATGGTACAAGATAAACTGATGGTACAAGATAAACTGATGGTACAAGATAAACTGATGGTACTAGATAAACTGATGGTACAAGATAAACTGATGGTACAAGATAAACTGATGGTACAAGATAAACTGATGACACAAGATAAACTGATGATACAAGATAAACTGATGATACAAGATAAACTGATGGTACAAGATAAACTGATGGTACAAGATAAACTGATGGTACAAGATAAACTGATGGTACAAGATAAACTGATGACACAAGATAAACTGATGGTACAAGATAAACTGATGGTACAAGATAAACTGATGACACAAGATAAACTGATGGTACAAGATAAACTGATGGTACAAGATAAACTGATGGTACAAGATAAACTGATGGTACAAGATAAACTGATGATACAAGATAAACTGATGATACAAGATAAACTGATGATACAAGATAAACTGATGGTACAAGATAAACTGATGGCACAAGATCAAATGTCTATGTTTAACATTAATAGAGGTTAATATTTACATATCAAGGTCATCCGATGACAACATGACAAATTAATGGTTCAGAGTCAGGTTAAAAACTCTCGTAAAACATGTATTAAAAGACATCACATTTTACTATATTTAGGAAAAAAATGTCTTCAGAAAAAGGTCTAATATAAAAACGGGACAACTTTTTTTCCTTATGTCAGCATATCCTAGCAAACTCTAAGCTGTGTACCAATAATTATTTTCCCCTTCTCCCCTTTGTTTTCTTCAGCAAACAAAATAGAAGTGAATTACATGCTTTAAAGACAAGGTAAAACAATAATTTTAATTGTTTTAAGCAGCACATGTCACTTCTGTGAGGACATTGCTCAATTAAGATAAATGAAATAAGAGGCTCACCTGGTTGTTCATGCACCGTTTTGGTTATAAGTTGTTTGTAATTTCTAAGAAAAAGCTTTTTATTCATATGAGATGTGGTGTAAGCCAATTTGGATTTCTCATCCACAAGAAAATATAAACTGTTTAAGGGATCATCCAATTATTCATGTACAGTTTGGATTTAATCAAATTTCTAGTTTCTATGCATTTTTAAAAAAAATTCCTATATGTTCCTATGTTAAAGCTGTGTCCTGTGCTAGTGAAGTAAAAAAACGTGACATTTAGAACATTCAAATTAAGTTTGCTGTCACATGATTGATAGATTTCTGGTAAGAATAATTTAAAATATATATTTGTTTAAATGTTCATATGGCATATGGTGGTAGCCACCTAACAAACAAATTCCATTACACATGTGGTTTCTCAGAAGAATTTTTGGGAAATTTCTAAATGCTTAATAGCTAAGCAGCCATCTTGACTTTCCAAAAAAAAAAATGAAAATCACATGAAGTCCACAGTCATGATCTACAAACTAAGTAACGAGTACCTATTTGTTAGCTCGCCCCAAAAACTTACCAATTGAAATTTTTTGCTGTGCAATGTACTTTTCCAGCCTCTTTCTGAATATGACCTCTCCACCATATTTACCAACGGTTCCATTGTCTACTAACAGGAAGTAGGAATGAGATCTATTGAGAACTGCATAGTTTGACTTATTTGCAGAGATACAATGATATGGAACTGTTATCTGAAAAAAATAACATAAGAATATTATGTTTAATATTTAATTTTGCTTAATAGGATTATGGACATTAACACCACTTTTTAACAACATTTCATGGGGCAGTGCCTGAAATGGACGGTCGTCCAGTCGCCAAATGCTACTAATATCTTATTCGGGCGACCAAAAGCTGCTCCAAATTAGGTAGTCACTGGCTAAAAAAAAAACGTTCGGGCGATTGCCTATTAGACCGTTAAAAATTTTTGTTTTTCCGAAACCCGACATAAACTGTAACGGTAGATAACTCTTCTGTTCTAGTCGAAAACAGTTTGTTACGAGCACAGCGATTGGTCCAAATACATTTTTGTAGCCAATGCATACACAGCTAATGCAATTTACTATTCTCCCCAATTATGTATTTTTATCGAGCCAATCAATACACGTTTCCTACACGTTTTCATGTAATACACAAGTATTCACTAAATATTAGAAAAGAAACATGTTTTTTTGTTCGGAAATTTATTCATTCAATCTGCTGCAAAATGTACATCATACAACATGTACGAATTTCATTTTACAGAAATCGGAAACCTTTTTGTGTCAATCCTTAGGTAATCATTGAAAAACTTTTCCCCAACAACGGAGAGAAAATCGTTGACAGTAATGTCAAACTACGGAAATGATCTGGCCTGTCACTTCTTTTAAACTTTTCATAGTTCATGTGTACACTGCTACATTTTAATGACAATTGGGAGTGGTTTTCTTTTTTGGAACCAGAACTTTTGTTTACAAATTAAAAAAAACAGGAAAAGTTAACAGTTGTTTAATATATAACAGAAAATAACAGCACCGCTTGTTATTTCAACAAACTGGTGAGATATTTGTTTGGAATGAATAACCAACTGACGTTACCCCAAACTGAGAGGTTATTTTACTTTAAAATCACTTCTTCATAGTGGATTGAAACAAGTGATGTCACTCTGGGGAGTGCAAGAGTGGTCCTTGTAGTGGCATTAGTCTACTCTTTTCCGGATGTCTTTAATGTGATCATGGCATTGATCTCCCCTTACACAAACCAGCCTTCTATTGTCCCCATCCGATGGACTAGCATCGTTTCTTAAGACCACCCTAGCCAATGGCGTCAAGGTTGTCAAAAAGGTTATAACAAGTAAATTCAGGTTTCATTAGATAGCAATATATGCATTGGGGTGTTTTCGGCTTGGCAAATATTTCTCAAATAAAATTCAGCTTGTATTGTCTTTTGAAGTCAAACAAAAGATTAAAGCATTGATCTATGATTAAAGAAATTAAATTTGGTAATTAAAGCTATCTAATTAACACATTTATGTAATCAAAAACAAATGAAAATAATCATCCCGTTAAGTTTATCTGTGATTTATTGATAAAGGGACTTAGTTATCAAAACAAAAGTTATTTACAAATATTAATGAATTGCCTCTTTGATGTCCATTTAATTAAAGATGATTAAAAAAAAACAACACATAAAAATTTGTATAAACAACGTCTACATGTAAAAAAAAGTTTTAAAAAGTTTTTAAATTCAATCAAATTATTTTTATTATTCAGTACCGAGTACCGAGATGTCCAGGTCCCGAGATGTCCTGATACCGAAGAGCCCCCCCCCCCCCCTCCCAACCCTCGTGAGACTAGTGAAAGAATTAATTTTTTTGTTATTAATAAAAAATTAATTAATCTGAACTGTTTATATATTGATATCTGATGTCTTTTTTAAAAAAAAAATGTCACAAATTGATTGGGCTACCATTATGCCATTTGGACCAGTGACTCTAACTTTTTACTGGCCCAAATTTTTTTTCGGGCCAGTCAAAGGCTAGCCCTCATTTCAGGCACTGTGGGGTCATTATACTTGGATTTGAATCTTAAGAAAATCATGGAGTCATTATACCTGGAGATGAACCTTAAGTAAGTCATGGAGTCATTATACCTGGAGATGAACCTTAAGTAAGTCATGGGGTCATTATACCTGAAGATGAACCTTAAGTACCGTATTTTACGGACGATAGGTCGATATTTTTTTTCTTCAACATGCTGGTTTCGACCTATCGTCCACATCGACCTATACAAGGATGAAGTTAAAAAAATCTGGAATCCCTAAAAAAAATCTCGATAAAAATGACGATTTTGTTTACAGTATACCTTGAATTTGCTGTAGGTTTTTTTTTCTGAATAAGAAGACTGAAATCAGTGATGTTCTTGGGGAATAAAAGTATGCTAACAAGGGGTGCAATTCCGGGGAAAAAATGTTCAACATCCGAAAAAAATCAATAATATTCAATGATTGAAGTGTTAGCGAAAATCAATTCAATATTGAATTGTATAATAAAATATATACTATAAAAAATGTATGTTGTTGAAAAAAAATCACAGGGTGGATCGTTTTACAATATAAAATTATTGTCACAAAATATCTAAATATAGCTATATAGCTTTTCCATCTAACACGAGCATGCGCACGGGGTTGTAGTAAAAAATGGCGGTTGCATTACATCTCACAATAATTTGAATAAACGTGGAGAACAAGCTTTTTATACTAAATATACTGGAAAATAATTATCGATTTCGTTAAACTAGAATGTTCTACACTTGAATTGGTCAATTAGGAACAAATAAAATAATCACCATGAGATAATCAACACAGGTGAACATCAGTCGGCACTTAATTATCCTGATCAGCTGATTGAAAATTTACTGGACCGAGACGATCACATAATTTGTTTACTACTAATTAAACACAGTTTAAAGGTATGTCAATAAAACTGCACAAGGTGGTACATTGTTTTGACAGCTTGATTATTTTATTGTATGAACATCCGTTTACCATCGATTGTGACACCCACAGATGGCCTGATTTGAATGTCATCGATGTCTGGCTTTACAAACCAGACTCCTCATAAAAAACAAGTTTAAAAACAAAATTTTATTTAATTTAATTTTCATAATTATTTCGTTTATGACACATAAGAATAGTATTCTTGAGTTAACACTTACATATACTTACCGAAGAACATCGTTATAGGACAAATGTTTACCGATGTAAAAAAAAACACAAAAAAAGTTTGATGTGACGATACTTACCCAAGTTGTCATCGGCATCCTCGACCTATGGAATGCTTCGACCTATCTTAGTATTTCCCAAAAAATTTAGCCGAAAAGCAGCAATTCGACCTATCGTCCCCATCGACCTATAGTCCGTAAAATATGGTAAGTCATGGGGTCATTATACCTGAAGAGGAACCCAACGAAAGTTATGGGGTCATTATACCTGGAGATGAACCTAAAGAAAGTCATGGGGTCATTATACCTGAAGATGAACCTAAAGAAAGTTATGGGGTCATTATACCTGGAGATGAACCTAAAGAAAGTCTTGGGGTCATTATACCTGAAGATGAACCTAACGAAAGTTATGGGGTCATTATACCTGAAGATGAACCTAAAGAAAGTTATGGGGTCATTATACCTGGAGATGAACCTAAAGAAAGTTATGGGGTCATTATACCTGGAGATGAAACTTAAGTATGTCATGGGGTCATTATACCTGAAGATGAACCTAAAGAAAGTCATGGGGTCATTATACCTGAAGATGAACCTAAAGAAAGTCATGGGGTCATTATACCTGAAGATGAACCTAACGAAAGTTATGGGGTCATTATACCTGGAGATGAACCTAAAGAAAGTCTTGGGGTGATTATACCTGAAGATGAACCTAACGAAAGTTATGGGGTCATTATACCTGAAGATGAACCTAAAGAAAGTTATGGGGTCATTATACCTGGAGATGAACCTAAAGAAAGTTATGGGGTCATTATACCTGGAGATGAAACTTAAGTATGTCATGGGGTCATTATACCTGAAGATGAACCTAAAGAAAGTCATGGGGTCATTATACCTGAAGATGAACCTAAAGAAAGTCATGGGGTCATTATACCTGAAGATGAACCTAACGAAAGTTATGGGGTCATTATACCTGAAGATGAACCTAAAGAAAGTTATGGGGTTATTATACCTGAAGAGGAACCTTACGAAAGTTATGGGGTCATTATACCTGGAGATGAAACTTAAGTATGTCATGGGGTCATTATACCTGAAGATGAACCTAAAGAAAGTTATGGGGTCATTATACCTGAAGATGAACCTAAAGAAAGTTATGGGGTCATTATACCTGGAGATGAACCTTAAGTATGTCATGGGGTCATTATACCTGAAGATGAACCTAAAGAAAGTTATGGGGTCATTATACCTGGAGATGAACCTTAAGTATGTCATGGGGTCATTATACCTGAAGATGAACCTAAAGAAAGTTATGGGGTCATTATACCTGGAGATGAAACTTAAGTATGTCATGGGGTCAATATACCTGAAGATGAACCTAGAGAAAGTTATGGGGTCATTATACCTGGAGATGAACCTTAAGTATGTCATGGGGTCATTATACCTGAAGATGAACCTAAAGAAAGTTATGGGGTCATTATACCTGGAGATGAACCTTAAGTATGTCATGGGGTCATTATACCTGAAGATGAACCTAAAGAAAGTTATGGGGTCATTATACCTGGAGATGAACCTTAAGTATGTCATGGGGTCATTATACCTGAAGATGAACCTAACGAAAGTTATGGGGTCATTATACCTGAAGATGAACCTAAAGAAAGTTATGGGGTCATTATACCTGGAGATGAACCTAAAGAAAGTCATGGGATCATTATACCTGAAGATGAACCTAACGAAAGTTATGGGGTCATTATACCTGAAGATGAACCTAAAGAAAGTTATGGGGTCATTATACCTGGAGATGAACCTAAAGAAAGTTATGGGGTCATTATACCTGGAGATGAAACTTAAGTATGTCATGGGGTCATTATACCTGAAGATGAACCTAAAGAAAGTCATGGGGTCATTATACCTGGAGATGAACCTAAAGAAAGTTATGGGGTCATTATACCTGAAGATGAACCTAAAGAAAGTTATGGGGTCATTATACCTGAAGATGAACCTAAAGAAAGTTATGGGGTCATTATACCTGGAGATGAAACTTAAGTATGTCATGGGGTCATTATACCTGAAGATGAACCTAAAGAAAGTCATGGGGTCATTATACCTGGAGATGAACCTAAAGAAAGTTATGGGGTCATTATACCTGAAGATGAACCTAAAGAAAGTTATGGGGTCATTATACCTGAAGATGAACCTAAAGAAAGTCATGGGGTCATTATACCTGGAGATGAACCTAAAGAAAGTTATGGGGTCATTATACCTGAAGATGAACCTAAAGAAAGTTATGGGGTCATTATACCTGAAGATGAACCTAAAGAAAGTTATGGGGTCATTATACCTGGAGATGAACCTTAAGTATGTCATGTGGTCATCAGTGTTGTTAGTAGAATTTGGAATAGGTGGCAAAATTTTCTGAACAGGCGGCAGAAAAATCTGGCTGGGGTTGGTGGGCCGTCCAGGCCCCCCGATGACAAAAGGTGTAAAAACCTGCATTCTGGGGCTAAAATTACTTAATTTCTTGTCCTATTTTTTACTGCATAAACTTGAATTATTGTTGATTAATATCCATCAAGTCAGCAAATTTTTAGTAAAAAAGATTAAAAGAGACAGTATTTGACTAAAGTATGTATAATTTCATTAAAAATAACTATTTTGTTGATTAAAATGCCAGAAAAAAGTTCAATAATAATCAACAAGTTTTATTTATAAATTTCAGGATCACTGTAACTATCATCAGTCTGGTCAGTGTATGGAGAGTCTATATTTATTTGCATCAATTAGAGTTTTCACTATTTTTAGTCTTAGCAATGTATCTTTAGTAACAGACATTATGTACCAGAAAAAGACTTACAATAATGTTTGATTTGAAACGTAACATTTTAATTTGTATTTATTTATGTTTGTCCTAAATTAAAACAAGATATCAACGTAACATTTTAATTTGTATTTATTTATGTTTGTCCTAAATTAAAACAAGATATGATTATAATCTAACGATTATGAAGTCTCCCAAACCAGCCACAGACAACCGGTTTAAAAAATAAATTAAAAACTACCTTTGAAATCGAACAATGTTGAATTTTTGCGGTATTGTGGCGGCCATTTTGAAAATGGAGACCGGTAGAAATTTTTCAATGTAGGGAATCAATTCAGGACGTTGAAATCGAACAATGTTGAATTTGTGCGGTATTGTGGTGGCCATTTTGAAAATGGCGGCCTGTAGAAATTTTTCAATATCAGGAATCATTTCGGGACATCATCTACCCACATATGAAATGTCATTGAAATCGGACAATGTTGAATTTATGCGGCATTGTGGTGGCCATTTTGAAAATGGCGACCGGTAGAAATGTTTCGATGTCAGGAATCAAATCGGGACATCATAATCTACCCAAATATGAAATGGCGTGGAAATCGGACAATGTTGAATTTGTGCGGTATTATGGCAGCCATTTTGAAAATGGCGACCGATAGAAATTTTTCAATGTCGGGACATCATTATCTACCCACATATCAAATTTTGATGATATCGGACTATGATGAATTTTTGCGGTATTGTGGCGACCATTTTGAAAATGGCGACCGGTAGAAATTTTTCAATGTCGGGAATCAATTCGGGACACCATTATCTACCCACATATCAAATTTTGATGATATTGGACAATGTTGAATTTTTGCGGTATTGCGTGGCCATTTTGAAAATGGCGACCGGTAGAAATTTTTCAATGTCGGGAATCAATTCGGGACATCATTATCTACCCACATATCAAATTTAGATGATATCGGACAATGCTGAATTTTTACCGCCCATATTTTATGCCGTGTTTTGGCAGCCATTTTGAAAATGGCAGACATCTCGTAAATTTTGAACATGCAGAATTGCTCCTCTAATGGTGACCTATCACTATGTCAAATTTTATGTCTCTATCATTATTCATTTAGAAGTTATCAACATTAATGTACGAAATTTCAACTTTCCCATAGGATTCTATAGTAACCCCCACCCCCTTTGAACCCCTCAAAATATGACTTTGACCCCCTTTACCACAAAGCTGAAAACTTTAGGACCAACTAGAAACATATATCTATAACTCCACCAAGTTTCATGAAATTCTGTCCAGTAGTTCCTGAGATCTGCCGTGGACAAGTTTATGGTCCGCGGAAAGAAAGGAGAATAAGAATAATAATAAGAAAAATAATAATAAGAAACGGAGCAAAAACAATAAGTCTCCCAAACGTTTGGGAGACTTAATAACTAGAATTGCCATTGCAAAGCAATAGCGGACGTCACCCCACCCCATTATTATGGTACCTCGGTTTCCATGGTAACGTCATTTTGAATTTTATCAACACACCAAAAGCTTCCACACACTACGGTGAATATTCCTATGATGTTTCATGAAGTTTGATGAAAAATCTAAAAAAAAATTAAATACCCCCTTTTTTTATTTCCATGGCAACTGCGGCAAAGTTAGTCCAACCGATTACGATTTTTTTGGCTTATCTCATTCAACTATATGTGGATGTGACAGGAAACATTACTTCAATTTTTTAGCATTTTGGCCGTTTCCATGGCAATGGCAGCCATTTTGAAAAAATCAACCCTTACCAGCACAACTTCACATGGCATATGATATTCCTACAAGGTTTCATAAAGTTTGATCAAGGCATCTCCAAGAAATTGAGCGGACAAAAATGTGTGGAAGAATGATAATAATAATAATAATAATAAGAATAGTGAAAAAGAAACGTAGAATAGCAATACGTCACCCGACTGCGTTCGGGGTGACGTAATAATAAAAATAAAAATAATAATAAGAAACGGAGCAAAAACAATAAGTCTCCCAAACTTTGTTTGGGAGACTTAATTACATGGTTTACTCCTGATCCAGACTGATAATTACATTTCTTTTGTTACCTCAATCGTGTATGTTCTGGTTGATGCTGTTTCAGTTTGATCTGATATTTATAGGACCCCACGGGGTGTGGAAATACGGAAATGTTGTGCTTGTCCCCAGGCAAGTTATCAGAAAAAAAGTTAATTGTCCCAGGTTGATAACTTACATGTTTTCCTATTAAATCTTCCTTATTTTCTACAATACCCAAGGTTGATAACTTACATTTTTACCTCTTAAATCTTCCTTATTTTCTACAATACCCAAGGTTGATAACTTACATGTTTTCCTATTAAATCTTCCTTGTTTTCTACAATACCCCAGGTTGATAACTTACATCTTTTCCTATTAAATCTTCCTTGTTTTCTACAATACCCCAGGTTGATAACTTACATTTTTACCTATTAAATCTTCCTTATTTTCTACAATACCCCAGGTTGATAACTTACATCTTTTCCTATTAAATCTTCCTTGTTTTCTACAATACCCCAGGTTGATAACTTACATCTTTTCCTATTAAATCTTCCTTGTTTTCTACAATACCCCAGGTTGATAACTTACATCTTTTCCTATTAAATCTTCCTTATTTTCTACAATACCCCAGGTTGATAACTTACATCTTTTCCTATTAAATCTTCCTTGTTTTCTACAATACCCCAGGTTGATAACTTACATGTTTTCCTATTAAATCTTCCTTGTTTTCTACAATACCCCAGGTTGATAACTTACATCTTTTCCTATTAAATCTTCCTTGTTTTCTACAATACCCCAGGTTGATAACTTACATTTTTACCTATTAAATCTTCCTTATTTTCTACAATACCCCAGGTTGATAACTTACATCTTTTCCTATTAAATCTTCCTTGTTTTCTACAATACCCCAGGTTGATAACTTACATCTTTTCCTATTAAATCTTCCTTGTTTTCTACAATACCCCAGGTTGATAACTTACATCTTTTCCTATTAAATCTTCCTTATTTTCTACAATACCCCAGGTTGATAACTTACATCTTTTCCTATTAAATCTTCCTTGTTTTCTACAATACCCCAGGTTGATAACTTACATCTTTTCCTATTAAATCTTCCTTGTTTTCTACAATACCCCAGGTTGATAACTTACATCTTTTCCTATTAAATCTTCCTTGTTTTCTACAATACCCCAGGTTGATAACTTACATTTTTACCTATTAAATCTTCCTTATTTTCTACAATACCCCAGGTTGATAACTTACATCTTTTCCTATTAAATCTTCCTTGTTTTCTACAATACCCCAGGTTGATAACTTACATCTTTTCCTATTAAATCTTCCTTGTTTTCTACAATACCCCAGGTTGATAACTTACATCTTTTCCTATTAAATCTTCCTTGTTTTCTACAATACCCCAGGTTGATAACTTACATCTTTTCCTATTAAATCTTCCTTGTTTTCTACAATACCCCAGGTTGATAACTTACATTTTTACCTATTAAATCTTCCTTATTTTCTACAATACCCCAGGTTGATAACTTACATCTTTTCCTATTAAATCTTCCTTGTTTTCTACAATACCCCAGGTTGATAACTTACATCTTTTCCTATTAAATCTTCCTTGTTTTCTACAATACCCCAGGTTGATAACTTACATCTTTTCCTATTAAATCTTCCTTGTTTTCTACAATACCCCAGGTTGATAACTTACATCTTTTCCTATTAAATCTTCCTTGTTTTCTACAATACCCCAGGTTGATAACTTACATCTTTTCCTATTAAATCTTCCTTGTTTTCTACAATACCCCAGGTTGATAACTTACATCTTTTCCTATTAAATCTTCCTTGTTTTCTACAATACCCCAGGTTGATAACTTACATTTTTACCTATTAAATCTTCCTTATTTTCTACAATACCCCAGGTTGATAACTTACATCTTTTCCTATTAAATCTTCCTTGTTTTCTACAATACCCCAGGTTGATAACTTACATCTTTTCCTATTAAATCTTCCTTGTTTTCTACAATACCCCAGGTTGATAACTTACATCTTTTCCTATTAAATCTTCCTTGTTTTCTACAATACCCCAGGTTGATAACTTACATCTTTTCCTATTAAATCTTCCTTGTTTTCTACAATACCCCAGGGTGCTAGTCCAATGGCTACTACTTTGTTCTTGGTTTTTGTTGTTCTATCACTTATGGCTTCTCCAACATGTCTTGTTACACCTAATTGAAAAAAAAAATTCTTTAACACCTCAAAACTCTGTTTCACTTAGAATATCAGCATTAATTTCTAACATTTCAATGAAAATCTGTCATGGAAGGCAAGAAGAAGAAGAAGTACATAAAGCAACATTTTCCTGAGGCCACTGACACACACAGAGTGTAATTTAACATTTTTGTTTCAATGAGCCATCGGAGAGAATGGATACATTAAGTGTAGTGATCTCTTTGTTTAGAACTTTTGTGGTTTATATTAGAAATAAAGGATTACATTAAGTGTAGTGATCTCTGTGTTTAGAACTTTTGTGGTTTGTATTAACAATTTTAATTACTGTATAAACACCAAGCCAATCTATTGTTTGACATTTGTGGGAGAATTGTGAATTAGATTTTTAAAAAGTGGAAGAAACGTGAATAAACCAATTGATATATGCAAAGCTTACAGACGACTGATACTAAGTGATGGCAATATGTCACATAACCCTTCAGGTTAGGTGAGCTAAAAACTAAGATTAAATATGTCTGTTTGTTAAACTTCTTTATTGATTATTGACAAATATATGTATTAAGACTCCAGCTCCTGCAGAGAGAAAGATAATTAACATAAATCTCAAGTATAACACATTCCTGCATCTTTCTTAAATGAAATAAGAGTTAATTTGTTGATTGGTTGGTAATTTTAGACTATTTCAAAACAATGTTTGTATTGTCCATATCTTAACAAATGTCGATTTCCGAATTTGGTTTCAAAATTACAAAAGTTTTTAAACATCACAGTTCATTTCCAGTACAGATAATTTCAATCAACCGATTTTAGCCATACAATCTGATATTTGACAACTGGTTTTAATCCACGTGACAAAAACGTCTCCTTGGTCAACTCTCTGTTTAACATTTGCCAAATCCAAACGTAACCTTTTCTCTGATATAAGTTTTGTTGAATGAATATTCTGACAGAGAGATTCATTGTCTGTGTAGCACTTAAATGGAATGCTTTGTTTTGTTTCCAAATTAACAATCTCCTGAAGAATACTCCTCAAATAATAACAAGCACCAAGTCCTTCCACAAGAGATAATGCTTCTGCTGCTAGTGTACTTTTCACTATTTTTTTTATTTCTTAGCTAACCAAGAAATGGGATAGGTTTCGTCATTTTCCCCCTGATAAATATCAAATGTCCACCTGCACTAGACACATTCACTCTATCCGAAAGATATATGACGCATCAGTAAACAGCAATAGTTCAATGCCATCTAAGCTTCCTAATATCAAATGTCCACCTGCACTAGACACATTCACTCTATCCAAAAGATATATGACGCATCAGTAAACAGCAATAGTTCAATGCCATCTAAGCTTCCTAAACAGGGAAACATTATTTTGTAAGGATTGTTTTTGGTTTTCCTTATAACTTTGTTGAGCTTTGACTGAAGATTAGATACACTGGCATCTGATAATAAAGTAGAAAGATCCAGGACATCAAAGCACAGATCAGGTCTACATTGTGATGCTACCCAATGCAACTGTCCCACTAGCTTAAGGAAAATTCCACTCTTGTCACAAAAAAACAGCAGCAGAGGTTCTGTCAACTTGTTGTAGTTCCTCAGCATAGTCATGTTGTTGTAAATAGATTTGTTTATTATAGTGTTCAATATCTAGTCCAATCTATCTAAATTTATTGTCCATTTCTTTACCACAATGGAATTTACTTCTAATATGATGTATCACATTCTTCTTAAACAAATCACTTCCAGCCCACAAAAAATCACCCACATGTCAAAATCCCTTCAAGGTTAACTTTGAAGTGCACAAAAATAATGCTGGGTCAAGCTTTGATTAAATACAAGAGTTGTAGAAGTTCTTTCTTCACACTAAGAAACCAGTTTCTAGAGGCATCAACCAGACCATATACACATTTGTTCTGCTTCCAGTGGTTTTATAAATATAACCCTGTCTATATTCTTCCCTTGTAAAACCTACATAGACATCAAAGCTGTCTATAGAATGAATGTCATAGATACATGTTGATGTGATTGCAAGAAATATCTGTAAACTTTCTTTATGGACAGTAGGTGAATCAGACTTTAAATCAGTTTTTTCCTCATAACCTCTTACCACCAATCTGGCTTTCAGTTTACTACTCCCATCAGTCTCTTTTTCAGTAATTACCCATCTTGTTGACATCAAACTTTGTCCAGTATAGGGAACCTCTTCAAACACTCCAAGCAATCTCCAATTTTCTAACTCTTGTTGTTTAGCAATTTTGACTTTTGTTTCACCATGTCGTGAATAGGGAACAACCACTGCATGAACCTCAGCAACTTCTTCTTCTGCATCATGCCACTCATCAACATCTTGTGTGAAATCTAAACCTGCCTGAGTATCTTCATCATCATCTTGAATGTTTAAATAAGCCCACTGGTTTGTCTGATGTAGAGGACACTTGTGGCAATATTTCAACTAACGATACAAGTTAAATATGCCTGAAGACACTTGTAGCAATATTTCAACTAACGATACAAGCTAAATATGCATGAAGACACTTGTAGCAATATTCCAACTAACGATACAAGCTAAATATGCACGAGGACACTTGTAGCAATATTTCAACTAACGATACAAGCTAAATATGCATGAGGACACTTGTAGCAATATTTCAACTAACGATACAAGCTAAATATGCATGAGGACACTTGTAGCAATATTTCAACTAACGATACAAGCTAAATATGCATGAGGACACTTGTAGCAATATTTCAACTAACGATACAAGCTAAATATGCACGAGGACACTTGTAGCAATATTTCAACTAACGATACAAGCTAAATATGCCTGAAGACACTTGTAGCAATATTTCAACTAATGATACAAGCTAAATATGCACGAGGACACTTGTAGCAATATTTCAACTAACGATACAAGCTAAATATGCATGAGGACACTTGTAGCAATATTTCAACTAACGATACAAGCTAAATATGCACGAGGACACTTGTAGCAATATTTCAACTAATGATACAAGCTAAATATGCCTGAAGACACTTGTAGCAATATTTCAACTAACGATACAAGCTAAATATGCCTGAAGACACTTGTAGCAATATTTCAACTAACGATACAAGCTAAATATGCACGAGGACACTTGTAGCAATATTTCAACTAACGATACAAGCTAAATATGCACGAGGACACTTGTAGCAATATTTCAACTAATGATACAAGCTAAATATGCCCGAGGACACTTGTAGCAATATTTTAACTAATGATGACACAGGTTATCTGTGGACATTTGTAGCAATATTTTAACTAATGATAACACAGGTTAAATATGCCTGATTAAATGTTAATAGCTAAATGAAGACAGGCAGGAAATTTCATCAGGAATCTACAGAAAAACCTTATCAAAGTTGGACTTAAAATCAAGGCACACCATGATATGATGGCAGCAAGTAAACAAGGGTGAAATCCTCATGTTTCACTGCCCTCAAGTTAAGCTTGCATACCATACCTGATAGAGAAAATCCATTAGTATACTACCTGAAACTCTTGTCACAATCAATTAAAAATTTGATAGAAAATAAAGATTTTGAATGCCTTTTCAAATATGCAAAATTTCGAAATTTGGGATCCAAAAATTGCTCATTTCCTTTATTGGTTCATTTCAGCATTTGGCCTTTTTTGTCCTTTTTCTGTCGATTTTATTAGGGATAAGGGAAATATCTTTACATACTACCAAAGCACTCACCACCAATCCACATCAATATTGGATGAAAAAAAAATCTGTATGTATTCTAAATATGTGAAATTTTGGAATTTGAACCCCTTTTATCTACTTTTCTAAACTAATATTGGTAATTTTCTTCATTTGGCTCATAAATAAATCATTTATTTGAGCATTTTGAAGAAAAAATATTAAAAAATTTACAAATTTGGCACTTTTGTGGTTCCTACTCACCACAATCAATTCAAAGAAAAAAACACATAAAAATTCATAAATAACTCATAGAGAGGAAAATTTAAAAAAATTGTGTTAAGAATAAAAATGTTCAAATTTAGGAAATTGACATTTCTTTTAACCCCTTTCAGTCAATTTTATCTTGGAAACCTTAAAAGAAATACATCTCCAACATATCCCACAACCATTTCAAAGAAAAAAAAAATTGAATGAAAAATACGAAATTCTATATACTTTCAAATATGCGAAATTTGGGGATTTGTGCCCCATTCGAACCCTTTTCGAAACAAAATAGCTATTTTTATGGCTAGCGAAAAACCCTAAAATAGATAATTTAGCTACAAACTCCATTAAAATTTTAGTGTGCGATTGTTGCAACTCAGCAATTTTTCAGCTATATCATGGTGAGAACAAGTTAATTTTCAATGAATGATGATGGTGAGGTCCACTTTCTTCGAGTCCTACGCGCCTAGTTGGATTTTTATAGTGCTAGCTCGCTGAAAGAACAGTCCGCAGATAGACATGTCGCCCCACTCGGACACATTATCCGGATACTGAACCAACCAGTCTTTGCTCTTACTCCTTAATGCTCCGTGCTTAGCAGAGAATCAACAAATACCAATTTTATAGTTTTTGGTTTGACCTGATTGGGGCTGGAACCCACGATCTACCACACTCAAGGCGAGCATGCTAACCATTACACCACCGATGCGGTTGATTAAAATTTGATGAAAAATTTAAACTTTCAAATTTGTAAATTTGCACTTTCTGGCCTTTTTCAGTAAAGTTTATCTCGTAAACTATAAAAAAAAAAATATAGAGGAAGCCAGTCAACATATTATTGAGTTTTCAACACAAATCAATTCAAAGAAAAAAAAAACACATAAAAATTGGATGAAAATAAAGTCTATATACCTTTCAATTATGTAAAATTCCAGTATTTGGACTCCTTTTAGACCTTTTTCGATATAAAATACAATAACCCATAACAATGAACATTTTGAGAAAAAAAAACTGCATTAAAATTGGATGAAAAATCAAAAAAGTTTAAATTTTAAACTTCCTGCTCTTGGCCCCTTTTATGTCAAACATCATAATATTATGCATGTTTCTGAAAGAGATAATACTAAGGAATAACAGATGAACAATAAAAAACTAATACCCATATATAAAGAGTGGATGTCGTGGCTGTGATCGTATGGTAGTTTGATTTACAACTACCTAATGCAATCAGTGCTTATCACCACTAATGTGATAAAGTTTGTCAGTGACTTGGGACAGGTCGGTGATATAACTGAAATATTGTTGAAAGTGGTGTTAAACACCATCCACAAACAAAGCCATATATAAAGCATGTTCAAATTGCCCCTTTTGGGTGTCATTTTTTCTTTGGTGGATTTTAAATGGTGGAAGAAACTGTAGAGGACCATCCAATGAACATTCCTACCAAATCTAGCTCCAATTGGCCAAGTGGTTTCAGAGGAGAATATTAATATGTAAAACAACGATTGCCAGTGATGATGATCTAAAAAAGAAATATCTAAGATACTTAGGTCCATCTTCTTCACTTTCACAAGATGGATTAATCTTTCAGTTCCAACTGATATCTTTACAAATGACACTTACACATTATCAAATCAAAATGATTGTATTTTAATGAAATGGTCTAATATGATATCCCAACAATACTATCAGTACTTTTGGTTTGGTGAAATTTTACTGTTATACCTGCATAAACCTATATATGACTTATTTCTCCTTTTTACCTGTATTTGTACCCCCTGTAATTATCCATGCTCCTGTAGTCCTGGCAGCTTTCAACAATCCTTTACGGAAAACACGCTTTAACTTTGGTTGGAGGTCAAAGTTGAGAATTCCTCCATGGACAGTGATAAGTAATTTGGGCAGAGCTAGTCCCCAGTGTTTCTGAAGTAGCTGTAAAACTTGGTCTGGTTTGCTGTCAAAACTACTTAATCTCACATACTGAAACATTTAATTTAATTTATCTAATTACATGTAATTACATACTGCTTTAAATTTAATCATAGCTCCCAATTTGATCAGTCATTAATATGAGCAGCCTTGTATGTGCACTGAAATTATTTTCAGATGTCACAATACAAAATATGATCGCCCATAGCAACAGTTGAAAATAAAACTAGTATATACTTATTTGTTATTGTATTCAATAATGAAAACAATATAATCATAAACAACGAATACAATATTTTGTATATTAATAGGGTTATAAAAGTGCTGATTAATCAATCCACTGTAAAACACCAAAAAATATAAAGTTGGCATTGTGGACATTGTGTATCAATTTTAAATAGATATCAAAACAGGGAGTATGTAAGGACTTAATCTTAATACAAATTAAACATTAAATATATGTATCTAATTAAATATAATGCTATTCTACTAGTTTCTGTATCTAATGTGAGACAACACTATTCTACTAGTTTCTGTATCTAATTTAAGATGACACTATTCTACTAGTTTCTGTATCTAACTTGAGACGACACTATTCTACTAGTTTCTATATCTTAATTTGAGATGACACTATTCTACTGGTTTCTGTAACTTATTTGAGTCAACTCTATTATATTAGTTTCTGTATCTAATTTGAGATGACACTATTCTACTAGTTTCTTTGTCTAATTTGAGACAACACTATTCTACTAGTTTCTGTGTCTAATTTAAGATGACACTATTCTACTAGTTTCTGTATCTAATGTGAGATGACACTATTCTACTAGTTTCTGTGTCTAATTTAAGATGACACTATTCTACTAGTTTCTGCATCTAATTTGAGATGACACTATTCTACTAGTTTCTGTATCTAATTTGAGATGACACTATTCTACTAGTTTATGTATCTAAAATGAGATGACACTATTCTACTAGTTTCTGTGTTTAATGTGCAACGACACTAATTTGCTAGTTTTTGTATCTAAATAGAGATGACACTATTCTACTAGTTTTTGTATCTACATTGAGATGACACTATTCTACTAGTTTCTGTATCTAATTTGAGACAACACTATTCTGCTAGTTTCTGTATCTAATTTGAGACAACACTATTCTAATAGTTTCTGTATCTAATTTGACACAACACTATTCTACTAGTTTCTGTATCTAATTTGAGACAACAATATTCTACTAGTTTCTGTATCTAATTTGAGACAACACTATTCTACTAGTTTCTGTGTATAATTTGAGACAACACTATTCTACTAGTTGCTGTATCTAATTTGAGACAACACTATTCTACTAGTTGCTGTATCTAATGTGAGATGACACTATTCTACTAGTTTCTGTGTATAATTTGAGACGACACTATTCTACTAGTTTCTTTGTCTAATTTGAGACAACACTATTCTACTAGTTTCTGTGTATAATTTGAGACAACACTATTCTACTAGTTGCTGTATCTAATGTGAGATGACACTATTCTACTAGTTTCTGTATCTAATTTGAGACGACACTATTCTACTACTACTAGTTTCTGTGTCTAATTTGAGACAACACTATTCTACTAGTTTCTGTATATAATTTGAGACAACACTATTCTACTAGTTACTGTATCTAATGTGAGATGACACTATTCTACTAGTTTCTATGTATAATTTGAGACAACACTATTCTACTAGTTTCTGTGTATAATTTGAGACAACACTATTCTACTAGTTGCTGTATCTAATGTGCGATGACACTATTCTACTAGTTTCTGTGTATAATTTGAGATGACACTATTCTACTAGTTTCTGGGTATAATTTGAGATGACACTATTCTACTAGTTTCTGTGTATAATTTGAGACGACACTATTCTACTAGTTTCTTTGTCTAATTTGAGACAACACTAATCTACTAGTTTCTGTGTATAATTTGAGACAACACTATTCTACTAGTTGCTGTTTCTAATGTGAGATGACACTATTCTACTAGTTTCTATGTATAATTTGAGACAACACTATTCTACTAGTTGCTGTATCTAATTTGAGACAACACTATTCTACTAGTTGCTGTATCTAATGTGAGATGACACTATTCTACTAGTTTCTGTGTATAATTTGAGACGACACTATTCTACTAGTTTTAAGAGGAGAAGATTTTTTAGAAATCAACCAATCAGAAACAAGAATGGCCTGTGGCGGCCATGTTTGTAAATGGATCGGGACTAAATGAACAATCTTTATAGAGGACCTTCCATAGATGCTTCCTACCAAATTTCAGTTCATTTGGGAACGTGGTTTCAGAGGAGAAGATTTTTTAGAAATCAACCAATCAAAATCAAGAATGGCCTGTGGTGGCCATGTTTGAAAACGGATCAGAAATAAATGAGCAGTCTTTATAGAGGACCTTCCATAGATGCTTCCTACCAAATTTCAGTTCATTTGGGAAAGTGGTTTCAGAGGAGAAGATTTTTTAGAAATCAACCAATCAAAATCAAGAATGGTCTGTGGTGGCCATGTTTGTTAACGGATCGGAAATAAATGAGCAATCTTTATAGAGGACCATCCAAGGATGCTTCCTACCAGGTTTCAGTTCATTTGGCTGAGGGGTTTCAGAGGAGAAGATTAAAATGTGAAAAGTTAACGGACGACGGACGCCAAGTGATGGCAAAAGCTCACATTGCCTTTGGGAAGGTAAGCTAAAATCTATAACGGATACCTGCTTCTTTTTCAAACACCTCTGAAGGATTGCAGTTTCACTTTTCGAATCTAAATCTTGAGCAACACCAAGAAAGTTATCGTCTTTGACAATCGCATATTTCTTTAAACGTTTACTGAATGCAAATATCTCATCTAATGTCAAATCAGGTTCAGTATCGAACTGCTCGTTGTCATTGATTTGGTCATTTTCGGAGTCACTTGTAGTTTCGGTTGGTGTTTCTGCTAAATGTGATTCGATGAGATTCTTTTCCCATTCGTCTGTGTCATCTTCTATCCGAACGTGCTGATCAAATGCAACCAATGTCTCACGATCTACTTGTGCGATAGTGTTGATTTTAGCGAGTTGAATAAGTGGAATGTCGTCGTCTGCATCATCGGCACAATTAACTTTTGATGAAATGGGAAATCCGGACAACTTAAAACATTTTGATACTGTCTCTATGTATGTTTCTTTCCACAATTCGCTTATCCAATGTACAGCGTCTAACACATTAATTTTTTTGCAAAGTTCAGTTACAGAATCAACTTGTTCGATCTTGGCGACTAAACTTTCCATCATTCGTTTTCGGTAACAAGCTTTAAAAGCTTTGATTATAATGCCTTGGTCTAAAGGTTGCAAGTGCGACGTCGTATTTGCGGGCAAAAATTTCAAAATTACATTGTTCAATTTTAAGTCTTTAGCATGCGAAGAGGCATTGTCTAAAAACATAAGAATATGGCGGTTTTGGCATTTTATTTGTTTCATCAACTTCACTTACCAAATCGGAGAAAATTTTAGAATTCATCCAAGCTTTCTTATTGTGGCGCCAGGTCACTGATAATTTATGAACTATGTTTTTGAAACGAGGCTTTAAGGCTTTACTGATTACCAAAGGTTTCAATTTCTCACCAGTTGCACTAAGTGTCTTGTCTGGTAATGCACGATAATAAAGACCAGTTTTATCACAATTAAAAATGTTAAAAGGTTCAAAATCTGAGCAAATTTCTGGAATACGACTAAGGAAATCGTCAACAGTTTGTAAATCTACAACGCACTTTCGCCACTCACGGCAAAAGCTTTAATCGCATGACAGGCTTTAAATTTTTCTAACTGACTAGCGAATTCTAATGCTTTACTTTGCAGAATAGGCCCTAAAAGTGGAATGGCCTTGTCACGAGCTTGACGGAACCAGTCCCACATAAGATCATTTAGATTGTCATGCTTACTTTTATTTCCAAATCTGAATTTCTGAACATTTTCATTGCTCTCAAATTGGCAAGATATTTGGACTTGCGTCTTAAAATATTAGAAACTGTTGTTTTGCCTACTCCGAACTTCTCGCTTAAAGATTTCTGAGATGGTTTCGGAAAACTTTCTGACTCTTTAATCAAATTAATTTTGTTCTGAAATGTTAGCTCAACGCGACGACGCTTAGACAGCGGTTTCAACATTTTAGCATCTATTTAAAGGATTAACAAGAAATAATGTTAATTTCAAAATGAATTCAAAATATCAACACCAACAATTTATAACAAATCTACTTGAAACCATAGATTTCATTTTTTTTACTCAACTAACAATAGAATGCAAGTATATTGATCTTTTATATTTTTTGTTTTTATAAAACTCTTTTGAAGTATTACAAATTTTAAGTATAAAAGCATGCTTCAGATTAATTACACAGATGTAAAGATGCTGTCAAATAACTGTATTGTTTTTAATACATTGTAATCATGTTTACAGCTCTTTTAATGCTTGATAATTAGTTGATTGACAAGTGTCACACCTTGTTAATTTCAATCAATACCAGCGGTAATATGGATCTGTGATTGATTGACATCTAACATGGTTCACTGACTTACCTCTCAGCAAATTTTTCTTGTGGTTTTCAGAGGTGAATTTTACAAGAAAAAATATTTTCTGGACCGGACAGTACCACCGATGTTTGGAATACAGAGGGGCCAGTTTTTAGAGAAACATTTTACTTAAATATATAGGGGAATATTCCAGACCATTACTAAATGTTCGGTTTTCAGAGAGGCCGGTTTTGGAGAGTTCCACTGTATCTAATTTGAGACAACACTATTCTACTAGTTTCTGTTTTCTGTATCTAATTTGAGATGACACTAGTCTACTAGTTTCTGTATCTAATTTGAGACAACACTATCCTACTAGTTTCTGTATCTAATTTAAGATGACACTATTCTACTAGTTTCTGTATCTACCTTGAGACGACACTATTCTACTAGTTTCTGTATCTTAATTTGAGATGACACTATTCTACTGGTTTCTGTAACTTATTTGAGTCAACTCTATTATATTAGTTTCTGTATCTAATTTGAGATGACACTATTCTACTAGTTTCTTTGTCTAATTTGAGACAACACTATTCTACTAGTTTCTGTGTCTAATTTGAGATGACACTATTCTACTAGTTTCTGTATCTAATGTGAGATGACACTATTCTACTGGTTTCTGTGTCTAATTTAAGATGACACTATTCTACTAGTTTCTGTATCTAATTTGAGATGACACTATTCTACTAGTTTCTGTATCTATATAGAGATGACACTATTTTACTAGTTTCTGTATCTAATTTGAGATGACACTATTCTACTAGTTTATGTATCTAAAATGAGATGACACTATTCTACTAGTTTCTGTGTTTAATGTGCAACGACACTAATTTGCTAGTTTTTGTATCTAAATAGAGATGACACTATTCTACTAGTTTTTGTATCTACATTGAGATGACACTATTCTACTAGTTTCTGTATTTAACTTGAGACGACACTATTCTACTAGTTTCTGTATCTAATTTGAGACGACACTATTCTACTAGTTTCTGTATCTAATTTGAGACGACACTATTCTACTAGTTTCTGTGTATAATTTCAGACAACACTATTCTAATAGTTTCTGAATCTAATTTGAGACGACACTATTCTACTACTAGTTGCTGTATCTAATTTGAGATAACACTATTCTACTAGTTTCTGTATCTAATTTGAGACAACACTATTCTGCTAGTTTCTGTATCTAATTTGAGACAACACTATTCTAATAGTTTCTGTATCTAATTTGAGACAACACTATTCTACTAGTTTCTGTATCTAATTTGAGACAACACTATTCTACTAGTTTCTGTATCTAATTTGAGACAACAATATTCTACTAGTTTCTGTATCTAATTTGAGACAACACTATTCTACTGGTTTCTGTGTATAATTTGAGACAACACTATTCTACTAGTTGCTGTATCTAATGTGAGATGACACTATTCTACTAGTTTCTGTGTATAATTTGAGACAACACTATTCTACTAGTTGCTGTATCTAATTTGAGACAACACTATTCTACTAGTTGCTGTATCTAATGTGAGATGACACTATTCTACTAGTTTCTTTGTCTAATTTGAGACAACACTATTCTACTAGTTTCTGTGTATAATTTGAGACAACACTATTCTACTAGTTGCTGTATCTAATGTGAGATGACACTATTCTACTAGTTTCTGTATCTAATTTGAGACGACACTATTCTACTACTACTAGTTTCTTTGTCTAATTTGAGACAACACTATTTTACTAGTTTCTGTGTATAATTTGAGACAACACTATTCTACTAGTTTCTGTGTATAATTTGAGACAACACTATTCTACTAGTTACTGTATCTAATGTGAGATGACACTATTCTACTAGTTTCTATGTATAATTTGAGACAACACTATTCTACTAGTTTCTGTGTATAATTTGAGACAACACTATTCTACTAGTTGCTGTATCTAATGTGCGATGACACTATTCTACTAGTTTCTGTGTATAATTTGAGATGACACTATTCTACTAGTTTCTGGGTATAATTTGATATGACACTATTCTACTAGTTTCTGTGTATAATTTGAGACGACACTATTCTACTAGTTTCTTTGTCTAATTTGAGACAACACTAATCTACTAGTTTCTGTGTATAATTTGAGACAACACTATTCTACTAGTTGCTGTTTCTAATGTGAGATGACACTATTCTACTAGTTTCTATGTATAATTTGAGACAACACTATTCTACTAGTTGCTGTATCTAATTTGAGACAACACTATTCTACTAGTTGCTGTATCTAATGTGAGCTGACACTATTCTACTAGTTTCTGTGTATAATTTGAGATGACACTATTCTACTAGTTTCTTTGTCTAATTTGAGACAACGCTATTCTACTAGTTTCTGTGTATAATTTGAGACAACACTATTCTAATAGTTGCTGTATCTAATGTGAGATGACACTATTCTACTAATTTCTGTGTATAATTTGAGATGACACTATTCTACTAGTTTCTGTGTATAATTTGAGACAACACTATTCTACTAGTTTCTGTGTATAATTTGAGACGACACTATTCTACTAGTTTCTGTGTATAATTTGAGACAACACTATTCTACTAGTTTCTGTGTATAATTTGAGACAACACTATTCTATTAGTTTCTGTATCTAATTAAAGATAACACTATTCTACTAGTTTCTGTGTATAATTTGAGACGACACTATTCTACTAGTTTCTGTGTATAATTTGAGACAACACTATTCTATTAGTTTCTGTGTATAATTTGAGACAACACTATTCTACTAGTTTCTGTATCTAATTAAAGACAACACTATTCTACTAGTTTGTGTCTAATGTGAGATGACACTATTCTACTAGTTTCTGTATCTAATGTGAGATGACACTATTCTACTAGTTGCTGTATCTAATTAAAGATAACGCTATTCTACTAGTTTCTATGTCTAATGTGAGATCTAAGTATAAAAACATGCTTCAAATTAATTACACAGATGTAAAGATGCTGTCAAATAACTGTATTTTTGTTAATTAATACATTGTAATCATGTTTACAACTCTTTTAATGTTTGATAATTAGTTGATTGACAAGTGTCACACCTTATTAATTTCAATCAATACTGGCGGTAATCTTTTGATGTAAAACTGGATCAATATATTCGGTGATTGACATCTAACATGGTTCACTAACTTACCTGTCAGTAAATTTGCCATGTGGTTTTCAGAGGTGAATTTTACAAGAAAATATATTTTCTGGACCGGACAGTACCACCGATGTTTGGAATACAGAGGGGCCGGTTTTTAGAGAAACATTTTACTTAAATATATAGGGGAATATTCCGGACCAAAACTAAATGTTCGGTTTTCAGAGGAATCCGGTTTTCAGAGAGGGTGTTTTTGGGGAGTTCCACTGTCTACTAGTTTCTGTATATAATTTGAGATGACACTATCCTACTAGTTTCTGTATCTAATTTAAGATGACACTATTCTACTACTGTACTAGTTTCTGTATCTAATTTAAGATGACACTATTCTACTAGTTTCTGTATCCAATTTGAGATGACACTATTCTACTAGTTTCTGTATCTAATTTAAGATGACACTATTCTACTAGTTTCTGTATCTAACTTGAGATGACACTATTCTACTAGTTTCTGTATCTAACCTGAGACAACACTATTCTACTAGTTTCTGCATCTAATTTGAGACGACACTATTCTACTAGTTTGTGTCTAATGTGAGATGACACTATTCTACTAGTTTCTGTGTCTAACTTAAGATGACACTATTCTACTAGTTTTTGTATCTAATTTGAGATGACACTATTCTACTAGTTTCTGTATCTAATCTGATATGACACTATTCTACTAGTTTAGGCCAAAAAAAATATGTGTGTTTACGGTCACCCGACCGACCCTAATTTTTGCTAGTGACCCGATCAATTTTTACACAGAATTCGGATAACCATTTTTGTTGTTTAATCAGCAGCAATGTTTTATTTATTCAACCGCTAGCTTTTTGTCGAAATTGAGAGCAAAGAAGGTAGAAAAACTGCGTAACTCATTAAACAGCTTCAAAACAAATGACGGCTTACCGGAAATTTCGAAAAATGAAATAACGGAATAGGATTCAGGAACCGGGAACGACTGTTTCCGGTTTTGCCGATAGTAAAAAAAAAAAAAAAATATAATGCCAACCGAACAACCCTAGATTTTTTTGACATGTGACAGTAAACACAAATATTTTTTTTTTTGGCCTGATGTGTCTAACTTGAGACAACACTGTTCTACTAGTTTCTGTGTCTAATGTAAGATGACACTATTCTACTAGTTTCTGTGTCTAATGCAAGATGACACTATTCTACTAGTTTCTGTGTCTAATTTAAGATGACACTATTCTACTAGTTTCTGTGTCTAACTTAAGATGACACTATTCTACTAGTTTCTGTGTCTAATGTGAGATGACACTATTCTACTAGTTTCCGTGTCTAATTTAAGATAACTCTATTCCACTAGTTTATGTCTAAAATTTAAGATCACACTATTCTACTAGTTTCTGTGTCTAATGTGAGATAACACTATTCTACTAATTGCTGTATCTAATGTGAGATGACACTATTCTACTAGTTTCTGTGTCTAATGTAAGATGACAGTATTCTACTAGTTTGTGTGTCTAATTTAAGATGACATTATTCTACTAGTTTCTGTGTCTAACTTAAGACGACACTATTCTAATAGTTGCTGTATCTAATGTGAGATGACACTATTCTACTAGTTTCTGTGTCTAACTTAAGATGACACTATTCTACTAGTTTCTGTGTCTAATTTGAGATGACACTATTCTACTAGTTTATGTATCTATATAGAGATGACACTATTCTATTAGTTTGTGTGTCTAATTTAAGATGACACTATTCTACTTGTTACCTGTGCCTTACTGGGGTGTGGTGCCCCTTGAAACTCAATAGTACCATAAGCGTCGGTTGGTTTTGATTCTGTATGGGCATATGGATGCCATCTCTCTGGTCCCTGGGGTATGTCCAACTGCTTGGTTACAGTACCATGAACACTCCCTGGTCTCCCACAACAACATCTGAAAAAGTGACCGTGAAATATAACAACTGTTGACAAATATACAAATAAAGTGCTGTAATAAATAAACAATAAAACCAGAGGCTCCCAGGAGCCTGTAATCGCACACCTGGATCAAAGCTGCTTTCAATAACAACGCAATTACACTGTGGCAGCCATCTTGGTTGGAGAGCGTGACCGCCAGACACAATTTTGGAAAAGGACCATCCAATGACTATTCCATCAAAGTTTGGTTCTAAATGAGCTACTGGTTCCAGACAAGATGGTTTTTATGTGAATTTCCCATAGGTTCCTATGTTAAACTAAGTTCAGCTGTTCAGCCATCTTGGTCAGAGGGCCAAACCGCTGGACACAGTTTTGGAAGAGAACCATTCAATGACTTTTTCTTCAAAATTTAGTTCTTATTGAGCAAATGGTTTCAGACAAGAAGATTTTTATGGGAATTTCCCATAGGGTCCTAAATGGCTGTGGCAGCCATCTTGGTCGGATGTCTGAAATGCCGGACACAATTTTGGAAGGGGACCACCCAAGGATGATTTCAGCAAAGCTTGGTTGAGATTGGCTCAGTAGTTTCAGAGGAGAAGATTTTTTTATAATTTCATCCCCCCTTTTTTCTATTTTTAGCTTGGTGGCCATCTTGGTTGGAAGTCAGGATCACCGGACACATTTTTCACTGGGGGCCACCCAAGGACCATTCCACCAAAGTTTGGTTGCAATTGGCCCAGTGGTTTCTGAGGAGAAGATTAAAATGTGAAATGTTGACGGATGGACGACGGACGAAAAGTGATGGCAATAGCTCACAATGCAAGCTAAAAAATTGATTAGGCACTTCCTTATCATAATCAAAATTGAACAGTTATTTTGAAATGGAAACGTCTGTTTGGCTTCTTGACTATTGATTTAAATTTCAACAAGTTTACGATTAGGTCATGAAATACAAATATCAAACATTTGAAAATGAATACATCAAAAATAATGTACAAAAGGAATTATTCTTATTTTACATTTTTATAATTGAAACGATGTCTCTGTGGTGTTATGATTAATCTGTTTGTCTCTAGTGCAGTATATTGTAGGCTTGATATCTGGCCAGGTAAAACCAGACTGAAAATGATATTTGCTGTTTCTCCAATAAGCAGGGGGCCATCATGGTCGTGATCATATGGTAGTTGGATTTACAGCTACCTGTGCAATCCATGCCCATCACCACTAAAGTTGTGAGTTCGAACCCCGTTCATGGCGAGATTTACTCGATACAACATTATGTGATAAAGTTTATCAGTGACTTGCGACAGGTCGGTTGTTTTCTCTGGGTACTCTGGTTTCCTCCACCAATAATACTGACCGCCACAATATAACTAAAATATTGTTGAAAGTGGCATTAAATCTTATCCTGCGCCCGGCAGGAAATCCTGTCCAAAACTTTTATGTGATAATCCAATGCTGGTGGTAGATCCCGCCGAACAATTCACTATTTGTAAATAAAATTTCAGTCATAAATAAAATCTCAGGGGTCACATGTGCTTACCCATGTTTTGAAAGATATCATATATTATTGACTATAAAATTACTTGTAATCCAAACCTTCATAAATGAATAATTGAGTATGTGTTTTGAGGATAATTATATAATGAAGGCAAGTAGAATTTTGACAATTTTATTTGAAAATCTGTAATAAAACAAATATTTTTTATGTGAAATAATAACAAAAGTACAAAAAAATATGTTCATATTTATTTTATTAATATATACAACAAACATACAAAGTTTCATACAAATCAATGTACAAACAAATAAAAAACAGTGAAAAAAAATGATGCGGACACATATATTCATTGAGTTTTGGGGAAAATTACAGTTGTGCGCCATTAGAAATTCCAAGACTTGAATATCAATAAATCATATTTTTGCAAATCTGATGGAAGTAGAAGGAATTTCAACTGAAGATCTAGATACAAAAACTTATTTAATGTCTTAAACTACATGATTTATGAGGCTAAAGCATAAATTAACAAAATATTAGAATGCTGTGTACTCATTTTATGAGACAAAAAAAGGGGGGTCCTAAATGCAAACATTTCATAGTATTTAGCTATTAAACATTCAAATGAGGCATGCATATGTGTTAAAATTGCTTATTCTGTTAGAAATTAGCTTAATAACTGTAATATATAAGAGAATAGGAAAGTTTTGGTATATTACACAATCTGAACTCAACAGCTGTAAATGAAGATATTTTCATTAAAAATCTTCAAGGGGGTACCTTTGCATTTGCACACTTATTCTTGTAAATATCAGACAGTCACATACCTTATGAGGTTTTTTGGGTTAATATTGCCTAAGGAATAGAAATAAGGCCAACAAATGGTCAATGAAACAAGTTTTTTTCTTTTTTTTTCTTTAGGTTTCAAACTACTATTCACCAATCAGAGCTTAGAACATATACAAAAGTAGTCTCTTTTAATGCAAACAGTTCCTTTCACTTTGTTGTATTGTGAAAAATACTGAATGGAATGGAATAATTAAAATTGATAATTGAAGTTAAATATATAAGAATTATTTTGAGCCCAAATTTTGATGGATTTAGTTGTATTTAATACCTCTATGGAGGATTTGATGCATGACCCATCAATACTGAATTTCCGGGGGATGACAGAGCTATTTCTAGAGTTGGTGTTTTCCATTTCACTGCAAGACTTTAAACATCCCATGATATTTTGACAGAACGTAGAGAAGTCATGTACGTTTCAGAATATATGTAGGACTCACAAACGTGTCCGGTTCCACAAACATGTCCGGTTCCACAAACATGTCCTATTACGTCATCTTCCCACAAAGGCATCCGATTTTCACAAGCTGGCATCTGATTTGGTTGGAGGGAAAACGTCCACCACATTGACGTCATAATATAACAACAAAATATACAGCAGTTCAAAATATGGATGAGACTATTCCGGATGTTGGCTTTTCCATTATCGAAAATATTCACATCTGTATTACAACAAATGATCATAAAATAATGTTTCCCCGTAATATTCTTACCATTTTAAAAGTTTCATCTTTTTTATGTGTATTAGCAACCAACAAGATGTTGCACGCTACGTCGTGCTAAGAATACCCCCACTCGTTCATTTGTGTCAAATTTGTATATATCTCAACACTCATTACCAGAAAATGCTGTAGAAACATGAAAAATTCTTAAGTCGCGCGGTAAACAGGAAGTAGATGAGCGGTAAGCCTGGAAAGGGGAGACACAGTACAAGTCACCATGCCAAAGCCATATATCAAATATAAAATCATTTCTTCCTGCAGAAGCTGAGATATCTGTTACGAAAATTTTCATTATGGCAAACATGAAAAATTCTAAGTCACACAGTAAACAGGAAGTAGATGTGCAGTAAACCTGGAAAGGGGAGACACGGTACAAGTCACCATGCCAAAGCCACATATCAAATATAAAATCATTTCTTCCAGTAGAAGCTGAGATATCTGTTTTCCCAAAGTTTTCATTACGGCAAACATGAAAAATTCTAAGTTGCGCGGTAAACAGGAAGTGGATGTGCGGTAAACCTGGAAAGGGGAGACACGGTACAAGTCACCATGCCAAAGCCATATATCAAATATAAAATCATTTCTTCCAGTAGAAGCTGAGATATCTGTTACGAAAGTGTGAACGGATGGACGGACGGACGGACGGACAAGGTGATTGCAATATAGCCCCCTCTCTATGAGTGGGGGTATAAAATGGTGTATGCCACAAATGGAACACATTTACGACACGTAGATACAGAAAAACCTGTAATCCTAACCCATAACCCTAACCGTACACGATTTGGTTTTCTCTAAATATTATACTTTTCACTCACTTATATAGATATGGTTTTATAATACAGTAATAACACTGAAACACGGACAGAATTGTAAACATGCATAAGATGGAAGGATAATGTTGTTTCTTTGTAAAATCGGGCACGTTTGTGGGACCGAATCGGACATGTTTGGGAGAGTTTGGCATCACAATGGAATCGGGCTTGTTTTTGGATTCTCAAGTTGAAATTTGATGTCATAATATAATCGGGCATGTTTGTGGAATCGGACATGTTTGTGGAACTGGACCTATTTCTGAGTCTTTCATATATATGGTCTTGGAAAGGTAAAACTTAAGATAAAATTGCCAGGTAAGCCCAAAAAAACACAAATCTAGTAGAAAATGTTAAAGAAATTAATTAGTAAGTGGTTTCACACCTTTAATCCCACTTTTCGTTCTCAAGTTATCATCCGGAAACCAATTTGGGACGGAAGCACGGACCAACAGATGATACCCATTGCTATAGTTCCCCTTCGACGAAGCGTCAGAGGACAATGAAGAATTTGCACAAGGGAGTGAATTTGAAAAATCGTCCAAGTCAAATGATCTCCCTTCCCAAATTTTTTATTTTCCAATTTTCTTCAAATATTGTTATGTAGTATTGGAAATCTTTCAATTGATTAAAACAATGTCATAAAACTTTTTCTTCATTTGGGGGATAATAAAAAGATTTTGTAATAAAATCTTTTGAAAAATACAAAATGTTATAGTACTCAGTTATACAATATCTACAGAAAAGTACTGTCACTTGATTAGCTAGTTAATCCTTACATGTCCAAAGAGCCTATTTTTTGGCTTTTCAAACCACCCCTCGAGTGCCAACGGCCTATTTATAGGCCTTGCATAAAATGTCATTCATCGATGACGTCACAAGTTCAATGATATGTATATATGTATATATATATATATTTTTTTTTTTATTCAGAACCTAACCCTTTACAACAGTGGTAAGCATCAACAGGTACCAATGTTTACGTCTTATAATCATAAATTATACAACTATATTAAAATGAGTATAAATCATACACGAACATTGAATACAACACATCTGTAATCATCAAAGAATAATAAAAACATCATAAAAGTCATAACATATTATCACAGAAACAATTGTGTCATTCTTCAATAAATTAATTTGATGTGGTTAAAAAATTAATGTTATTTTCCATAGACAATTTTTTTAACAGGAAGTCACATGTTGGGGTCTCAATTGGGAATTTTTTTTATTTTAATTCTTTTTAAGCAATTATTATCCGACAAAATATTTTTAGAACAAGAAAAAAATTAATTAGGAATTAATTTATAAGGATTGATCACAATTTTTTGTTCGGTTCATTCGAAATAAACTCAAAAATGTGGTACACACCCTTGCTAACCGAAAAAAATTGAGATCAATCTTTAATTAATTTTTTTTTATATACAATGTATATTTTTAATTGCACTTAATTATAAGTAAAATATAAGAATGACATATAAAATAAAAGAAACACAATATTAAGCGAGTTGAGTTTCTGATCATCTACACATGACTCAATTAAAATAGTTCGCTCTTTCATCATTTTACATAATAGTTTTTTTACTGAACTGGTCGAGCAAGAAATCAGCTTTTGAAAGGACGGTAGCTCTGAAAACGCAAGATCCGGATAAAACGATTTTATTACTGTTTCTATTTCTTCGAATAGTTCTTGTCTGATTATGATTGGTATATGCACTGCACATCAAATCAACTGAACGGCGTAACAAATCATTTAAAGAGAGATGTAAAGTAATCAAACATCTTTTCAATTCATTTACGGAGAAGTGCATTATTTCCAGTATTATAGTTAGATAGATATGTCACCCCACTCAGACACATTATCCTGATTCCGAGCCAATCAGTCTTTGCTCTTTCTCCTTAATGCTAAGTGCTTAGTGGAGAAGCAACAAATACCAATTCTATAGTCTTTGGTTTGACCCGATCGGGGATCGAACGCACGACCTATCGTATTCGACATTTTAATAACGATTATATGTATATATAGGGTTCAAATCCCGTCGAGGGAAGAACAAAAATGTGACAGATCTAAAATCTAATTCTAACACTGTTTGGTTTAATTTTCAGACGTATATATATATATATATATACATACGTCTGAAAATTAAACCAAACAGTGCTAGAATTAGATTTTAGAGCTGTCAAATTATTGCTCTTCCCTCGACAGGATTTGAACCCACACCATTGATACACTGCAGCACCATTCGCTTAGCCTTACGTCCAGCGCCCTAGACCACTCGACCACATCCACTCTCTATATATATAGGGTACCCTCTGAAATGGCCCCAACTTTCCGTTTGGGATTAGGAGTTATAAACTTGTGTTTAATTTAAAGGTCTAGACAGGGCCGCCAAGAGAATTTTTGGACCCCAGGGAAAAAGGAAACTTTGCCCCCCTCCTCCAATTCTCCAAATAATGATATTCAAATTAAGTCCACCACGGTGTGTCATAAGGAAGGAATCAGTACAGCAAAAATGAATTGATGAATTGTGATTTAGAAAACAGCTTTCTACTTGTTTATTTTTCTGGATCATTAATTATAATTATGATCTGGTACATTTATTAATAGATGCATTTTTATAAACTAAAAACAATAGTCAAATTATTTTATCGACAACCAAATATAAAACATATCTTCACTAATTTAATGCCCTAGGCACGTTTTAGTCTAAGTCTACAACATTTTTATTTGAAAAAGCATAGGGTAAAAACAACTTCAGCAGAAAATGTTACTCAGATAGGATTCTGAGGCTTTGGAAAAAATTACCAAGAGGAAAGCCTCGTGCCTCGTTTTACCCACTTGCCCTCATAAGAATATTAATCAGTTTAAAGTTAAACTGAAGTCAATATACCAAAATCTGGTAGAAACTACTTTTGATACCAACAACTATTGTAGGCCTACTTTGGTCAGTTGACTTGTGCGTGTTCGAGATGTCATCCTTTTTTTTTTTATCTCTCTCAGTCTCTCTCTCGACATCTTTTGTACCTACCCGCTCAGCATACCTTGATTATAATTTGTTTAATTTGTATGTTGCAATGTTTGACAATGACAATGTGGTGACTGACGAAGTGAAATTAATAAATAAATAAAAAATAAAGGGTCACCTGAACGGAATCAATTGAGCTTAACAAAAGTCTGATCATGTCTACTCACCATTATTGAGCCCCTACCCATGCAATCCTCGATCTGCTACTCTCAGAGGTAATTCTTAGGGACTTAGCCTGGGACCCCATTTCCTATGTATTTGTCTATAGCAAATCACTTAGGCCTACATATTTCAGAGCCCTTATATAAAAAATTAGTGGGGCCCCTCCACCTGCAACCCTCGATCTGCCAGTGTCAATGGTTGTTCTTAGGGGAGCCCAAGCAGTCGGGCTTGGCTCTCATTTGAGTCATTTAATATACATTTACAAGTTGAAAATCACTAAATATATGTACATGGCCCCCTAAACTCATCTCAGTGGGTCTGGGTCTAGGGTATGTACTTACATATGGTGCTATTGCCAATGCGTAAACCTACATAAAAAGGTCCTCCCGACATAAACAGAAATAGACTTGCACGTTTTGGAAAGAGGAAACAGCGAAACTGTATTCTCTGTACTACACCAAACATATGCTCTAGAGCAATCACTATATGCTCGAGATGTAATAGTGGTTCATGTCATGTGCTTGTATCGGCATTGAACTTTGAGAAACATATTAAACATATTGACAATTCATCACTTTTGTCAATATATATTTTTTAGATGGATAGATTAACGTGTTGAAAGAACAAAACTAATAACGGGTGAAAAAAAAACACAGATCACAGGCAATAATTAATCTGTTATATATCTTTGTTGAACTTTCTCATATATAAGGTTAAAATCCAACACTCATTACTCGGAGCTGGACTAGACAGATACTCATGTCATTTATGTCGATTCTTTCAACTTTACATGTGAATATTTACCATGCTTCCTCCATACTATTTGTTATTTAATGTTGATATATATAACAGAGAGTTATGGTATTTAACGTCACTTTCAACAATATTTAAGTTATATCGTGGTGGTCAGTTTTTTTTTGGTGGAGGAAACCGGAGTTATATATAACCCAGGGAAAACCATCAACCTACCCGAAGTCATCGAAAAACTTTATCACATAATGTTGTATCGAGTACACCTCGCCTGAGTGGGATTTGAACTCTCAGCGTTAGTAGTGATAGGCAGTGATTGCATAGCTAGTTATAAAAAAAATATCCAACTAACATAAGATCACGACCACGACGTATATTGGCATTGTTTTTTTAGGGCAAAAGCGTATGTCAAATTTTACATTTATTTCATTATTTCAAGTGTGATAAAATCGCATGCAATTTTACATGATTAGATTCAATAAAGTGTGGGGAAAAAACAAGTGTACAATTTTACATTAGACACAAAAAAGTTTTTTTTTTTTAAATACGTCAGTAATTTTCTATTTTACCCATTAAGGTCTGAAAAAAGATTGTGCAATTTTACATTGTAAATTTACAACCCACAAAGTCAAAACACGTGTGTGTAATTTTACATTGTAAATTTACAACCCACAAAGTCTACACACGTGTGTGTGCAATTTTACATTAGGTCATGTACTGTGACGTTTTACACTGATACGTCATGGTAAACAAATTTGAAGAAAGTCCTTTGGCACTGATCCGTGAAAAGGGCTTGGCATCCAAAGGGTTAAAGTTGTTCAGATAATTTTTGTCAACTTTGAGCTATTCCAATACCAATTTCACAGATTGAATTGCAAAACTGTAAATTGGTTGAGCAATTGCTTATCTGGAATGGCAAATTGGTCAGTATGAATGTTGCTGTTGAGTGACCAATCTGATAAACTCAGGTCAGGTAATAGGTAATTGTGAACATAAAAGGCGATAGTACAGTCACAGTATCATTTTGCAAAACAATTGCATTAAAATTGGATGAAAATTCAAAAAGTAACAAATTTAAAATTTTTCCCATTTGGGCTCCTTTATGTAAACAAAACCAGTATTAGTTGCATAATACCCTATGCCTTTTTGACAGGAATTTTGCTATAGGAATTCATTGCAAAAAACAATAAAATCATATGACAAATACTCTCTCCGTGTACAAATAACAGAAACATCACTGTTTGCTCCTTATGGCCTCTTGTTTGGAGAAACACTAGTTACAAAACCTCAAATCAATACCAAGCTTCATTCAGTACCAATGATCATTGTGTTCAAAACCATTCTGTCTACAGATGGATGACCATGTCGTATAAAAAAGTATGACCTATACTTTAACCAAAAAGTGGACATGGACGCACTGACACCAAGGGTACTCCAATAGTTCACTTTCTACTTTGAACAGGTGAACAAAACATGAAAACTGTCATAATATAAGATACTGAACTTAGTATCATCTACATCTAACTGTTTCAACTTAATCAATAAATAATAAAGTACAAATGCACGCTTTCTACTTAACACGTCCAAATTTCCATATTTTACACTTTCAGGACTACATGTATGTAAATTGACTAAAACATTTACAGAAGTGCTTGTCAAATCACAAGGGAAAATACACTAACACCTTTCAATATAAAATCTATTACTGATAATGACAATGTCACACTTAAAATTATTGAATGATTTGTATGCTTACTAACTATATAAAAGCTAAGATGGTTATATATCGAGGGCCAATATGGATCGAGGGATGATAACCAGGCCAATATGGAAATGCCCATGTATTAAACTATTTATTACATACTTCCAACATCTAGAAAAGAGACACCCATATTGGCCTGAGACGAAGTCGAGGCCCATATTGGCCCTGGCAATATGGGCCTCGATATGGAAATGATCTTGTAGTAATCCAATAAATGGTTATTTTCCCGACAGTTTACTTCCGGTCATATTGATCATACAAAAATGCCTTTATTTGTACTAAGTATGTAATAAATATATATAAAAACTTTACATTTTGATTCCGAACGTTTCGGCTGAACACAAATTTTATTGCAATGACAATTGTGATGAAAACACATAACAGTAGAATTACGTTACAATATAAACGATGTCATAATGTATGGCGCGAAAAAAACGTTATAGTAAACGGGTATTTGCAAACATTAGAGTCAGTAGTGTAAAAAAAAGGGGGGGTTGAATATTTGAAATGGTATATTTATTGTAGGTCTATTTGGCACTTTAGTCCATCAGGAGATAAAGTTTTTAGCTTCTTTATCCAGAAGTATTCCTTGACCTTCCTGTAGGTTTCATCTCCGTAAATTGTATAAACAAATTAATGAAAATATCATTCAAAAAATGGAAAATCAAATTAAGAAAATCGTTGAAGGTACGTACAAAAGACTAGCCCAGGGCTAGCATACTCCCAAATATTACTAGCCCGAATCTATGAACCACTAGTCCTGGTCAATACCGTGATTTCATGAATCCGACTTGCAGACTTGAACCCTTGTACAACATGTACAATGTATATTAGTTTAACTATCTTTCTTTTCAGATCTGGTATTGCATTTTAATTTCACTTATTTTCCACAGTTCAGGTCACTGAAAGGCCAAAAAAAAAATATTTGTGTTTATGGTCACATGTCAAAAAAATCTAGGTTCGGTCGGCATTATTTTTTTCTTTTTACTATCGGCAAAACCGGAAATAGTCGTTCCCGGTTCCGGAATCCGATATTTCATTTTCGAAATTTCGGGTATGCCGTCATTTGTTGAAGCTCTTTTATGACGAGAATACGCAGTTTTTCTACCTTCTTTGCTCTCAATTTCGACAAAAAGCTAGCGGCTGAATAAATAAAACATTGCTGCTGATTAAACAACATATATTACGAATTTAGTTTGTTACACATATTTTCATTGGTTCTTCAACCCTGAATTTCAGCATTCGGAAAACAGACGGGGTATATATTTCAGTCCCCAAAAACGATTAAAACATGTAAGACAAAACATTACGCTTCACTGAATCAATGATATAATACGGAATATAAAGGTATTTTTACCAAATTAAATGCTGTTTTTATACTCAAAACGGCTGCATGAACAACAAAATATTACAACGGTTAATTCCGTCACAAATTCCTGATCGATTCAGTAAACTCCTATGTTCCACGGCTGTACCATAACAAATAAACAAAACGTTGAGCCTTGAAAATTTTCGATGTCATGGGGCCACACCAAGGTTTTATTTACATGTTGTTAACATTTAAATTATTGAAACTGTTTCACAAACCCGTTGTTTTGTTATGTGATATATTAATGTTATATTTATAAAGTTTATAAAATTTACTACATATGAAACTGTATTGATTTAGAAATTTAGTACATTATTTTCCTTCATGAGACACCCCAGACATGAAATAGGACGCGACACATATTTTGACGTCATTGAAGAATGACGTCAAAGGTACGGAAACGGACATCTAGAGATACGAAAAATGAAAAGAAAAGAGGCAAATTTATTTAATACAGCTGGATGTTGTATTTAAAAAAAACCAATGGTTAAATCCGTAATATATCTGTTATTCAGCTATCAGACAGGGTATATAATGTGACATTCCCGGCTTATGATATATATTCCCTTCGGTTGCGCCTCAGGGAATATAGATCCTAAGCCGGGAATGTCACATTATATACCCTGTCTGATAGCTGAATAACATATAATAACATATATGAATATAAGTAGATACGCGAATATTGACAAGTTTGTCAATATCCGATATATATTTTTACTAGCCCGTCGGGCATACAGCTGATTATTTCAGCTAGCCCAAATGTGGAAATTACTAGCCCCGGGCGTCGGGCTAGGGGATTTATTAACCCCTGCAAATAGTATACACCCAAGAATTAAATTAGAACTTCGATATTCTACCGACTCTATTGAATTTCTGGACGTCCGCACTTCACTCATTAATGGTTACTTGAAAACTTTTTTTTATTCACGAAAGATACCAACAAACAACAATACCTCCATAATAGTTCAAACCATCCCAAAACAGTAAAGGAATCTATCCCCTTTGTCTTTATTTTAACCTTCCTACTCAGAATATTTTCAAAGACATATATCCATAATGGAACATATATTACATAAAACACCATACTTACTTTGCAGGATCTTTTGGACTAGCAATAAACTTAATACATTCACGCTTTAAAAATGACCGTTCAACCCATGATTTTTGGCCCTGAAAAAAAAAATCAATTAAATGTTAAATAATTTTTACAAGAAATCAATTATTAAAATAATAATTAAATGGCAATTCACACTTCATAGAATATATTTTCAACCACACTCCTTTCAAAATATGAGGTGGGTGGGTGGTAGGATTTTAAGAAATTATCTTTTTTAAAGTACAAAAATATGCGTTTTAAATACTGACTTTTGAAAACATTGAGAATTGTATATAATATCCTCATCAACAATGATATAGAGTAACACAACTGAAGTGTGTTCTAGATAGATGATTTTCACTTTTTCTGTATTGTTTTTATGACTTACTCAAAATGTTTGATGTTATTTTCAAACAGGAAATTAAAACTCTTTCTGTAGGAGTCAAATAATGTTACATTAACTTATCCTGAGAAAATCAGAGAAACAGAACAATTTCCTGATGTACAAAAATGTTCTTGCAGGTGTGAATAAGAATCCAGATTAAGTTGTAGAAGTGGCCTTCACAAGATTATACAAATAAGACTTTTCAGCAAATTCCAAGACATACAAATCTTTTCCATATGAAATATAATCCCTATGTGCATTTGCTAAAAAAAATCATTTCAATATAACATTCACATATTGTTTTCTGTCACTATATTAACTGTAAATTCAATATAACATTCACATATTGTTTTCTGTCACTATATTAACTGTAAACATTCAATATAACATTCATTTATACACAAAGGACACAAGCATAGATAATACGTTTATTACAAAAACAAACTAACATACTACTATATACAAAACATATATTTATTTGGCGTTTGGCTGTCTCAGTGTACTATCACAACATCCAGTATTTTAAATAGACAGATCGAGAATAGTGTGTCATTGTAGGCAAACTGCGGTTTGCTTGTCAAACATAACTTTAGACTGGAGGGAATCAGAGCGGCTGGAAGACGACCAGTGTCTGACCCAGTATAAAGCTACTACAAGACACCAAGCTATACCTCCCAGATTTCTTCATTCCTTGTTGAGCTGCGGCCCAGTTGAAGTATCAGAAAGGAATGTAGATATCTGGGTTGTAGAACTGTTAGCATAAACCTTTGTCCGAGAGAAGACTCAGAAAAGTGTGCAAGGTTTGTGCTATAAGTTAGGAGTGTTGTGACCTTAATTTCAACATAACCTCAAATTTGGAATTTATGATAGAAAAATCAGAAATTATCCCCGAAGTGAATACAACCACTGAGACAACAAATAATGAAAATATAATATATAATACATGTACATGTAGAATAAGAAATAATTTCATGACAGCTATTAAAGGTGGTGGATGGGGAGGAGGAGGATAACCCACAATGGCCGAAACAATGGGTAATGACTGAAAACAAAAGTATTTCGTGGTGTATGAAAAATACTATGGACTTAAGAGGTACCAAGAGGAGAAGCGAAATTTGTCCTTATGTGTATAAACCTGAATTATAAAAATAATTCTCATTTTATACACAAAGGACACAAGCATAGATAATACGTTTATTACAAAAACAAACTAACATACTACTATATACAAAACATATATTTATTTGGCGTTTGGCTGTCTCAGCGTACTATCACAACATCCAGTATTTTAAATAGACAGATCGAGAATAGTGTGTCATTGTAGGCAAACTGCGGTTTGCTTGTCAAACATAACTTTAGACTGGAGGGAATCAGAGCGGCTGGAAGAAGACCAGTGTCTGACCCAGTATAAAGCTACTACAAGACACCAAGCTATACCTCCCAGATTTCTTCATTCCTTGTTGAGCTGCGGCCCAGTTGAAGTATCAGAAAGGAATGTAGATATCTGGGTTGTAGAACTGTTAGCATAAACCTTTGTCCGAGAGAAGACTCAGAAAAGTGTGCAAGGTTTGTGCTATAAGTTAGGAGTGTTGTGACCTTAATTTCAACATAACCTCAAATTTGGAATTTATGATAGAAAAATCAGAAATTATCCCCACGAACAGATGTTGAGGTAAAAGGATAGGATCATTACCGAGACAGCTGGACCCCAAATTTAGATGAAATATTGACACTGATGTCAGTCATGAATGAAATACCGCTACGACCAGACTATAAAGGAAAACTTTACTACTAACCTAGAGTATATTCGTAAATGCTAGAAATACTACTAATAAAAATAATAATAAAACTACTAGTATATATATATGTAAATTGGATGTGAAATTAATAAGCAAAGGTGGTTTACTAGAATAGTAAATGCATAGATGAACTCCAGTTATAAATATAAAACCTAGCTCAAACGTGAAATTTTTCAACAGGAAAATAACCTTGCGGAAAATAGTGAGAGAAATTGTTACACTGATAATGCTCCAAATAGGAACTGTACGTGGCAAAGGAGAGCGTCTGCACATTGTAAAAACTATAGTACTAAGTTAGGTCCACAACACTATATTCTACAATATTGTCACGGAGACTCAACAGTTTATACATCCTCGCATTGAATCAAGAGTATCTGATCGTTGAGAAACTGATCAGATAGTTACATAGTATATTACACAACTAAGTTCTTTCACCACTTCTGTCACTGAGAGGTTATTAAATGACTACTAATATAAAATGAATGTCAGTTTAGTAGTTTAAAGTACGAAACATAAGAATATGAATCACTGAAGCAGCAAATGAGTTATTGAAAATGTTAGCTTGGTTATCGTTTCGATCGAGAGCGTCTGTGCATTGGAAAAAACACTGAAATTCAATTAATGTTCCTGATATCCTGACCAGGAACCTGACTTTCACTCGAGAGCATCTGCTTCTATCACGACCAGTTAAATAATGACGATACTAATCAAAACATAACAATAATAAAACTGTGGAAACATATTACCACTAATTCTAGAACTAGATAATATTTCATATCCTATATACATGTACAATGTAGGTAGTAGAGGATTGATCATTATTATGCCCCTGCTAATAAAACACATACAAGTATATCACAAAACTTAGGGGATTATTATGCCCCTGAATGACGTGGGATATACGGTACATTGTACATATCCCTGCACTAACATTCACATCTTCAAACTATTCAGTCGCTAGTGCTACTTCTTCAGGATCAATGAATCAATGATGATGAAATCCACGTGCTAATAATAGATATAAAAAGGGGGATTATTATGCCCCTGCACTAAGAGATTACTTTGAGTGAAAGTGGTGCACCACATATTCTATTCCATACAAATATCACTGTGATCCTGAATGTATTCACAGTAAACTTGATTACATAAAATCAGCACAGGTCTCGGATCATGTTTCTAGCTATGTACCTTTAGTTATCAATTTCTAATTTATTAATGCGAGTTGAGCTTGTTTTATAGTAGATAACGGCGTATGAATATAACGCGTGTAGTCACTATATTAACTGTAAACATTCAATATAACATTCACATATTGTTTTCTGTCACTATATTAACTGTAAATTCAATATAACATTCACATATTGTTTTCTGTCACTATATTAACTGTAAAAATTCAAGACATTCACCTTAACAATCAGTATTCAATCTTTTATAGACAACTCAATAAATGTACTAAAAACACAAAAAGTACAATATAATAAGATATCCCATCAAAACACAATAAATGTACTAAAAAACACATAGAAAGTACAATATAATAAGATATCCCATCAAAACACAATAAATGTACTAAAAAACACATAGAAAGTACAATGTTATAGGGTTATTGCATGAATATTGGTGAATATTGTCCCTAGCAGTATATCATTTTGCACGAGCTGACCAAATCCTCATTTTCTTTTAAGGCTGTTAGACGACACCTCTATTTAAAAGTTATATATATGTTGTGTACAAGTTGTAAGTTTGTACAAATTATAATTTGTATGAAAATTCTGTACAAATTATAATTTGTATTTTAGGTTTGTACAAATTATAATTTGTATGAAATTAGAGAATACAAATTATAATTTGTACAAAATCAGCCTAAAAATCACTTATAACTTGTACAATTTTTTACCTATTTGCAACTGTTCAAAACACATTAACAATATTTTACAAAATCATGTCAAAAGTACTCTTAGTTCAGTCAACTTCCAGTTTTCAAATTTACTTGTTTGAGCATGTCATAGAACCATGACAACGTGAAATACACAGGATATTTTTTTTTGCACTTGCATTTTGAAGTTTTGCAACCACCTTTGCACTTGCAACTCAGATAACACTGACCTCCAGTTTTTGAAATTTTGTGGAATCGGAATTATTACATTGTTTCCAACAGAAAGTTCACTTAACTTTCGTTTTGTGGATCTCATCAGTTTCTCGGCCTGAATTTGCTGTCCTGATAGGGCTCGTTTTCGTGCATGTTGAAAAATTGGCTTGTCTTCTTCTATACCCAAGGAATTACTTCCTCAGCTAGAGACTGAATTAGACCTTGAACAAATATTAGCAGATGCAGGTGAAGGTGATACAACAGATGGCACAACTGATGACGATGAATCTGCTATCTCCACCGATATATCTGAGGCAGATACAGATTCCAATATTCCCTCTGCCAACGCACTTCAGTCTACATCATCTTTAGTTACCACTGAAATCGCCCCTAATAGTGAGGAAACACCAGTTGTTCAAATACTAAATCCTACCAATTCTGATAATGATGTTCAGTTGGTTGAACCGGTCAAGGATACAGCTACGTCTGAAATTGCAACAGACATCACAGAAACGCCTATTCAACATGCACGAAAACGAGCCCTATCAGGACAGCAAATTCAGGCCGAGAAACTGATGAGAACCACACAACGAAAGTTAAGTGAACTTTCTGTTGGAAACAATGTAATAATTCCGATTCCACAGTGTGATCGTGGACCAACAGATCCTAGAAATATATTGGGTGTAATTGAAGAGGTGTCTGAGTATGGCTATCGTGTTGGCACTTCTGTTGGGACATTGTCAGGGTATCTTTGCAGGAACCAAAGAGAAGCTGTAAATGATACGAGTCTTAGCATCTCAATGATTCCATCTCTACAACTATCCTTGCATGAGGCAGTTTGCAAAATTTCAAAAACTGGAGGTCAGGGTTATCTGAGTTGCAAGTGCAAAGGTGGTTGCAAAACTTCAAAATGCAAGTGCAAAAAAAATATCCTGTGTATTTCACGTTGTCATGGTTCTATGACATGCTCAAACAAGTAAATTTAAAAACTGGAAGTTGACTGAACTAAGAGTACTTTTGACATGATTTTGTAAAATATTGTTAATGTGTTTTCTTCTTTATTAAAATCAGTTTGTATTCATATTAAGAATTCCTTCATTTTGAACAGTTGCAAATAGGTAAAAAATTGTACAAGTTGTAAGTGATTTTTAGGCTGATTTTGTACAAATTATAATTTGTATTCTCTAATTTCATACAAATTATAATTTGTACAAACCTAAAATACAAATTATAATTTGTACAGAATTTTCATACAAATTATAATTTGTACAAACTTACAACTTGTACACAACATATATATACTGACTCGGTAATAATACACGACATGTGTAGACTGTACAGAAAATGGCTTCTTCTGACTCCAACTCGGAGCAAGCTGACAATAGCTATTACACAGAAGAAGTACTGGTAATGAAACTCTTCGCTTCCGACAGTGAAAGAGTTCTCATGCTTCTCTAATATAGATGTAAATAGTAATGCTGACACAGCAAAAAGTTTGAATGTAAACAAAAAATCTGACATAACGAATACGTTTGACGGATATGGTAAAAATAAGAAGGAGAAGGCCCCAATGAAGCACAAGAACATACCACCAAACAACAAAGATATTTCTAAAAAGAAAAGCATAGAGAAAATGAAATGGATAGACAAGATGAATTCAGAAACCTATATAATATGCTGGAAGGGTTTTTAGAATCATATATTCTGAATGAAAAATCCAGTTGTAATCCGAACACGTATTATGAGGAACTGAAAGTTCACACACATAATGTAGTTTTGGAGAGTGAGTCAGTGAATCCATATGATTTTTCAATTTTCAATCAGGTATATCAAATATAAATTCTGATTCTACATTTTTATTTCTGTCACAGAAATAAAAATGTAGAATCAGAATTTATATTTGAAGTCCCAAATTTTTTTCAGGACGATATAAAATACCAGAAAATATTGCAGAAATGGTAAACACAATTGCCTGAAAAAAGGCAAACCTAGATGATATTGTGAAGGAAAGTAAGATTCCTATTAACTGCAAGAATTTTATACATGTATCTCCAAGACTTAATGCAGAATTATGGTCGTTTTTGCAAAAACATGTAATGTCATTAGATTTAGTTATGCAAAATATCAAACAAATTTTGGGCTTGGGTATTGTGCCAGTCATTCGTTTGACGGAACAATTGTCAAAAAAGGAATTTGATGTTAATGAGTTGAGAGAATTCACTTCAAATGCTTTGACTGTTCTGAGTAGTGTCTTTTTTTAAATGTCAAACGCTCGAAAAATGACACTAAAACCCCACAGAGAACCCTAAATATCATCTCCTATGCAATAGGAACGAGGAAATTTGGTTAAATCTGTTTGGTGACGATGTGGCCAAACGTATTAAGGAGATAAATGAGACCCAAAAATTACAAGGGTACATGTTTAGAAGACCAGGTGGTTCAAAAAACTACTTTGTGACCCGGGCAGCCGGGGCAAGAGGAGGTTTTTGCAGGGGACATTACAATCATATCTCAACAACCACCAGAGTCAGGGGATGGACAGATCAAACCTCAACAGAGGGGGTTACAGAGGCAGAGGTCAGGGCTTTTATACTCGATGCCCAAAAGAGATACTAAGAAAGGTAACATTTATGGCAGGCTCTGTCATGGTGAAAAGATACATTATATGAGTTTACTTGTCTAGTTTTTGGTTTAAGCACAGTGCCTCGAGTGTTTACAAAGGTGATGAAGGTGATATTTTCTCAATTAAGAAAATGTGGCATTAGCTCATTTTTCTATATTGATGATCCACTCTTGCAAGAACAGTGAGTGAGTCATATCAAAAATGTTTTGAGAATACAGTGATGTTGAGAGATCTTTAGGATTTAAAGTAAATGAGGAAAAATCAGTATTTATTCCAACTCAAAGAATTGTTTTCTTAGGATATATTATTGATTCAGTAGAATTCAAAGTTTTCTTGCCGAAAGAAAAAAAATAGAGAAAATAATCAAATTTTCTAGGTATATATCAGATGCTAAGGATGTCTGTATTGGAATAATTTCATCTTTGATAGGTCTCTATTCCTCATCAAGGTGTGTAATTTTGCTACCACCATTGTTTTCTAGATATCTTGATATTGAGAAGTGTGATGCACTTCAGAAAAATTGTTCAAATTATGATGCAAAGATTACATTAACAAACTTAGCTAAACAAGAGATAGTTTGGTAGATTGAAAATATTGTTAATTCTAATGGAAAAATGATCAATTATGGATCTCCAACATATTATCTGGAAACTGATGCTTCCATGCAAGGTTGGGGAGCTGTTTTTGAACAGAGTAAAACTCAGGGTATATGGAGTACACACAGCAAAAATTTTCATATAAATGTTCTAGAAATGCTAGCAGTGAAATATGCTTTACTTTCACTTTGTAGTCAAGTCAACAGTTGTCATGTTTATATCAAGTCTGATAGTGTGACAGTAGTACATTAGCAAAATAACATGAGTGGTTAGTGTGAGAACATTATTATCAAAATAACATGAGTGGTTAGTGTGAGAACATTATTATCAAAATAACATGAGTGGTTAGTGTGAGAACATTATTATCAAAATAACATGAGTGGTTAGTGTGAGAACATTATTATCAAAATAACATGAGTGGTTAGTGTGAGAACATTATTATCAAAATAACATGAGTGGTTAGTGTGAGAACATTATTATCAAAATAACATGAGTGGTTAGTGTGAGAACATTATTATCAAAATAACTTGAGTGGCTAGTGTGAGAACATTATTATCAAAATAACATGGGTGGTTAGTGTGAGAACATTATTATCAAAATAACATGAGTGGTTAATGTGAGAACATTATTATCAAAATAACATGAGTGGTTAGTGTGAGAACATTATTATCAAAATAACATGAGTGGTTAGTGTGAGAACATTATTATCAAAATAACATGAGTGGTTAGTGTGAGAACATTATTATCAAAATAACATGAGTGGTTAGTGTGAGAACATTATTATCAAAATAACATGAGTGGTTAGTGTGAGAACATTATTATCAAAATAACTTGAGTGGCTAGTGTGAGAACATTATTATCAAAATAACATGGGTGGTTAGTGTGAGAACATTATTATCAAAATAACATGAGTGGTTAGTGTGAGAACATTATTATCAAAATAACATGAGTGGTTAATGTGAGAACATTATTATCAAAATAACATGAGTGGTTAGTGTGAGAACATTATTATCAAAATAACATGAGTGGTTAGTGTGAGAACATTATTATCAAAATAACTTGAGTGGTTAGTGCAAGAACATTATTATCAAAATAACATGAGTGGTTAGTGCGAGAACATTATTATCAAAATAACATGAGTGCTTAGTGTGAGAACATTATTATCAAAATAACATGAGTGGTAAGTGTGAGAACATTATTATCAAAATAACTTGTGTGGTTAGTGTGAGAACATTATTATCAAAATAACTTGAGTGGCTAGTGTGAGAACATTATTATCAAAATAACATGAGTGGTTAGTGTGAGAACATTATTATCAAAATAACATGCGTGGTTAGTGTGAGAACATTATTATCAAAATAACATGAGTGGTTAGTGTGAGAACATTATTATCAAAATAACATGAGTGGTTAGTGCGAGAACATTATTATCAAAATAACATGAGTGGTTAGTGTGAGAACATTATTATCAAAATAACATGAGTGGTTAGTGTGAGAACATTATTATCAAAATAACATGAGTGGTTAGTGTGAGAACATTATTATCAAAATAACATGAGTGGTTAGTGTAAGAACATTATTATCAAAATAACATGAGTGGTTAGTGTGAGAACATTATTATCAAAATAACATGAGTGGTTAGTGTGAGAACACTATTATCAAAATAACATAGGTGGTTAGTGTGAGAACATTATTATCAAAATAACATGAGTGGTTAGTGTGAGAACATTATTTGAACACACAAAAGAAATTTGGCTATGGGCAAATCAAAGAGTATTTTCATCACTGCTGTTCATATACCAGGGAAGGAAAATGTAATTCCAGATAATTTATCTAGAATATTTAGTGATTCTTCTGAATGGAAATTGAATGATGAGGTTTTTCATGCAGTATGTACAACATTTTTCACACCTGACATAGATTTATTTGCTTCAAGACTTAATAGTCAATAAGATAGATTTGTATCTTGGTTTCTGGATCCAGAAGCAATTGCTTCAGATGCTTTTTCTATTAAATGGAGTTCTTATATGCCTTATATTTTTCCTCCTTTCAATGTAATTTAAGAAATATTAAGAAAAATCGAGGAAGACAAAGTAGGCATGGAATTAATGATTGTACCAATGTGGCACACTCAGTCTTGGTTTCCAAGATTGCTCAACTGTTTAAAGTATCCAGTTGTTCTACCTTTTCACAGAGATCTATTAAGGCTTCCACACAACAACGAATTTCATGTAATGAACAAAAGAAAGTTGTTTCTAGTCGTTTGTTGTGTATCGGGAAATCCCTCAAGAATCAGGGAGCTTCAAAATTTGCTAGAGAAATCATCGATATGTATCACTCAAGGAGACTCTCCACATCATAACAATATGAATTTCAGTGAAAAATATAGTGTGTTTGGTGTACTAAATGGGAAATTAATTCTGTCAAATCAACTGAGATACAATTGATCTATTTTTTAGGAGAACTTTTTAGATGTCAAGTCATACAGTTGTATAAATACATATAAAAGTGCTATTAGCCAGACCTTGGCATCATATGGTAATACTAAACTAATTGAAAATGCAATGATTTCTAGATTCATGAAAGGTGTCTTTAATTTAAGACCTCCTCTTCCCAGATACAAGTTTACATGGGATGTTAGTAAAGTTCTTAATTATTTAGCAGATTTGTATCCATTACAAACCTTAAGTCTAAAAGAACTGACAATAAAACTTGCCGTTTTATTATCTTTAAGTACAGCCCGAAGGGCTCAGACTTTAGTGACTTTAAGTGTAGATAATATGTACTGTCTGTATGTAGAGATTCAGTTTCTTTTTTGACAACATCTTTAATGAAAACCTCAAAGTTAGGAAGAACTGCACAAACAATTGTGCTAAATAAATATGAAAAAAAAGAGCTATGTCCTGTTTATACAATTAAAAAGTATTTAGAAAGAACTAAAAAAATAAGAAAATCAAATAAAGTTTTGATTTCACTCAGAACACGTCAGAAAGATTCTACAAGTACTTTAGCTTGATGGCTAAAAATTGTATTAAAGTCATCTGGCATTGATTCAAGTGTATTTAAGACCCATTCATTCAGAAGGGCTTCAGTATCTGCAAGTCAGGTGTTACACTAAATGACATTATGAAAACAGCAAACTGGCAATCTGCAAAAACTTTCAAAAAGTTTTATCTTCGAGAAACTGAAGCAGATAGTCTAAATGACAATTGTAATAATGTTGTTAATAAGGTAAGTACTATCCATCAATAGGTAAACCATGTTCTTACAGGAATTTGCTAAGTTGGACAGATGTACAGACTATGTCATTGTATGGATGAATACTGATGCCATCACCAAGGAATACGGTGGATTTGGACTTTGTTTTTCATTTGAATGGACTAATTTATGTGAATGGACTAATTGTGTTTATGAGAATGACATTATTTAAATATTATTATAATACAAGGGATATAAAATTGTATCATTAATAATAAATTAATAAATAATAAATTCAGATTTTCTATTTAAAATAAATCTCATTTACAAAACCACTGATATTTGTTCAATTTTTAACGCTGATTTAAGCTTTAGTCGCAACAATTTTTTATTTTTCTCTTTAAACTGTCGAAAGACAACATTTATCTAACTGTAAAATTCACTAATAAAATTCACACACCCCCCCCCCCCCTTTTTTTTGTTCTTGTTTAAATCAATGATCAACAATATTCCAGAATCAAACAAATGAATAAATATAACATAGATTTCTTTTACATGCATCTTATTACCATGCGGTGTCAGTGTGTTTTAAATTGGTCATCCAATCAGGATGCTCATTATTCTTGTCCAAGATAAAAATACATCGCTAAAATTACCTGTGAGAAAGTCGCCGTCCAAACTCATATCAATACCTGTGGGTGTTTCCCCACTTCAACTCGTAAATTTACATAGAAATCGGAGATATTTCGTCATAAAACTTCACACATGGTTTTGTCTATCTATTGCATTTATCAATATTGTATGAGTATCAACAGTTTTTTCAACACCGTATCTGTTTCTCGATACAGCCGCCCGATTACAGTGACCCGTGACCCAGATTAGCACATCTCAGCAGTTTTTTTTTATTAATAAGGTTGTTTAATCATGTACTTTAATAAATGTTTAACACTTGTATGTGTACTTTTATAACAATACGAATTTCATCAATTTGAGAAAATAGAATTTGGTTGTATTCTTTTCTTTCTGTTTGCAAATGTTTTGGTCTGAAAGCTTTAAAGATTCCAATTTAACCTGAGAAATGCAATATGGCTTACAATATAGAATCACCCATCATACAAGAAGGATGTGAAGGATGAGGGGCATTCTCTGAGGAAGCCAGGAGGCTTTGAGGGTTAAAATTCCCTCCCTTCTGCAGTTTTTCACTTACTACAAAGACTAAAATTAGTTATGAACCCTTCCGAAAATGAGACCAATAAATTTCCTCAAGAACTGCTTATGTTCATCAGGTTTATTGATAATTACAGTACATCTGTTTGCTTTAAAATGAGGATTTGGTCAGGGATTATCTGGCTAATTATAGGGCACGGTTGAGTGATTTTGCTTTACCTGTGATTAGTCACCCATATAAAAGGTCTTCTATGAAGGAAATATTTCAATTTAACCCTCAAATCCTCCTGGCTTCCTCATAGAATACCCCTCATCCTTCAAATCCTTATTGGATGATGGGTCATTAATGTGGCAAAGGCTTTGACATAAACAAACTGCCATTAGTGTGGCAAAGGCTTTGACATAAATGAATTACCATTAGACCTACCAAGTTTTAGTTCATTTGGCTGAGAGGTTTCAGAGGAGAAGATTAAAATGTGAAAAGTTAACAGACGACGGACGCCAAGTGATGGCAAAAGCTCACGTTGCCTTTGGCAAGGTGAGCTAAAAACTGTAAGGATTTGCTTAAGTTATTATAAGGGATTTAACAATGATTTTGTTATGCTTTGGAGGTTTTTTGAGATGAGGAAATTAGTTCATTATTGTGTAATAATGTAAAAATTTATGATGAATATTTAATTTTGTTGATAGAAAAAGCAAAAACAGACCAGAATAGAAATGAGAATGAGGTCCTTATATCTAATGGAAACACAATAGCATGCCCTTTTTCAATGTTTAATAGATATTTAGGTCTAAAAATGTTTGTAAATTGATATACAAAAACAAAAAGCTAAGTTACACTGCTGCATGGCAAAGTATTATTTCAAGGTTGAAGTTAGTAGCCAAAGATTTGAATTTAGGATTACACTCCATGCGCTCGGGAGGGGCAACAGCTGTGGCAAACACCAACAATAATGAGAAATATTGGAAGAGGCATGGCAGGGGGAAGAGCGATACCAGTAAAAATGGTTACATTGTAGATTCAGTCGCTAATAGGCTCGAGGTCACAAAGAAGTTAGGGTTATAAATTTTATTTACGTATAAACTACCATTTAGTTTTAATTATGGTAGATTTTTTATGGCTTCAACTCTTTTTAAATGGTTCCCCCTAACTTTGTAAGTATATCGTACATTGGCTAAAATAATTCTATCTTATTTTATTTATTATTAATCGTTGTCAAACAGGAAGTTTTTGACAATCTGGTATGATGAGATTGTCGACAAGAAGAGTTTGAAGATACCCAAGGGGTAATTAGATAAATTGAGTATCTGGCACAGAGTTTATTAAACTTTGTTGGTTTTATTGGAGAATAGAGAATACATCGATTTTCCCCACGTTTCGAATAGTAATAGCCAGAAAATATTGTATTGTTGTTTCAAGGTTAAAACCAGGTGATCGCTTTCAACCAATAGGAATTGGCTATTTTTAGATTGTGATAGGTGTGTTTGCGACAAGTCAAAATTTCCATATTGAATTTTTGTTTATAATTTAATTCATGATGTCTGCTATTCATAGGATTTATTTATAAGAGTATTTTATACAAATTGGTTTTGTATATACATACATTTTTTAAAGAAAATTCAGCATATTCAGTCAGTATGGTTTTCACGCTGTACCCCAGAGGCGGTCTGACGACAGGTTATTTGCCGCGAGAACACAGGTTCCCAGAGTTACAATCTCTGGTTTTTCCTGAGCGTGCCTTGGCCGTTGGTACAGGGTTTTTGAATTTTCTTGTATTGCTTTATTATGATATTGTCAATGAATGAAGAGAGATAAAATACACATATATAGTTTGAAGATACCAAAGGGGTAATCAGATAAATTAAGTATCTGGCACAGAGAGTTTATTAAACTTTGTTGTTTTTATTGGAGAATAGAGAATACACTACCATTAGTGTGGGAAATGGCTTTGACATAAATAAACTACCATTAGTGTGGAAAATGGCTTTGACATAAATAAACTACCATTAGTGTGGCAAAGGCTTTGACATAAATAAACTACCATTAGTGTGGCAAAGGCTTTGACATAAATAAACTACCATTAGTGTGGAAAAGGCTTTGACATAAATAAACCACCATTAGTGTGGAAAATGCTTTGACATAAATAAACCACCATTAGTGTGGAAAATGGCTTTGACATAAATAAACTACCATTAGTGTGGAAAATGGCTTTGACATAAATAAACTACCATTAGTGTGGAAATGGCTTTGACATAAATAAACTACCATTAGTGTGGAAAATGGCTTTGACATAAATAAACTACCATTAGTGTGGCAAAGGCTTTGACATAAATAAACTACCATTATTGTGGAAAAGGTTTTGACATAAATAAACTATCATTAGTGTGGAAAAGGTTTTGACATAAATAAACTACCATTAGTGTGGAAAAGGTTTTGACATAAATAAACTACCATTAGTGTGGAAAAAGCTTTGACATAAATAAACTATCATTAGTGTGGAAAAGGCTTTGACATTAATAAACTACCATTATTGTGGAAAAGGTTTTGACATAAATAAACTACCATTAGTGTGAAAAAGGCTTTGACATAAATAAACTACCATTAGTGTGGGAAAAATTTTGACATAAATAAACTACCATTAGTGTGGAAAAGGTTTTGACATAAATAAACCACCATTAGTGTGGAAAAAACTTTGACATAAATAAACTATCATTAGTGTGGAAAAGGTTTTGACATAAATAAACTACCATTAGTGTGACAAAGTCTTTGACATAAATAAACTCACATAAGGGTAATAACAAAATTACCGAACTCCGAACAATCTAACAAAGGGAAAGTCAAAACTCATAAGTATATAAACAGACAAAATCAGTCAACAACCGGAAAACTGTGAAAACCGTAATGACCCTGACTTGGTACAGGCATTTCTAAAGAAATGGTGGGTTGAATCAGATTTTAAAGTGCCAAACCTCCCCCTTTCATTACGGCTCAAAGTTTCCGTCTGTCACTATAACAGTATTTACAACAATACTTGAACAAAACAGGTAAAACAGTTGTCAAATCAGCGCCAAACTCAGTGAAGTAAATGTCAAAAACACTTTTACGTCACACATTGATAACAAAAATATTTTTGACATTTTTGTTGAAACCTTATCTTTATACATTTTCACTATATGAAAATCCATCGTTTATAATCTTTTCTGCAGAGACGGAATATATTTCGATAAGATCTTGGTATCGGAATATAAACTTTTTAAGAGATCGAATAAGGCATATCTTTTAATAGCCCTGGTCCAGTAGCCTGTTTCTCAGATGAAGATGACGTTTCAGGAAATCAGAATAATAGCTACTGGCCCTTGCATAACGAATCAATTGCGAGATGTAAACACCATATGCAGGAGAAGCTGGTATATTGCTGCACATATTTGGAAAATTTATGATCTTAAAATTGAAGTCGTCCCGTTTATCATAAATGTTAGTACTGATTTGACCACTGTCGTCAAATTTGAGGTATAAGTCCAAAAATGATGCGGACGAAGCAGTATCTGTGGTCTCTTTAACTTCCCGCTCTGGAGGATATATCAATGGTAGAAATTCTGCAAATCTAGAATTATTGATAGATAAAACGTCATCAATATACCTGTATGTGAAATTAAAGGCTCTAGCCTCATGAATCTTCTTATCTTTTACATGTTAAAGCCACATATTTAGAATATTACATCTTTTCTTATATGCAATGGAAAATGAAATCAAAAACTAAATATAATTGTAAACAGTAAAACAAATGTATATCTCTTTTCTTTTATTTACATAACATTAAAAACAATTTTTTTTAATTATCTTAAATGAATATTACAACATTCAAATATCAAATACTTTCCTTGCGGTTGACATTTGATCGAAATATTTCATGTTTTGAATAATTAATTAAAGATACCTAAGTGCAATTAAGAAGATCTATTGAGAAACTCATCAACTGATAAAAATCCAGTACATATCAGAATTTTATTTTTCTCCTCGTACAAATTACAAATCTCTTTTACAGAACCTATAGAGTTACAAATTATACAGAAATATTTTCACAAAATTGCTAAATTATTCAAATTAACAATACTGCACTTTTACATAGAAAGTGGAAGCTTTACAGTGAGTGTTTCTTCTAGACAACTCTGTCAAAGAACACAGAAATTTCCCTCATATGAAATACAAATTATATAACATGGGACATGACAAAAATGTATAATTGTTCCTAATAATAAACAGAAGATACATTGTAAGAAGCTACCAAGGACTAAATAAGTTACTTGCACCAAACTGACACAAAAGGTCATTAATGCCTTTAAGCAAGCTTTCTTACATACATCTGTCATTAAAAAAAAAAACATGGTTTTCTGTCATGATCTTGGGAATAATTTAGTTTGTTCATAATAAATATAATTTACAATTCAATCAGCTTCTTGAAAAAATTAAACAATCAAGACAACAAATTTTTACAAGTCCTAATAAATCAACAATTATGGAATATGTAGGAGGGGTATCTGGAAAGTTCTGAGAATCGGCTCATTTAAACCAACTATATAATGTGATCTAAAAATGTATAATGAAAGTCCCTCAAAGAATTCTCCATTGGCATCTACACACTTTTTGAGAGTTACAATCCATTTAGAAAACACTGCTTTATAGTCATTTTGAGGGATGGTGTTCATACACTGAAATACAGAACTTCCAACAACAAGATAACTTTCAAATCGTTTACCCCCGAGGCATTCTTTGATGACTGGGTTCAACCGAAAGTTACAGGAAGCGAGATCTGGACTATATGGAGGATGTGGTAAAGTCTTGATTCCATGTGTGTCAAGGTATTCTGTCACCATGTCAGACTTATGAGCAGGTACATACAACAAGTATACAACAAGTGGATACCATGGGCATGGGTACCAGTGGATAAACAGCCATTGTTGCAATATTGCACAATCTCTGGCAGAACTGTTGTGGCATAAATTGTCCAGTGACATTAGCACATTCTGGTACAGGAATATGAGTTACAGGTCCTTTTGCATCAAAGAACAACGCATACAGAATCCTCTGAGCAGTTTGACTTTGACACCCGTATTTTAGCATACTCAATTTTCAGCCATATTCAATATAAACAACATGAACTTTTTCCTGTCTTTGTAACTTTATAACACAATCATTAGAATTAGGAAAAAGAAGTCTAAGTTGGAAAAAAAAAATTCCCTATTTTATATGCATGCATGTTAATTATTTTGTAATATTTGTATTTACTTGACTCACACGATTGTAACATGTAAATAAAGAATTAAATCTTTACGGGTAAATTATTGTCTAAATGTCTAGAGAATGGGCTCCGGCACACTCATTCATAAGATTAAATCTTTACAGGTAAATTATTCCCTAAATGTCTTTAGACAATGGGCTCCGGCACACTCATTCATAAGATTAAATCTATACAGGTAAATTATTGTCTAAATGTCTTTAGAGAATGGGCTCTGGCACACTCATTCATAAGATTAAATCTTTACTGGTAAATTATTGTCTAAATGTCTTTAGAGAATGGACTCTGGCACACTCATTCATAAGATTAAATCTTTACTGGTAAATTATTGTCTAAATGTCTTTAGAGAATGGGCTCTGGCACACTCATTCATAAGATTAAACCTTTACAGGTATATTATTGTCTAAATGTCTTTAGAGAATGGACTCTGGCACACTCATTCATAAGATTAAATCTTTACAGGTAAATTATTGTCTAAATGTCTTTAGAGAATGGGCTCCGGTACACTCATTCATAAGATTAAATCTTTACTGGTAAATTATTGTCTAAATGTCTTTAGAGAATGGGCTCTGGCACACTCATTCATAAGATTAAACCTTTACAGGTATATTATTGTCTAAATGTCTTTAGAGAATGGACTCTGGCACACTCATTCATAAGATTAAATCTTTACAGGTAAATTATTGTCTAAATGTCTTTAGAGAATGGGCTCTGGCACACTCATTCATAAGATTAAATCTTTACAGGTAAATTATTGTCTAAATGTCTTTAGAGAATGGGCTCTGGCACACTCATTCATAAGATTAAATCTTTACAGGTAAATTATTGTCTAAATGTCTTTAGAGAATGGGCTCCGGCACACTCATTCATAAGATTAAATCTTTACAGGTAAATTATTGTCTAAATGTCTTTAGAGAATGGACTCTGGCACACTCGTTCATAAGATTAAATCTTTACAGGTAAATTATTGTCTAAATGTCTTTAGAGAATGGACTCTGGCACACTCATTCATAAGATTAAATCTTTACAGGTAAATTATTGTCTAAATGTCTTTAGAGAATGAGCTCCGGCACACTCATTCATAAGATTAAATCTTTACAGGTAAATTATTCTCTAAATGTCTTTAGAGAATGGACTCCGGCACACTCATTCATAAGATTAAATCTTTACAGGTAAATTACTGTCTAAATGTCTTTAGAGAATGGGCTCCGGCACACTCATTCATAAGATTAAATCTTTACAGGTAAATTATTGTCTAAATGTCTTTAGAGAATGGACTCTGGCACACTCATTCATAAGATTAAATCTTTACTGGTAAATTATTGTCTAAATGTCTTTAGAGAATGGACTCTGGCACACTCATTCATAAGATTAAATCTTTACAGGTAAATTATTGTCTAAATGTCTTTAGAGAATAGACTCTGGCACACTCATTCATAAGATTAAATCTTTACTGGTAAATTATTGTCTAAATGTCTTTAGAGAATGGACTCCGGCACACTCATTCATAAGATTAAATCTTTACAGGTAAATTATTGTCTAAATGTCTTTAGAGAATGGGCTCCGGCACACTCATTCATAAGATTAAATCTTTACTGGTAAATTATTGTCTAAATGTCTTTAGAGAATGGACTCTGGCACACTCATTCATAAGATTAAATCTTTACTGGTAAATTATTGTCTAAATGTCTTTAGAGAATGGGCTCCGGTACACTCATTCATAAGATTAAATCTTTACTGGTAAATTATTGTCTAAATGTCTTTAGAGAATGGGCTCTGGCACACTCATTCATAAGATTAAACCTTTACAGGTATATTATTGTCTAAATGTCTTTAGAGAATGGACTCTGGCACACTCGTTCATAAGATTAAATCTTTACAGGTAAATTATTGTCTAAATGTCTTTAGAGAATGGACTCTGGCACACTCATTCATAAGATTAAATCTTTACTGGTAAATTATTGTCTAAATGTCTTTAGAGAATGGACTCCGGCACACTCATTCATAAGAATAAATCTTTACAGGTAAATTATTGTCTAAATGTCTTTAGAGAATGGGCTCCGGCACACTCATTCATAAGATTAAATCTTTACAAGTAAATCATTGTCTAAATATCTTTAGAGAATGGACTCTGGCACACTCAGTCATAAGATTAAATCTTTACAGGTAAATTATTGTCTAAATGTCTTTAGAGAATGGGCTCCGGCACACTCATTCATAAGATTAAATCTTTACAGGTAAATTATTGTCTAAATGTCTTTAGAGAATGGACTCTGGCACACTCATTCATAAGATTGAATCTTTACAGGTAAATTATTGTCTAAATGTCTTTAGAGAATGGGCTCCGGCACACTCATTCATAAGATTAAATCTTTACAGGTAAATTATTGTCTAAATGTCTTTAGAGAATGGACTCTGGCACACTCATTCATAAGATTAAATCTTTACAGGTAAATTATTGCCTAAATGTCTTTCAGAGAATGGGCTCCGGCACATTCATTCATAAGATTAAATCTTTACAGCTAAATTATTGTCTAAATGTCTTTAGAGAATGGGTTCCGGCACACTCATTCATAAGATTAAATCTTTACAGGTAAATTATTGCCTAAATGTCTTTTAGAGAATGGACTCTGGCACACTCATTCATAAGATTAAATCTTTACAGGTAAATTATTGCCTAAATGTCTTTCAGAGAATGGGCTCCGGCACATTCATTCATAAGATTAAATCTTTACAGCTAAATTATTGTCTAAATGTCTTTAGAGAATGGGTTCCGGCACACTCATTCATAAGATTAAATCTTTACAGGTAAATTATTGCCTAAATGTCTTTTAGAGAATGGGCTCCGGCATATTCATTCATAAAATTAAATCTTTACAGCTAAATTATTCTATATTTTAAACATGAAAACATTTGTTGTTTGTAATTACATCCTCCAATATTTGTTTACTTAAATAAATTTCAGTTATAATGGGGAAAAAACATTAAAAAAACAAAACAAATGAGTGCCATGTTCACTTTTAATTTTTCTAAATTCAAAAGCCAGATTTATTTTGTCGAAAAAACTTTCTTATTGTTTTGAATTTACATTTGATTTCAAGGAATTATTTGCTATGTAACAAATGCCTATCTTAGGAATTGCAAGGGTGATTTTCTTATTACTTATACCCTACAAAACATGTTTGATATATCTAAATAGTGATGAGATTCAGGATTTTTTAAAAATGTAATGACATGTTGATAATGTTGACAAACATATAGTGTATAGTAAACTTATAATATCAGAAGTCAAAAATACCAACAACGATAACTCAAATAGAAAAATATTATAAAAATCTAGAATATGTGCCCAGGGAAAATGTGTGAAGAATAATCAAATTTACCAGCCATTATTAGAGTATGGTACAAAAATAAGAACAAACTGGGATGAGATGAAGCTAAATTTAAACCAGAGGCTCTCAAGAGCCTGTATCGTTCACCTGGTAATAAAAAAAACCAATTGGTCCTATGTAAAAACTATGTACTGCGTCATCTTGGAATTACGATCAACATAAAAAACACAAAGTTTGTAAAGGACCTTCCAATGATTGATGCACAGTTTAGGTTCAATCAGTGCAATAGCTTCAGAGAAGAATATATTTCTGTATTTTCCCCATATGGTTCTGTGTTAATACTATGACCTGTGGTGGCAGCCATCTTGGATTTCCGATCGGCATAAAAAACAGGACCTTCCAATGATCATTCCTGGGCAGTTTGGTTTCAACTGTCCAAGTGGTTTCAGAGAAGAAGCATTTTGAAACATTTTTCCCATAGGGTCCAATGTTAAACTAAGTCCTGCCGTAGCCGCCATTTTGAATTTCATATCAGAATGAAAAACGTATATTTTGTAGAGGACCATTCAATGAACATTCATGTACAGTTTGGCTTTAATCATATTTGTAGTTTCTGAGAAGAAGGCATTTGAACATTTTCCCATAGGGTCCAATGTTAATCTATGTCCTGCGGTGGTGGCCATCTTGGATTTCCGATCGGCATAAAAAAACAGAAACTTTGTAGAGGACCTTCCAATGATCATTCCTGTGCAGTTTGGATTCAATTGTCCAAGTGGTTTCAGAGAAGAAGCGTTTTGAAACATTTTTCCCATAGGGTCCAATGTTAAACTAAGTCCTGCCGTAGCCGCCATTTTGAATTTCATATCGGAACAAAAAACCTAACGTTTGTAGAGGACCATCCAATGAACATTCATGTACAGTTTGGCTTTAATAATATTTGTAGTTTCTGAGAAGAAGGCATTTGAACATTTTCCCATAGGGTTCAATGTTAATCTATGTATTGTGGTGGCGGCCATCTTGGATTTCCGATCGGCATAAAAAACATAAAATTTGTAGAGGACCTTCCAATGATCATTCCTGGGCAGTTTGGTTTCAACTGTTCTAGTGGTTTCAGAGAAGAAGCGTTTTCAAACATTTCCCCCATAGGGTCCAATGTTAAACTAAGTCCTGCCGTAGCCGCCATTTTGAATTTCATATCGGAACAAAAAACGTAAAGTTTGTAGAGGACCATCCAATGAACATTCATGTACAGTTTGGCTTTAATCATATTTGTAGTTTCTGAGAAGAAGGCATTTGAACATTTTCCCATAGGGTCCAATGTTAATCTATGTCCTGCGGTGGTGGCCATCTTGGATTTCCGATCGGCATAAAAAACACACACCTTGTAGAGGACCTTCCAATGATCATTTCTGGGCAGTTTGGTTTCAATTATCCAAGTGGTTTCAGAGAAGAAGCGTTTTGAAACATTTTCCCCATAGGGTCCAATGTTAAACTAAGTCCTGCCGTAGCCGCCATTTTGAATTTTATATCGGAACAAAAAACGCAAAGTTTGTAGAGGACCATCCAATGAACATTCATGTACAGTTTGGCTTTAATCATATTTGTAGTTTCTGAGAAGAAGGCATTTGAACATTTTCCCATAGGGTCCAATGTTAATCTATGTCCTGCGGTGGTGGCCATCTTGGATTTCCGACCGGCATAAAAAACAGAAACTTTGTAGAGGACCTTCCAATGATCATTCCTGGGCAGTTTGGTTTCAACTGTCCAAGTGGTTTCAGAGAAGAAGCATTTTGAAACATTTTTCCCATAGGGTCCAATGTTAAACTAAGTCCTGCCGTAGCCGCCATTTTGAATTTCATATCGGAACAAAAAACGTAAAGTTTGTAGAGGATCATCCAATGAACATTCTTGTACAGTTTGGCTTTAATCATATTTGTAGTTTCTGAGAAGAAGGCATTTGAACATTTTCTCATAGGGTCCAATGTTAATCTATGTCCTGCGGTGGTGGCCATCTTGGATTTCCGATCGGCATAAAAAACACACACCTTGTAGAGGACCTTCCAATGATCATTCCTGGGCAGTTTGGTTTCAATTATCCAAGTGGTTTCAGAGAAGAAGCGTTTTGAAACATTTTTCCCATAGGGTCCAATGTTAAACTAAGTCCTGCCGTAGCCGCCATTTTGAATTTTATATCGGAACAAAAAACGCAAAGTTTGTAGAGGACCATCCAATGAACATTCATGTACAGTTTGGCTTTAATCATATTTGTAGTTTCTGAGAAGAAGGCATTTGAACATTTTCCCATAGGGTCCAATGTTAATCTATGTCCTGCGGTGGTGGCCATCTTGGATTTCCGACCGGCATAAAAAACAGAAACTTTGTAGAGGACCTTCCAATGATCATTCCTGGGCAGTTTGGTTTCAACTGTCCAAGTGGTTTCAGAGAAGAAGCATTTTGAAACATTTTTCCCATAGGGTCCAATGTTAAACTAAGTCCTGCCGTAGCCGCCATTTTGAATTTCATATCGGAACAAAAAACGTATTGTTTGTAGAGAATCATCCAATGAACATTCATGTACAGTTTGGATTTAATCATATTTGTAGTTTCTGAGAAGAAGGCATTTGAACATTTTCCCATAGGGTCCAATGTTAATCTATGTCCTGCGGTGGCGGCCATCTTGAATTTCCGATCGGCAAAAAAAACCAGAAACTTTGTAGAGGACCTTCCAATGATCATTCCTGGGCAGTTTGGTTTCAATTATCCAAGTGGTTTCAGAGAAGAAGCGTTTTGAAACATTTTTCCCATAGGGTCTAATGTTAAACTAAGTCCTGCCGTAGCCGCCATTTTGAATTTCATACCAGAACAAAAAACGTAAAGTTTGTAGAGAACCATCTAATGAACATTCATGTACAGTTTGGCTTTAATCATATTTGTAGTTTCTGAGTAGAAGGCATTTGAATATTTTCCCATAGGGTCCAATGTTAATCTATGTCCTGCGGTGGCGGCCATCTTGGATTTCCGACCGGCATAAAAAACAAAAAATTTGTAGAGGACCTTCCAATGATCATTCCTGGGCAGTTTAGTTTCAACTGTCCAAGTGGTTTCAGAGAAGAAGCATTTTGAAACATTTTTCCCATAGGGTCCAATGTTAAACTAAGTCCTGCCGTAGCCGCCATTTTGAATTTCATACCAGAACAAAAAACGTAAAGTTTGTAGAGGACCATCTAATGAACATTCATGTACAGTTTGGCTTTAATCATATTTGTAGTTTCTGAGTAGAAGGCATTTGAACATTTTCCCATAGGGTCCAATGTTAATCTATGTATTGCGGTGGTGGCCATCTTGGATTTCCGATCGGCATAAAAAACATAAAATTTGTAGAGGACCTTCCAATGATCATTCCTAGGCAGTTTGGTTTCAATTATCCAAGTGGTTTCAGAGAAGAAGCGTTTTGAAACATTTTCCCCATAGGGTCCAATGTTAAACTAAGTCCTGCCGTAGCCGCCATTTTGAATTTCATACCAGAACAAAAAACGTAAGTAGCCGCCATTTTGAATTTCATATCGGAACAAAATTCCTTAAGATTGTAGAGGACCATCCAATGAACATTCATGTACAGTTTGGCTTTAATCATATTTGTAGTTTCTGAGAAGAAGGCATTTGAACATTTTCCCATAGGGTCCAATGTTAATCTATGTCCTGCGGTGGCGGCCATCTTGGATTTCCGACCGGCATAAAAAACAGAAAATTTGTAGAGGACCTTCCAATGATCATTCCTGGGCAGTTTGGTTTCAACTGTCCAAGTGGTTTCAGAGAAGAAGCATTTTGAAACATTTTTCCCATAGGGTCCAATGTTAAACTAAGTCCTGCCGTAGCCGCCATTTTGAATTTCATATCGGAACAAAAAACCTTAAGATTGTAGAGGACCATCCAATGAACATTCATGTACAGTTTGGCTTTAATAATATTTGTAGTTTCTGAGAAGAAGGCATTTGAACATTTTCCCATAGGGTCCAATGTTAATCTATGTCCTGCGGTGGCAGCCATCTTGGATTTCCGACCGGCATAAAAAACAGAATATTTGTAGAGGACCTTCCAATGATCATTCCTGGGCAGTTTGGTTTCAACTGTTCAAGTGGTTTCAGAGAAGAAGCATTTTGAAACATTTTTCCCATAGGGTCCAATGTTAAACTAAGTCCTGCCGTAGTCGCCATTTTGAATTTCATATCGGAACAAAAAACCTTAAGATTGTAGAGGACCATCCAATGAACATTCATGTACAGTTTGGCTTTAATAATATTTGTAGTTTCTGAGAAGAAGGCATTTGAACATTTTCCCATAGGGTCCAATGTTAATCTATGTCCTGCGGTGGCGGCCATCTTGGATTTCCGACCGGCATAAAAAACATAAAATTTGTAGAGGACCTTCCAATGATCATTCCTTGGCAGTTTGGTTTCAACTGTCCAAGTGGTTTCAGAGAAGAAGCATTTTGAAACATTTTTCCCATAGGGTCCAATGTTAAACTAAGTCCTGCCGTAGCCGCCATTTTGAATTTCATATCGGAACAAAAAACCTTAAGATTGTAGAGGACCATCCAATGAACATTCATGTACAGTTTGGCTTTAATCATATTTGTAGTTTCTGAGAAGAAGGCATTTGAACATTTTCCCATAGGGTCCAATGTTAATCTATGTCCTGCGATGGCGGCCATCTTGGATTTCCGATCGGCATAAAAAACAGTAACTTGGTAAAGGACATTCCAATGATCATTCCTTTACAGTTTGGGTTCAGTCAGTTCATTAGTTTCGGAGAAGAAGATCTTTGAAATTTCAGCCAATCAGAGCATATTATTGGCCCTGGCAGCCATATTGAATATCCGACTGGAACGAAAAACAGTAACTTTGTAGAGGACCATCCAAGGAACATTCCTGCTAAGTTCGGTTCCAATCGGCCAAGTGGTTTCGGAGAAGAAGCTTGAAATGTGAAAAGTTTACAGACGACAGACGACAGACGACGGACGCCAAGTGATGGCAATAGTTCACATGGACCTTTGGTCCAGGTGAACTAATAAAACCATTTCCAATTTCTCTTTTTTCCTGCTATCAAGATAGTTTTTTTTTTATTGTCTGCTTCGATTTACATCTTCTGATTACCCCTGCTGTACCTTCAAACTTCACTTGAAAGTAAAAGTATAAGACATCTTCTCTAATTTAACTAGAAAAAGTTGATCTAGTGATCACAGATATCCCTGCATTCAAAATTTTGAATGAGGCAATGAAAGACATGAAACATGTTGTGATTTATCTTACAACTTATTCATTTCTATTTTATTGCTTGCTAAATTAATTTAAATCAGATTACCTGTAATCATTTCCTTTTTTTTCACTATTTACATCAAAACACTGATTATAAGACATATGATGGAAACACACTTGTAAAGAAGTAATCTTCTAATCGTCTTCTCAAAAGAATCCATAAGACGGTCATAACTCGTGAAAGGTAAATGTAAATTCCACCATAATCGAACTTAACCTGTATTTTATGATCCACAGCATTTGTTTAAGTTTGAAAAGATTTGGTTGAACATTACTTTTATTTTCATGCAGAAACCTAAAAAGTCCCTATTTTCTAAGAGAAAAAGGGCCATAACTTATGAACGGTAAATATGAAATACACTGTAATCGAACTTAACTTGTATTTAATTGTCCACAGCATTGTGTTAAAGTTTGAAAAGATTTGGTTGAGCGGTACTTTAAATATCATCCGGAAACCTAGAAAGTCCCTATTTTCTAAGAGAAAAAGGGCCATAACTTATGAACGGTAAATGTAAAATACACCATAATCAAACTTAACCTGTATTTGATGGTATACAGCATTGTGTTAAAGTTTGAAAAGATTTGGTTGAGCCATACTTTAAATATCATCCGGAAACCTAAAAAGTCCCTATTTTCTAAAAGAAAAAGGGCCATAACTCATGAACGGTAAATGTGAAATACACCGTAATCAAGCTTAACCAGTATTTTATGGTACACAGCAATGTGTGAAAGTTTGAAAAGATATGGTTGAGCGGTACTTTAATTATTATCCGGAAACCAAAAGTGTGACGGACGGACGGACGGACATGAAAATCCCTATATACCGCCGACTCTCGTCGAGCGGGGGTATAAAAAGTCTACCTAGACTGTTCAAAAGAATCAAGCTAAGTGTAAACTATTACAGTAAAAAAACTAATTATTATTAAAACTTTGTCCTGAAACAACAAAAAAATTCTCTTTCATGCTTTTCCCTAAAGGACACCTTTTTAGGGACGGATCATTTAACTTGAAGGGGGGTTATGGTTTTTTCTAAAAAATATTCTGATTCCCAATGTTGCTGAAAAAAATATTCTGATTTTGGTGGAGGAAAACAAAAATAATCTGATTTAGAGTTTTTGTCATATAACCTAATGTTAAATTCTGGACAAAAAAGATAAATATTCTAACTCTCGTGTTGTCCGAAAAAAAAATTCTGAACGAAACAAAAAACAAAAATGAAAACATGGTAAATCTAGGACATAAGGTAGAATAAAACTAAATTAATAAACTAAATCAAATTCAAACAAATACAAACATGTTAATAATTACTTAATGTACCTATATTCAATTCCGGAAACTACGCTTATCATTTACGGAATCAGCATAGAACGGTGTGTGTTATATAAGTGCAATGCCGATCGATGGTCGTGCACATGTTTTAGGAATGGAGTTTGGGGTGGGGGATTTGTTGTTAAAGTATGATTTATTTTTTTTTGCTTGAACAAACAAACTAATCGTATTTCTTTTCAAAGGAAAACCACAACGCACACCCAAAAACAAATAGCACATGGGATCGTTAACGTTATTGGAAGCATATTGATATTAGTTTACTTTTAGTAAACTTTTAAAATCTTCTGGTAACCTGGATACGTATCATATGGAACGAACCGGAATAAGAAAAAAAAAGTATTGGTTTAACACGGATGGAATTTGCATTTTCCAGTCTGTACAGCCGGTGCACATCGACATCGTTTCGAATTGATTGAGATTACAGTTTATCATGTTTATACATTATCATACCATTGACAGAGAGTATAAATTATTTCTATTCGAGAAATGTTCCTTTGAAATAAAATTTGCATAAAAATAGTGAAGACTAACTAATATTTTTTTCAGGGTAATCTCAAATTCTACAAGGAGAGCAAAGGCTAAATGGTTTCTTGAACACACTTAGATGAAATATTCAAAAACTCAAGATAGTGTCTACTGTGCACCGTGTAGATTCTTTGGCCCATATGTTAATTGTATTCGATTCCAAATCAAGCTTAATCCACTACACATTTGACAAAATAAAATTTCTAAGTCAACTACATATTTGTATTATATTGCTCTACTTAATATTTTATTTCTCAAAATTTATGTTCAAAAGTTGACTTGTTGCTCATGAAAATTGGGTTTCCGTGGGATCATTTTTAGTGCCAGGAAATTGCAAGAATGCAGGATTTTGCACCATTTAAATCATACATTTTGAATATCAAAATAAGACCACTCGTGACCGAATACGCATTAAGGATTCAACTCGTCGGCGGTTCTTTTTGTATTTAGGAAAATATGTAATGTCTGTAGTCTACATGAGTACAATTGTATAATTGATCATGTAAGGTGCTAATTCTTTTAAGAGTTGAGGGAGTGCGTTGAACTACATGTACATGTAAGAAGTATGAATTCAATTAAAGATAAAGAAGGATGTATCAAACATCTTTCTTCTCAAATTTTGCAAATAAATATAAAATAGAGTGATTCATATGAAACATCTAGATATAGTGGAATTTTGTATTCCTTTACTTTATTTGGTTGTTAATGTAATTTTAGATGCTTAAAAGGTTAAATACAATTTGTTGATACAATTTGTATAATATTGGTGTCAATTATTAGTTTCAATTTCAACATAACACATTTGGTAGTGTCCGTAGGTAGACCTCCTCTTTAAGTATCATGTATGTTTACATAATTGTACATTTTTAAAGTAAGATTTTATCTTTAAATAATGTCAAGTTTATTTTTAAAAATAGAATTCTATTAATTAATGCATTTCTTAATTTTGAGAAAGGTAACTTTAATGTCTGAACGTAGACAGAAATTGTAAAAATGACATTTTTCATGAGTAAAAGTGTATCACTCTAGCATATATGTTATGATATTTCTAAAAACTGCATTAGGATGGAACCATTCAAATAATTCTGTCAAGTGCACCTGATAGTTGTACAAGTGCAGATCCATGATTTTTCCAGGAAAGGAGTTCCAGGCTATATCTGGACATAAATTTTCATATTTTTTTTTTTTCAAGTAGTTATTATAAATTTGTCAAGAAGAAGCAGGGGGCTGCAGGCTTAATGGAAGAACAATGATAAGTCAAGTTTGTAAAATTCCAGAAAATTAAACACCAATGGTTTGTATACATATCTACATGTAATGTAATCCAAATTTAATGCATAGCATATATATATACTTCTGACATTAATTAAATATTAACCCAATGTTTGTTATTTTTATTATTATAATTTGATAGAACCACCCTTTATTCTATTCTCAACCGCATTGGTGGTGTGGTGTAATGGTTGGTGTGCTAGCCTCGAGTGTGGAAGATCGTGGGTTCGAGTACCCATCATGTAAAACCGAATACTATAAAATTGGTATTTGTTGCTTCTCCGCTAAGCATGAAGCATTATAGAGAAAGAGCAATGACTAGTTGGCTCAAAATCAGGATAATGTTCTCGAGTGGGGAGACATGTCTATCCACGGACTGTTGTTTCAGTGAGCTACCACTACAAAAATCCAGTTGGTCTAGTACAAAGCAGACCTCATCATCATCTCATTGAAAATTAACTTGATATAGCTGAAAAATTGCTGAGTTGGTGCTAAACAACAATCAATCACTCACTCACTCACTCTTCTATTCTCATACCAGTTCTTTCTGTACCACTAAATTTCTATGCACTATATATGATATATATATTATGTAACTGCTTTTAATTCATTAATTAATTCAACCTAACATTACAATATTGAACTATATATGATACATAATACAAAGTAATTAATAGGATTGGGAAACAAGTTGCTAGAACCTATATTAATCCCTCCTGAGCTATGAAATTGAACCAGTTTGAGGATATCATCTTTGTAAAAATCAATACTTTCACTTTTGTTTAATCTTTCTTGTAGATATATGAAAGAATTAGCAAAACTTTCATGTTTCACTTCTTCAATTATGCGTGGTCATCGCTAGACTTGCTACATGTTCCTTACTTATTAATTACCCCTTTAAATAAAGTGTTGCTATGAAAGTTGAAATCTTACTCACCACTTATATTTACTATCTACATGTAATCAGTAGAGAAATGTTGTTAGTAAATACAAATATCAAGAAAAACTTTCATAGCAGCAATTTGTAAAGTGATTATTAATAACAAAGGGACATGTAGCAAGTCTAGGACATCTTGAAACCACTCTAGTCTTATTATAGATATACATGTAAGTTAAACAACAAAAACCATCTACTCAATATTCTGATCAATATCATCCATAGTAATAAAGAAAATCAATAATTTGTTCTTCTTCTTAATTACTTAAGTATAGTTATTTCTTGCAAAACCAAAAAGCACTTTTAGTGGTTTCTTTTTTGTATTAAAAAAACAAAATTTATTTCAATACATGTATGACCAAAATTGAAAGACATTATTGTGAAAAAGTGAAATATGAATTATTTGTAATTAAGTTTATATAAGTATTTATTATTTCAAGTTCAAATAATGGCATCTGTTATCAAACAGGCTTTATATTTCAATCTCATTAAATATACAAATGTTAAGTATTTCAATAAAATTTGCTTAGATGAATCCAATTTGAAAATACTATTATCAAGTTCTATCAACAAATGATGTAAATAAATAAAAATAATAATAATATTTACCAAAGGATCTGATTCCTTCTTTCGACGAAGATGAACAAAATCCTCTAGAATAGATGTGATACTAGTTCGTGATCGGTTGGCCAATTTACTTTCCACTTTCAGCATCATTAATGAAACTTTTTTATATGCTAATATAACAACTAAGCAATATACATCCCGACCATTTACTTAATTTTTGCTAAGCATCAAATAAACTTAAATTTCAAGTACAATTCACTGCATACTGTCTCTTATTAAGAATAAAAAAAACGTACATTGGAAGACTAAATTAGCTTGTCAATAAATCTACCAAAGATACGAAGTAGATCTATCGCCAAGGAATACTCAGTAGCTACGACTGTTCACACTAAGACAGAAAAATCCCATAAAAGGTTTTGACTTTTAGTAGAATCACTGTCACTCAATCCCTGTGACAATCAAATACAACAGCAAAATGTCAAACATGGAAATATACTAATCATTATGCATGTTACAATACAATGTCTATCTTTTCTACCTGTTAGCCTGCAAGCAAAAGAAACGATGTCTTGTCTTCTTCTGTCAATACCTGAGTGATACTTTCTATAAATATTACATTACAAGACATGTCACCTAACAAATACCCACAACAATTGGATTTTAAAATGACATATAATCTTATATATTCTCCAATCTATATAAATTCTACTGGATAATAGTAAACTAGCTGTAATATACAGATTTATATATTTATCCATAAATAAACATAATACACAATGCATGGTCGGTCTTCTGATGTCTTGATCATATGACATGGGAATAAACATAACACTTTATTGTATGGTCTTCCGTGGCCGTGATCGCTAAACGTGGGAATAAACATAATACACAATGAATAGTCCTCTGTGGCCCTGATCGCATGACGTGGGAATAAACATGATACTTATTGTATGGTCCTCCGTGGCCATGATTGCATAACTTGGGAATAAACATAATACACAATGAATAGTCCTCTGTGGCCCTGATCGCATGACGTGGGAATAAACATGATACTTATTGTATGGTCCTCCGTGGCCTTGATCGCATAACTTGGGAATAAACATAATACACAATGAATAGTCCTCTGTGGCCCTGATTCCATGACATGGGAATAAACATAACTTATTGTATGGTCTTCCGTGGCCATGATCGCATGATGTTGGAATAAACCTAATACACAATGAATAGTCCTCTGTGGCTCTGATCACATGACGTGGGAATAAACATGATACTTATTGTATGGTCTTCCATGGCCGTGATCGCATGACGTGGGAATAAACATAACACTAATATAATGGGTACCTTACATAAACCCTTCAAAGATGAGTATAACTGGTACCTTTACATCGACCCTTCAATCTTGAGTATAATTGATACCTTACATCACCCATCAATGATGAGTATAACTGCTACCTTACATAAACCCTCAAATAATGAGTTTAACTGGCACCGTACATAAACCATTGAATGAGTATAACTGGTACCTTACATAAACCCTTCAATGAGGAGTATAACTGGTACCTTACATAAACCATTGAATGAGTATAACTGGTACCTTACATAAACCCTTCAATGAGGAGTATAACTGGTACCTTATATAAACCCTTCAATGAGGAGTATAACTGGTAGCTTACATAAACCCTTCAATGAGGAGTATAACTGGTACCTTACATAAACCCTTCAATGAGGAGTATAACTGGTACCTTACATAAACCCTTCAATGAGGAGTATAACTGGTACCTTACATAAACCCTTCAATGAGGAATATAACTGGTACCTTATATAAACCCTTCAATGAGGAGTATAACTGGTACCTTATATAAACTCTTCAATGAGGAGTATAACTGGTACCTTATATAAACCTTTCAATGAGGAGTATAACTGGTACCTTATATAAACTCTTCAATGAGAAGTATAACTGGTACCTTATATAAACCCATCAATGAGGAGTATAACTGGTACCTTATATAAACCCTTAAATCTTGAGTATAACTGGTACCTTATATAAACCCTTCAATGAGGAGTATAACTGGTACCTTATATAAACCCTTCAATGAGGAGTATAACTGGTACCTTATATAAACCCATCAATGAGGAGAATAACTGGTACCTTACATAAACCCATCAATGAGGAGTATAACTGGTACCTTATATAAACTCTTCAATGAGGAGTATAACTGGTACCTTATATAAACCCTTCAATGAGGAGTATAACTGGTACCTTATATAAACCCTTCAATGAGGAGTATAACTGGTACCTTATATAAACCCTTCAATGAGGAGTATAACTGGTACCTTTACATCGAACCTTCAATCTTGAGTATAATTAATACCTTACATCACCCATCAATGATGAGCATAACTGGTACCTTACATAAACCCTCAAATAATGAGTATAACTGGCACCGTACATAAACCATTGAATGAGTATAACTAGTACCTTACATAAACCCATCAATGAGGAGTATAACTGGTACCTTACATCAACCCTTCAATCTTGAGTATAACTGAAACCTTACATCAAGCTTTCAAAGATGAGTATAACTGGTACCTTACATAAACCCTTCAATGAGGAGTATAACTGGTACCTTATATAAACCCATCAATGAGGAGTATAACTGGTACCTTATATAAACCCATCAATGAGGAGTATAACTGGTACCTTATATAAACCCTTCAATGAGGAGTATAACTGGTACCTTATATAAACCCATCAATGAGGAGCATAACTGGTACCTTATATAAACCCATCAATGAGGAGTATAACTGGTACCTTACATCAACCCTTCAATCTTGAGTATAACTGAAACCTTACATCAAGCTTTCAAAGATGAGTATAACTGGTACCTTACATAAACCCTTCAATGAGGAGTATAACTGGTACCTTATATAAACCCTTCAATGAGGAGTATAACTGGTACCTTATATAAACTCTTCAATGAGGAGTATAACTGGTACCCTATATAAACTCTTCAATGAGGAGTATAACTGGTACCTTATATAAACCCATCAATGAGGAGTATAACTGGTACCTTATATAAACCCTTCAATGAGGAGTATAACTGGTACCTTATATAAACCCATCAATGAGGAGTATAACTGGTACCTTATATTAACCCTTCAATGAGGAGTATAACTGGTACCTTATATAAACTCTTCAATGAGGAGTATAACTGGTACCTTACATAAACTCTTCAATGAGGAGTATGACTGGTACCTTATATAAACCCTTCAATGAGGAGTATAATTGGTACCTTATATAAACCCATCAATGAGGAGTATAACTGGTACCTTACATAAACCCATCAATGAGGAGTATAACTGGTACCTTATATAAACTCTTCAATGAGGAGTATAACTGGTACCTTATATAAACCCTTCAATGAGGAGTATAACTGGTACCTTATATAAACCCTTCAATGAGGAATATAACTGGTACCTTATATAAACCCTTCAATGAGGAGTATAACTGGTACCTTTACATCGAACCTTCAATCTTGAGTATAATTAATACCTTACATCACCCATCAATGATGAGCATAACTGGTACCTTACATAAACCCTCAAATAATGAGTATAACTGGCACCGTACATAAACCATTGAATGAGTATAACTAGTACCTTACATAAACCCATCAATGAGGAGTATAACTGGTACCTTACATCAACCCTTCAATCTTGAGTATAACTGAAACCTTACATCAAGCTTTCAAAGATGAGTATAACTGGTACCTTACATAAACCTTTCAATGAGGAGTATAACTGGTACCTTATATAAACCCATCAATGAGGAGTATAACTGGTACCTTATATAAACCCATCAATGAGGAGTATAACTGGTATCTTATATAAACCCTTCAATGAGGAGTATAACTGGTACCTTATATAAACCCATCAATGAGGAGCATAACTGGTACCTTATATAAACCCATCAATGAGGAGTATAACTGGTACCTTACATCAACCCTTCAATCTTGAGTATAACTGAAACCTTACATCAAGCTTTCAAAGATGAGTATAACTGGTACCTTACATAAACCCTTCAATGAGGAGTATGACTGGTACCTTATATAAACCCTTCAATGAGGAGTATAATTGGTACCTTATATAAACCCATCAATGAGGAGTATAACTGGTACCTTACATAAACCCATCAATGAGGAGTATAACTGGTACCTTATATAAACTCTTCAATGAGGAGTATAACTGGTACCTTATATAAACCCTTCAATGAGGAGTATAACTGGTACCTTATATAAACCCTTCAATGAGGAATATAACTGGTACTTTATATAAACCCTTCAATGAGGAGTATAACTGGTACCTTTACATCGAACCTTCAATCTTGAGTATAATTAATACCTTACATCACCCATCAATGATGAGCATAACTGGTACCTTACATAAACCCTCAAATAATGAGTATAACTGGCACCGTACATAAACCATTGAATGAGTATAACTAGTACCTTACATACACCCATCAATGAGGAGTATAACTGGTACCTTACATCAACCCTTCAATCTTGAGTATAACTGAAACCTTACATCAAGCTTTCAAAGATGAGTATAACTGGTACCTTACATAAACCTTTCAATGAGGAGTATAACTGGTACCTTATATAAACCCATCAATGAGGAGTATAACTGGTACCTTATATAAACCCATCAATGAGGAGTATAACTGGTATCTTATATAAACCCTTCAATGAGGAGTATAACTGGTACCTTATATAAACCCATCAATGAGGAGCATAACTGGTACCTTATATAAACCCATCAATGAGGAGTATAACTGGTACCTTACATCAACCCTTCAATCTTGAGTATAACTGAAACCTTACATCAAGCTTTCAAAGATGAGTATAACTGGTACCTTACATAAACCCTTCAATGAGGAGTATAACTGGTACCTTATATAAACCCTTCAATGAGGAGTATAACTGGTACCTTATATAAACTCTTCAATGAGGAGTATAACTGGTACCCTATATAAACTCTTCAATGAGGAGTATAACTGGTACCTTATATAAACCCATCAATGAGGAGTATAACTGGTACCTTATATAAACCCTTCAATGAGGAGTATAACTGGTACCTTATATAAACCCATCAATGAGGAGTATAACTGGTACCTTATATTAACCCTTCAATGAGGAGTATAACTGGTACCTTATATAAACTCTTCAATGAGGAGTATGACTGGTACCTTATATAAACTCTTCAATGAGGAGTATAACTGGTACCTTATATAAACCCTTCAATGAGGAGTATAACTGGTACCTTATATAAACCCATCAATGTGGAGTATAACTGGTACCTTATATAAACCCTTCAATGAGGAGATTAACTGGTACCTTATATAAACCCATCAATGAGGAGTATAACTGGTACCTTACATCAACCCTTCAATCTTGAGTATAACTGAAACCTTACATCAAGCTTTCAAAGATGAGTATAACTGGTACCTTACATAAACCCTTCAATCATGAATATAACTGGTACCTTACATAAACCTATCAATGATGAGTATAACCAGGGATTTAGCCAGGATTTTGATACCATTAGTCACTTTTGCAGAACAGATTTTTTTTTTAAATTATGAATAAACAATAATATAATGAGCTTAACCTTATAATCAGTTACGTTGCCTTATTGGTTAGTAATGGAGATTTAAAACCTCCTAGGATGGGAACATATTCTGCAAATTAACAACCAGCTGATAAAACATAACATTGCCACTATTTGGTTTCTATACCACACAAATTGTTATAACCCCCCCCCCCCCTGTTGAAATATTACTGTGCTTTGGTCTAATACCACACAAATTGTAAATACCCCCTCCCCCACCCTTTTTGAAATGTTACTGTGCTTTGGTCTAATACCACAACAATTGTAATAACTCATATTTGTGTAGTCTTCAGCAGAAAAAAAAATTCTGCCAGTCTGACCAATGGCAATGGTCCAACATCTATCTAGATTCTTTGTAGGAAATCAGTATAGAACACACTTCAAAAACTGAAGCAAGTTCTAAAATAAATAATAATTTCTCAGACTTCATAATCAAATTGCAACAATTGGAATAAAAATACTTTAGTTTTTTTTTTTAATTGCTGACACGTGTCTGTTTGTTAATAGTTCTATAAATAGAACGCAATTGTTACCCGGATGCTGATCAATATATATAAAAAAAATTATATGCGTCCTCGTGCAGTGCATTTCACAAATTGAATGGCCATCCTTTGCATATAAATGAAATCTAAAATATGAGAACTAAGATTTCATTTCACAGAAATGAGAATAAATAACATCAAAAAGCTTCGGTAGATTGCGAACTCCTGTTGATCGTGCAATTTTTATTTCTTATTAGTTTCTTCAAAGGACGTGTACACGTGTATACACGTCCTTGGTTTCTTTAATCAAAGTTATGACTTTTCGAGAAAATCACTTTCAAAATACTTAATGGATACGATAGATTTCAATAAACATGATATCGACATTTTCATAAATCTGGCAAAAATAGTTCGCTATGGCAGACATAGAGACGAATCGTGCAATGAATGACGATTACTATTAATTATATATTTTGACGGCAACTTTCCCTATGCGAAATTGCGCCCATATGACGATTAAATTACATACTGTGGCATTTTGAGTACATGTCATAACTATAAAACTAGAGGCTCCCAGGAGCCTGCATAGCTCACCTGGGTATAATAACAACATCAGTCAATAAAACTTGATAACTTCGGTAAAAAAAATTAACAAATGTAGCCTTCGTCATTGCAGACCCCTTCTACAAAACCAGAGGCTCCCAGGAGCCTGTAATCGCTCACCTGGATCAAAGCTGCTTTCAATAACAACGCAACTGCACTGTGGCGGCCATCTTGGCGGGAGAGCGCAACTGCCGGACACCATTTTGGAAGAGGACCATCCAATGACTATTCCATCAAAGTTTGGTTTTAATTGAGCTACTGGTTCCAGACAAGATGGTTTTTATGTGAATTTCCCATAGGGTCCTATGTTAAACTAAGTACAGCTGTGCAGCCATCTTGGTCAGAGGGCGGGACCACCAGACACAAATTTGGTTCAGCGGTTTCAGAGGAGAAGATTTAAATGTGATCTTTTATCAAAATATGCCTAATTTGCATAATCGGTATAAATCGGCTGAAAGAAAAATTTCAAAAAAAAAACCCCGAACATATGCTAAACTACTCCTTGCCATGTAGCTGCAGTTTAAATTTGAGCTCATTTTGACTTATACTAGAGCAGCAATGGACAATTGAAGAAATTTCTATTTTTAGTAACAGCAGCCATCTTGAATGGAGGGCAGGGCTGTCGGACACAATTTTGAAAGGGAACCAACCAGGGACCATCCCTGCCAGGTTTGGTTTAATTTGGTTCAGCGGTTTCAGAGGAGAAGATTTAAATGTGATCTTTTATCAAAATATGCCTAATTTGCATAATCGGTATATATCGGCTGAAAGAAAAATTTCACAGAAAAACCCGGAATATAGGCTAAACTACTTCTTGCCATGTAGCTGCAGTTAAAATTTCAGTTCATTTTGACTTAAACTAAAGCAGCAATGGACAAATAAAATTTCATCCCCCCTTTTTTCTATTTTGAGCTTGGCGGCCATCTTGGTTGGAAGTCGGGATCACCGGACACAATTTTGGAAGGGGACCACCTAAGAATCATTTCAGCAAAGTTTGGTTGAGATTGGCTCAGTAGTTTCAGAGGAGAAGATTTTTTTTAAATTTCATCCCCCCTTTTTTCTAATTTGCATAATCGGTCAAAATCGGCAAAAGTTCAAAGTTCATAAAAAATCCTGTAATATATGCTAAAAGGCTCATCATTATGCTTACACAGTTCATATTTGGGCACATTCTGGCTTAAAATAGAGCAGTTTAGGCCATTTGAAGAAATTTCTATTTTTAGTAACAGCGGCCATCTTGAATGGAGGGCGGGCCTGTCGGACAGAAATTTGAAAGGGACCCACCCAGGGACCATCCCTGCCAAGTTTGGTTTAATTTGGTTCAGCAGTTTCAGAGGAGAAGATTTAAATGTGATCTTTTATCAAAATATGCCTAATTTGCATAATCGGTATATATCGGCTGAAAGAAAAATTTCACAGAAAAACCTGGAATATATGTAAAACTACTCCTTGCCATGTAGCTGCAGTTAAAATTTGAGCTCATTTTGACTTATACTAAAGCAGCAATGGACAATTAAAATTTCATCCCCCTTTTTTCTATTTTTAGCTTGGCAGCCATCTTGGTTGGAAGTCGGGATCACCGGACACAATTTTGAAAGGGGGCCATCCAAGGACCATTCCACCAAAGTTTGGTTGCAATTGGTCCAGTGGTTTCCGAGGAGAAGATTAAAATGTGAAATGTTGACGGACGGACGACGGACGAAAAGTGATGACAATAGCTCACCTGGCCTAAAGGCCAGGTGAGCTAAAAATGTGGGCAGGGGTTCCCACTTTAATGTAAATTATCAAAATTGCTGTAAAAAAACATATATGTCAATGATTCTCAAAATTTAGCTTTTCCTACTTCACATTTTGTAATAGAGTTGCTTCCCTTTGATTATTTGAGTAACCAAAAGCAGTGAGTCAACAAAAAAATGCATTTCAAGAGGAATAACTCTTCACAGTTGTCGCACATTTTTAACTGTGGGAAATTTTTTGTAGATCTTAACATGCTGAACATTTTTGCAGTTTAAACTTTCCCTCTATCTCTAATAGTTTTTGAGATATAAGATGACAGTATTAAAATTGAGAACATTTTGATGAAAAAAGGGCAATAACTCCAAAATGGGTAATTGGATTTACTTCAAAATTGCAGGGTAGGAAGATCTTGACATGCTGCAAATTTTTGCAATTTAAACTTAACCTTTATCTCTTATAGTTTTTGAAATATAAGACGAAAAGTATTAATTTTTTTTTATAAATTTGATGAAAAAAGGGCAAGAACCCCAAGATGGGTAATCAGATTTACTTCAAAATTGCAGGTAAAAAAAAAAAATTGATCGAAGGGTCGAACCGCCAGACACATTTTTGGAAGAGAACCATCCAATGACTATTTCATCAAAATTTTGTTCTTATTGAGCAAATGGTTTCAGACAAAAAGATTTTTATGGGAATTTCCCATAGGGTCCTATGTTAAATTAAGTTCGGCTGTGGCAGCCATCTTGGTCGGTGTTCTGAAATGCCAGACACAATTTTGGAAGAGGACCACCCAAGAATCATTTCAGCAAAGTTTGGTTGAGATTGGCTCAGTAGTTTCAGAGGAGAAGATTTTTTTTAATTTCATCCCCCCTTTTTTCTAATTTGCATAATCGGTCAAAATCGGTAAAAGTTCAAAGTTCATAAAAAAATCCCTTAATAAATGTTAAAAAGCTCATCATTATGCTTATACAGTTCAAATTTGGGCACTTTCTGGCTTAAAATAGAGCAGTTTTGGCCATTTGAAGACATTTCTATTTTTAGTAATGGCGGCCATCTTGGATACAGAACGGCGCTGACGGACACAATTTTGAAAGGGGACCACCTAAGGATCATATCAGCAAAGTTTGGTTGAGATTGGCTCAGTAGTTTCAGAGGAGAAGATTTTTTTTAATTTCATCCCCTCTTTTTTCTAATTTGCATAATCGGTCAAAATCGGTAAAAGTTCAAAGTTCATAAAAAATCCCGTAATTTATGTTAACTAGAGGCTCAGGTGAGCCTGTATTGCTCACCTGACATAAATAAGTCCTCTTAAGAATGTCTGCATGCTGAATACATCTAAGTTACTATTCAAATCCCATACTGCCATAGGGTTCTATGTTAAAACTATGTCTGCTCATAGCAGCCATCTTGGATGGAGGTCGTGGTCACCGGACACAATTTTGAAAGTATACTACCCAAGGACCATCCATGCCATGTTTGCTTTAAATTGGCTGACTGGTTTCATAAGAGAAGACTTTTAAACAATTTTCCCATAGGGTCCTATGTTAAAACTATGTCTGCTGACGGTGGCCATTTTGAACCGAGATCGGGATCACTGAACACAATTTTGGAAGTTGACCATCTAAGGACCATCGATGACATGTTTGCTATATTGGCTTACTAGTTTCAGAGGAGAAGATTTTAAAACATTTTTTCCCATAGGGTCCTATGTTAAAACTACAGTATGTCTGCTGAAGGTGGCCATCTTGGATGGAGGTCAGAGTCACTGGATACAATTTTGAAAATTGACCACTTAAGGACCATCCATGCCATGTTTGCTTTAAATTGGCTTACTGATTTCAGAGGAAAATTTTTTTAAACATTTTTCCCATAGGGTCCTATGTTAAAAATATGTTTGCTGATGGTGGCCATCTTGGATGGAGGTCGGGGTCACAGGACATAATTTTGAAAGTTGACCACCTAAGGACCATTCATCCCATAGGGTCCTATGTTAAAATTAAGTCGAGTCATGGTGGCCATCTTGAATTTCCGATCAGCAAACGATTCACAAATTTAGTACAGGACCACCCAATGATCATTCCTGCAAAGCCACAATTCAATTGGTTTAGTGGTTTCTAACAAGAAGATTTTTAAAATTTCGACCAATCAGAACACATTATGGACGCTGGCAGCCATGTTGGATTTCCGATCAGCACCAAAAACACAAATCTTGTATATGACCACCTAATTAACATTTCTGCCAAGTTTGATTCAAATCTTTTTGTGGTTTCAGAAAAAAAGATGAAAATGTGAAATTCCCATAGGGTTCAATGTTAAACTAAGTCGAGTCATGGCGGCCATCTTGAATTTCCGATTGGCAAACGATTCACAAGTTTAGTACAGGACCACCCAATGATCATTCCTGCAAAGTCACGATTCAATTGGCTTAGTGGTTTCTAACAAGAAGATTTTAAAAATTTCGACAAATCAGAACACATTATGGGCCCTGGCAGCCATGTTGGATTTCCGATCAGCACCAAAAACAAAAATATTGTATATGACCATCCAATGAACATTTCTGCCAAGTTTGGTTCAAATCTGTTTTGTGGTTTCAGAAAAAAAGATGAAAATGTGAAATTCCCATAGGGTCCAATGTTAAACTAAGTCAAGTCATGGCGGCCATCTTGAATTTCCGATCGGCAAACGATTCACAATTTTAGTACAGTACCACCCAATGATCATTCCTGCAAAGTCACAATTCAATTGACTTAGTGGTTTCTGACAAGAAGATTTTTAAAATTTCAGCCAATGAGAACACATTATGGACCCTGGCAGCCATGTTGGATTTCAAATCAGCACCAAAAACACAAATCTGGTAGAGGACCATCCAGTGAACATTTCTGGCAAGTTTGGTTGAAATCTGTTCAGCAGTTTCAGAGAAGAAGATTTAAATGTGAAAAGCTAACGGACGGACGGACGACGGACGCTTACCCATGACAAAAGCTCACATGGCCTATGGCCAGGTGAGCTAAAAAGATGAAAATGGGAAATTCCCATAGGGTCCTATGTTAAACTAAGTCGAGTCATGGTGGCCATCTTGAATTTCCGATCAGCAAACGATTCACAAGTTTAGTACAGGACCACCCAATGATCATTCCTGCAAAGTCACGATTCAATTGGCTTAGTGGTTTCTAACAAGAAGATTTTTAAAATTTCGACCAATCAGAACACATTATAGGCCCTGGCAGCCATGTTGGATTTCCGATCAGCACCAAAAACACAAATCTTGTATATGACCACCCAATGAACATTTCTGCCAAGTTTGGTTCAAATCTGTTTTGCGGTTTCAGAAAAAAAGATGAAAATGTGAAATTCCCATAGGGTCCAATGTTAAACTAAGTCGAGTCATGGCGGCCATCTTGAATTTCCGATTGGCAAACGATTCACAAATTTAGTACAGGACCACCCAATGATCATTCCTGCAAAGTCACAATTCAATTGGCTTAGTGGTTTCTAACAAGAAGATTTTTTAAATTTCGACCAATCAGAACACATTATGGGCCCTGGCAGCCATGTTGGATTTCCGATCAGCGCCAAAAACAAAAATCTTGTATATGACCATCCAATGAACATTTCTGCCAAGTTTGGTTCAAATCTGTTTTGTGGTTTCAGAAAAAAAGATGAAAATGTGAAATTCCCATAGGTTTCAAAGTTAAACTAAGTCGAGTCATGGTGGCCATCTTGAATTTCCGATCGGCAAACGATTCACAATTTTAGTACAGGACCACCCAATGATCATTCCTGCAAAGTCACAATTCAATTGACTTAGTGGTTTCTGACAAGAAGATTTTTAAAATTTCAGCCAATGAGAACACATTATGGACCCTGGCAGCTATGTTGGATTTCAAATCAGCACCAAAAACACAATCTGGTAGAGGACCATCCAATGAACATTTCTGACAAGTTTGGTTCAATTCTGTTCTGTGGTTTCAGAGAAGAAGATTTAAATGTGAAAAGCTAACGGACAGACGACAGACGCTTACCCATGACAAAAGCTCACATGGCCTATGGCCAGGTGAGCTAAAAAGATGAAAATGTGAAATTCCCATAGGGTCCAATGTTAAACTAAGTCGAGTCATGGTGGCCATCTTGAATTTCCGATCAGCAAACGATTCACAAGTTTAGTACAGGACCACCCAATGATCATTCCTGCAAAGTCACGATTCAATTGGCTTAGTGGTTTCTAACAAGAAGATTTTTAAAATTTCGACCAATCAGAACACATTATAGGCCCTGGCAGCCATGTTGGATTTCCGATCAGCACCAAAAACACAAATCTTGTATATGACCATCCAATGAACATTTCTGCCAAGTTTGGTTCAAATCTGTTTTGTGGTTTCAGAAAAAAAGATGAAAATGTGAAATTCCCATAGGGTTCAAAGTTAAACTAAGTCGAGTCATGGTGGCCATCTTGAATTTCCGATCGGCAAACGATTCACAATTTTAGTACAGGACCACCCAATGATCATTCCTGCAAAGTCACAATTCAATTGACTTAGTGGTTTCTGACAAGAAGATTTTTAAAATTTCAGCCAATGAGAACACATTATGGACCCTGGCAGCTATGTTGGATTTCAAATCAGCACCAAAAACACAATCTGGTAGAGGACCATCCAATGAACATTTCTGACAAGTTTGGTTCAATTCTGTTCTGTGGTTTCAGAGAAGAAGATTTAAATGTGAAAAGCTAACGGACAGACGACAGACGCTTACCCATGACAAAAGCTCACATGGCCTATGGCCAGGTGAGCTAAAAAGATGAAAATGTGAAATTCCCATAGGGTCCAATGTTAAACTAAGTCGAGTCATGGTGGCCATCTTGAATTTCCGATCAGCAAACGATTCACAAGTTTAGTACAGGACCACCCAATGATCATTCCTGCAAAGTCACGATTCAATTGGCTTAGTGGTTTCTAACAAGAAGATTTTTAAAATTTCGACCAATCAGAACACATTATAGGCCCTGGCAGCCATGTTGGATTTCCGATCAGCACCAAAAACACAAATCTTGTATATGACCATCCAATGAACATTTCTGCCAAGTTTGGTTCAAATCTGTTTTGTGGTTTCAGAAAAAAAGATGAAAATGTGAAATTCCCATAGGGTTCAAAGTTAAACTAAGTCGAGTCATGGTGGCCATCTTGAATTTCCGATCGGCAAACGATTCACAATTTTAGTACAGGACCACCCAATGATCATTCCTGCAAAGTCACAATTCAATTGACTTAGTGGTTTCTGACAAGAAGATTTTTAAAATTTCAGCCAATGAGAACACATTATGGACCCTGGCAGCTATGTTGGATTTCAAATCAGCACCAAAAACACAATCTGGTAGAGGACCATCCAATGAACATTTCTGACAAGTTTGGTTCAATTCTGTTCTGTGGTTTCAGAGAAGAAGATTTAAATGTGAAAAGCTAACGGACAGACGACAGACGCTTACCCATGACAAAAGCTCACATGGCCTATGGCCAGGTGAGCTAAAAAGATGAAAATGTGAAATTCCCATAGGGTCCAATGTTAAACTAAGTCGAGTCATGGTGGCCATCTTGAATTTCCGATCAGCAAACGATTCACAAGTTTAGTACAGGACCACCCAATGATCATTCCTGCAAAGTCACAATTCAATTGGCTTAGTGGTTTCTAACAAGAAGATTTTTTAAATTTCGACCAATCAGAACACATTATGGGCCCTGGCAGCCATGTTGGATTTCCGATCAGCGCCAAAAACAAAAATATTGTATATGACCTTCCAATGAACATTTCTGCCAAGTTTGGTTCAAATCTGTTTTGTGGTTTCAGAAAAAAAGATGAAAATGTGAAATTCCCATAGGGTCCAATGTTAAACTAAGTCGAGTCATGGCGGCCATCTTGAATTTCCGATCGGCAAACGATTCACAAATTTAGTACAGGACCACCCAATGATCATTCCTTCAAAGTCACAATTCAATTGACTTAGTGGTTTCTGACAAGAAGATTTTTAAAATTTCAGCCAATGAGAACACATTATGGACCCTGGCAGCCATGTTGGATATCAAATCAGCACCAAAAACACAAATCTGGTAGAGGACCATCCAGTGAACATTTCTGGCAAGTTTGGCTGATTTCTGTTCAGCAGTTTCAGAGAAGAAGATTTAAATGTGAAAAGCTAACGGACGGACGAACGACGGACGCTTACCCATGACAAAAGCTCATCATTATGCTTATACAGTTCAAATTTGGGCACTTTCTCTCTTAAAATAGAGCAGTTTTGGCCATTTGAAGAAATTTCTATTTTTAGTAATGGCGGCCATCTTGGATACAGGACGGTGCTGACGGACACAATTTTGAAAGGGGACCACCTAAGGATCATTTCAGCAAAGTTTGGTTGAGATTGGCTCAATAGTTTCAGAGGAGAAGATTTTTTTTTTAATTTCATCCCCCCTTTTTTCTAATTTGCATAATCGGTCAAAATCAGCAATTTCAAAGTTCATAAAAAATCACGTAATATATGTTAAAAAGCTCATCATTATGCTTATACAGTTCAAATTTGGGCACGTTCTGGCTTAAAATAGAGCAGTTTTGGCCATTTGAAGAAATTTCTATTTTTAGTAATGGCGGCCATCTTGGATACAGGACGGCGCTGACGGACACAATTTTGAAAGGGGACCACCTAAGGATCATTTCACCAAAGTTTGGTTGAGATTGGCTCAGTAGTTTCAGAGGAGAAGATTTTTTTTTAATTTCATCCCCCCTTTTTTCTAATTTGCATAATCGGTCAAAATCGGTAAAAGTTCAAAGTTCATAAAAAATCACGTAATATATGTTAAAAAGCTCATCATTATGCTTATACAGTTCAAATTTGGGCACGTTCTGGCTTAAAATAGAGCAGTTTTGGCCATTTGAAGAAATTTCTATTTTTAGTAATGGCGGCCATCTTGGATACAGGACGGCGCTGACGGACACAATTTTGAAAGGGGACCACCTAAGGATCATTTCACCAAAGTTTGGTTGAGATTGGCTCAGTAGTTTCAGAGGAGAAGATTTTTTTTTAATTTCATCCCCCCTTTTTTCTAATTTGCATAATCGGTCAAAATCGGTAAAAGTTCAAAGTTCATAAAAAATCCCGTAATATATGTTAACCAGAGGCTCTCAAGAGCCTGTATCGTTCACCTGGTAATAAAAAAAACCAATTGGTCCTATGTAAAAACTATGTCCTGCGTCATCTTGGAATTACGATCAACATAAAAAACACAAAGTTTGTAAAGGACCTTCCAATGATTGATGCACAGTTTAGGTTCAATCAGTGCAATAGCTTCAGAGAAGAATATATTTCTGTATTTTCCCCATATGGTTCTGTGTTAATACTATGACCTGTGGTGGTGGCCATCTTGGATTTCCGATCGGCATAAAAAACAGAGGACCTTCCAATGATCATTCCTGGGCAGTTTGGTTTCAACTGTCCAAGTGGTTTCAGAGAAGAAGCGTTTTGAAACATTTTTCCCATAGGGTCCAATGTTAAACTAAGTCCTGCCGTAGCCGCCATTTTGAATTTCATATCGGAACAAAAAACCTATAGTTTGTAGAGGGCCATCTAATGAACATTCATGTACATTTTGGCTTTAATCATATTTGTAGTTTCTGAGAAGAAGGCATTTGAACATTTTCCCATAGGGTCCAATGTTAATCTATGTCCTGCGGTGGTGGCCATCTTGGATTTCCGATCGGCATAAAAAAACAGAAACTTTGTAGAGGACCTTCCAATGATCATTCCTGGGCAGTTTGGATTCAATTGTCGAAGTGGTTTCAGAGAAGAAGCGTTTTGAAACATTTTCCCCATAGGGTCCAATGTTAAACTAAGTCCTGCCGTAGCCGCCATTTTGAATTTCATATCGGAACAAAAAACCTAACGTTTGTAGAGGACCATCCAATGAACATTCATGTACAGTTTGGCTTTAATAATATTTGTAGTTTCTGAGAAGAAGGCATTTGAACATTTTCCCATAGGGTCCAATGATAATCTATGTATTGCGGTGGCGGCCATCTTGGATTTCCGATCGGCATAAAAAACATAAAATTTGTAGAGGACCTTCCAATGATCATTCCTGGGCAGTTTGGTTTCAACTGTTCTAGTGGTTTCAGAGAAGAAGCGTTTTGAAACATTTTTCCCATAGGGTCCAATGTTAAACTAAGTCCTGCCGTAGCCGCCATTTTGAATTTCATATCGGAACAAAAAACGTATTGTTTGTAGAGGATCATCCAATGAACATTCATGTACAGTTTGGCTTTAATCATATTTGTAGTTTCTGAGAAGAAGGCATTTGAACATTTTCCCATAGGGTCCAATGTTAATCTATGTCCTGCGGTGGCGGCCATCTTGAATTTCCGATCGGCATAAAAAACAGAAAATATGTAGAGGACCTTCCAATGATCATTCCTGGGCAGTTTGGTTTCAACTGTCCAAGTGGTTTCAGAGAAGAAGCATTTTGAAACATTTTTCCCATAGGGTCCAATGTTAAACTAAGTCCTGCCGTAGCCGCCATTTTGAATTTCATATCGGAACAAAAAACCTTAAGATTGTAGAGGACCATCCAATGAACATTCATGTACAGTTTGGCTTTAATCATATTTGTAGTTTCTGAGTAGAAGGCATTTGAATATTTTCCCATAGGGTCCAATGTTAATCTATGTCCTGCAGTGGCGGCCATCTTGGATTCCCGACCGGCATAAAAAACAAAAAAATTGTAGAGGACCTTCCAATGATCATTCCTGGGCAGTTTGGTTTCAATTATCCAAGTGGTTTCAGAGAAGAAGCGTTTTGAAACATTTTTCCCATAGGGTCCAATGTTAAACTAAGTCCTGCCGTAGCCGCCATTTTGAATTTCTTATCGGAACAAAAAACGTAAAGTTTGTAGAGGACCATCTAATGAACATTCATGTACAGTTTGGCTTTAATCATATTTGTAGTTTCTGAGTAGAAGGCATTTGAATATTTTCCCATAGGGTCCAATGTTAATCTATGTATTGCGGTGGCGGCCATCTTGGATTTCCGATCGGCATAAAAAACATAGAATTTCTAGAAGACCTTCCAATGATCATTCCTAGGCAGTTTGGTTTCAATTATCCAAGTGGTTTCAGAGAAGAAGCGTTTTGAAACATTTTTCCCATAGGGTTCAATGTTAAACTAAGTCCTGCCGTAGCCGCCATTTTGAATTTCATACCGGAACAAAAAACGTAAAGTTTGTAGAGGACCATCTAATGAACATTCATGTACAGTTTGGCTTTAATCATATTTGTAGTTTCTGAGTAGAAGGCATTTGAATATTTTCCCATAGGGTCCAATGTTAATCTACGTCGTGCGGTGGCGGCCATCTTGGATTTCCGACCGGCATAAAAAACAGAAAATTTGTAGAGGACCTTCCAATGATCATTCCTGGGCAGTTTGGTTTCAACTGTCCAAGTGGTTTCAGAGAAGAAGCATTTTGAAACATTTTTCCCATAGGGTTCAATGTTAAACTAAGTCCTGCCGTAGCCGTCATTTTGAATTTCATACCGGAACAAAAAACGTAAATTTGTAGAGGACCATCCAATGAACATTCATGTACAGTTTGGCTTTAATAATATTTGTAGTTTCTGAGAAGAAGGCATTTGAACATTTTCCCATAGGGTCCAATGTTAATCTATGTATTGCGGTGGCCGCCATCTTGGATTTCCGATCGGCATAAAAAACATAGAATTTCTAGAGGACCTTCCAATGATCATTCCTAGGCAGTTTGGTTTCAATTATCCAAGTGGTTTCAGAGAAGAAGCGTTTTGAAACATTTTTCCCATAGGGTTCAATGTTAAACTAAGTCCTGCCGTAGCCGCCATTTTGAATTTCATACCGGAACAAAAAACGTAAAGTTTGTAGAGGACCATCTAATGAACATTCATGTACAGTTTGGCTTTAATCATATTTGTAGTTTCTGAGTAGAAGGCATTTGAATATTTTCCCATAGGGTCCAATGTTAATCTACGTCCTGCGGTGGCGGCCATCTTGGATTTCCGACCGGCATAAAAAACAAAAAATTTGTTGAGGACCTTCCAATGATCATTCCTGGGCAGTTTGGTTTCAACTGTCCAAGTGGTTTCAGAGAAGAAGCATTTTGAAACATTTTTCCCATAGGGTCCAATGTTAAACTAAGTCCTGCCGTAGCCGCCATTTTGAATTTCATATCGGAACAAAAAACCTTAAGATTGTAGAGGACCATCCAATGAACATTCATGTACAGTTTGGCTTTAATAATATTTGTAGTTTCTGAGAAGAAGGCATTTGAACATTTTCCCATAGGGTCCAATGTTAATCTATGTCCTGCGGTGGCGGCCATCTTGGATTTCCGACCGACATAAAAAACATAAAATTTGTAGAGGACCTTCCAATGATCATTCCTTGGCAGTTTGGTTTCAACTGTCCAAGTGGTTTCAGAGAAGAAGCATTTTGAAACATTTTTCCCATAGGGTCCAATGTTAAACTAAGTCCTGCCGTAGCCGCCATTTTGAATTTCATATCGGAACAAAAAACCTTAAGATTGTAGAGGACCATCCAATGAACATTCATGTACAGTTTGGCTTTAATCATATTTGTAGTTTCTGAGAAGAAGGCATTTGAACATTTTCCCATAGGGTCCAATGTTAATCTATGTCCTGCGATGGCGGCCATCTTGGATTTCCGATCGGCATAAAAAACAGTAACTTGGTAAAGGACATTCCAATGATCATTCCTTTACAATTTGGGTTCAGTCAGTTCATTAGTTTCAGAGAAGAAGATCTTTGAAATTTCAGCCAATCAGAGCATATTATTGGCCCTGGCAGCCATATTGAATATCCGACTGGAACGAAAAACAGTAACTTTGTAGAGGACCATCCAAGGAACATTCCTGCTAAGTTCGGTTCCAATCGGCCAAGTGGTTTCGGAGAAGAAGCTTGAAATGTGAAAAGTTTACAGACGACAGACGACAGACGACAGACTACAGACGACAGACGACAGACGACGGACGCCAAGTGATGGCAATAGTTCACCTGGACCTTTGGTCCAGGTGAACTAAAAAGCTCATCATTATGCTTATACAGTTCAAATTTGGGCACTTTCTGGCTTAAAATAGAGCAGTTTTGGCCATTTGAAGAAATTTCTATTTTTAGTAATGGCGGCCATCTTGGATACAGGACGGCTCTGACAGACACAATTTTGAAAGGGGACCACCTAAGGATCATTTCAGCAAAGTTTGGTTGAGATTGGCTCAGTAGTTTCAGAGAAGATTTTTTTTTAATTTCATCCCCCTTTTTTCTAATTTGCATAATCGGTCAAAATCAGCAAATTCAAAGTTCATAAAAAATCCCGTAATATATGTTAAAAAGCTCATCATTATGCTTATACAGTTCAAATTTGGGCACTTTCTGGCTTAAAATAGAGCAGTTTTGGCCATTTGAAGACATTTCTATTTTTAGTAATGGTGGCCATCTTGGATACAGGACGGCACTGACAGACACAATTTAGAAAGGGGACCACCTAAGGATCATATCAGCAAAGTTTGGTTGAGATTGGCTCAGTAGTTTCAGAGGAGAAATTTTTTTTTAATTTCATCCCCCCTTTTTTCTAATTTGCATAATCGGTCAAAATCGGTAAAAGTTCAAAGTTCATAAAAAAATCCCATAATATATGTTAAAAAGTTCATCATTATGCTTATACAGTTCAAATTTGGGCACTTTCTGGCTTAAAATAGAGCAGTTTTGGCCATTTGAAGAAATTTCTATTTTTAGTAATGGCGGCCATCTTGGATACAGGACGGCACTGACGGACACAATTTTGAAAGGGGACCACCTAAGGATCATTTCAGCAAAGTTTGGTTGAGATTGGCTCAGTAGTTTCAGAGGAGAAGATTTTTTTTTAATTTCATCCACCCTTTTTTCTAATTTGCATAATCGGTCAAAATGGGTAATGGGATTTACTTCAAAATTGCAGGGTAGGTAGATCTTGATATGCTGCACATTTTTGCAATAAACTTAACATCTATCTCCAAATAGTTTTTGAAATATAAGACGAAAAGTATTAAAATGAAAAAAAAAATTGATGAAAAAAGGGCAATAACTCCAAGATGGGTAATCAAATTTACTTCAAAATTGCAGGGTAGGTAGATCTTGACATGCTGAACATGTTTGCAGTTTCAACTTACCATCTGTCTCTTATAGTTTTTGAAATAAAGGACGAAAAGTATTAAAATTTTGAAAATTTGATGAAAAAAGGGAAATAACTCCAAAATGAGTAATGGAATTTACTTCAAAATTGCAGGGTAGGTAGATCTTGATGTGCTGATCATTTTTACCCCATGTCAGATTTTTGATATTATTAACGGTTTTTGAGTTATTACCAAAAACCTGCAATTTTACCATATGTTCTATTTTTAGTAACAGAGGTCTTGTTGGTTGGTGCACGGCATCACCGGACACATTTTGAAACTAGACACCCTAGTAATGATTCAGACCAAGTTTGGTTTCCATTGGTCTAGTACTTTCAGAGGAGAAGATTTTTGAAAAAGTTTACGACGTACGACGGACGACGACGACGACGGACACCAAGTGATGGCAATAGCTCACCTGACCCTTTGGGTCAGGTGAGCTAAAAATTATTATCGTTGATTGAATTCTTTGTCCAGGTGAGATCAAAGATTACGCAATAAAAAAATTCTATAATCCGTTGATTGGCTTGTAAAATGTAATAAAATTGTCATTGCAGTGACTAATTAGTTTTAATCAGCAAATGAAGAAGAATGGATTGTTACAAACATTTGTTTTCCGATTTTTTCAAAATACAAGTGACGAATTGGGTACGGGAAATACTCGCCACTTTCGATAATCAATCGTCAATGACAAAAGTGACGAGCGCTAGCTAATACACTGGTATAACTGGTACTTTACATAAACCCTTCAATCATGAATATAACTGCTACCTTACATAAACCTATCAATGATGAGTATAACTGGTACCTTACATAAACCTTTCAATCATGAATATAACTGGTACCTTACATAAACCTTTCAATCATGAATATAACTGGTACCTTACATAAACCTATCAATGATGAGTATAACTGGTACCTTACATAAACCCTTCAATCATGAATATAACTGGTACCTTACATAAACCCTTCAATCATGAGTATAACTGGTACCTTACATAAACCCTTCAATCATGAGTATAACTGGTACCTTACATAAACCTATCAATGATGAATATAACTGGTACCTTACATAAACCTTTCAATCTTGAGTATAACTGGTACCTTACATAAACCCTTCAATCATGAGTATAACTGGTACCTTACATAAACCTATCAATGATGAGTATAACTGGTACCTTACATAAACCTATCAATGATGAGTATAATTGGTACCTTACATAAACCTTTCAATCATGAATATAATTGGTACCTTACATAAACCTTTCAATCATGAGTATAACTGGTACCTTACATAAACCCTTCAATGATGAATATAACTGGTACCTTGCATAAACCTTTCACTGACAACCTAAACCTGATGTAAATATAATTGCTGTTAACATTGAAGTGAGACAAGGTGAAGCGTTATGAAGTCGGCTATAATATTGTTTGACGTAGAAACGAAAGTAGTTTCGACAAAGGTATTTATCACACAAAAAAATTGACAACTGGAACTTCGCATAGCCAATCACTGAGTTCTATTTGGAGATATGAATTATAAAACCTTGACTTCAATATAAATGGCTGACTTTTATTCAATCACTAGTAATGTATTGTAAGCAGTGTACCTAATAATCACTCAGATTTAACACAATTTATTAATGAAGACAAAAATACAGACGACAGTAATCAAAATAGATCAAAGTATACAGAACAACTGTTTGACAATCCCTCATTTGTTGTAAAGACGCTGAATCAATGAAAATGCTTAGTAAAGAGCTTTTTCACACAGTGACTTGCTGAAATCAAATTCGAAAATCGGATTTCATCAGACCACACGTCATCAAAATAACAAATGATGTTTGTTCCAGAGATGGAATGTCCTTTCCTAAACAATTTTCCCAATTACTTACACCACAAATTAATTCTAAGATGAACATCAGCACTTTTAGGTGTTAACTATTGACTACATCAAACAATGAATACATATCACGGATAAATATAATAAAATTTACTAAGAACTTTATAGGACTATTACATCATTGATTTTATTAAATATGCCAGACATTGATTCAGCTATGTAGCACATTACTCTTGTATACCTTTCCTTTGATATATCTATAACAGCAGTTAGGAAATAAGACTTCTGACCTTGTCCCTTCATTTCAAAAATAAGGGGATTCATTAATATTGCTTTAGACAAGAATATATATGAATATAATTAAGTGAACATGAAAGAAAACTTATCCAGAAACTAAGGTCAAGTTCTCCTCTATAAATTTTTTATTTTCAAAGAGTATAACTCTGATTTGGTAAAAGACATCCTGTTTAAAACAAAACCAATCAGTATTGTCACAAATATTAATCATGAATAATGTACTGAAGCTCAAAAATCATATTTTCATTTTCAAGAAGCATTATTGTGAAATTGTCATGAGTCACATATGTGTCATATAAAATACTTTGAAATGTTCTAATTTACCACTTAAACCCTTACACCATACATCAAACAAATTCACATCATTCCCATACACAATTTATGCAACACAATTCCATATACACCATGTATGCCACACCATTTCTCATGCAAAATTTGTGCTACACAATTCCTCATACACAATTTATGCCAAAACATTCCTTATACACCATTCATGCCACAATATCCTCATACTTTTATGCCACAACATTCCTCATACACCATTTATGTTACACAATTCCTCATACACCATTCCTTATACATCATTTATGTCACATCATTCCTCATACACCATTTATGCCACCCCATTCCTCATACACCATTTATGTCACATCATTCCTCATACACCATTTATGCCACCCCATTCCTCATACACCATTCCTCATACACAATTCCTCATACACCATTTATGCCACCCCATTCCTCATAAACCATTTATGTCACACCATTCCTCATACACCATTTATGCTACACAATTCCTCATACACCATTTATGCCACCCCATTCCTCATAAACCATTTATGCCACACCATTCCTCATACACCATTTATGCCACACAATTCCTTATACACCATTCATACTACACAATTCCTCATACACCATGTATGCCACATCATTCCTTATACATCATTTATGTCACATCATTCCTCATACACCATTTATGCCACCCCATTCCTCATACACCATTTATGTCACATCATTTCTCATACACCATTTATGCCACCCCATTCCTCATACACCATTTATGCTACACGATTCATCATAAACCATTTATGTCACACCATTCCTCATACACCATTTATGCTACACAATTCATCATACACCATTTATGCCACAACATTCCTCATACACCATTCATGCTACACAATTCCTTATACACCATTCATGCTACACAATTCCTCATACACCATGTATGCCACATCATTCCTCATACACCATTTATGCCACACCATTTATGTTACAATATCCTCAAACAACATTGATGCCACACCATTCCTCATACACCATTTATGCCACACCATTCATGCTACACAATTCCTTATACACCATTCATGCTACACAATTCCTCATACACCATGTATGCCACATCATTCCTCATACACCATTTATGCCACACCATTTATGTTACAATATCCTCAAACAACATTGATGCCACACCATTCCTCATATACCATTTATGCCACATCATTCCTCATACACTATTTATGTAACACCATTAATGTTACAATATCCTCATACACCATTTATGCCATACCATTCCCCATACACTAATTATGTTACAATATCCTCATACACCATTCATGCCATACCATTCTCCATACACCAATTATACTACAATATCTTCATACAACATTTATGCCACAATATCCTCATACAACATGTATTCTTGGGTTAATAAATCCTGGTATCCATCGAATTGAAAGTCATTAATTGTTTTATTATATGACACATTTTATATATTGCTTTTACCCTTAAAATAAGCTTTTATCACGATGTTTTGTTTGGTTTCGTATGGTGCAAGACGTTGGAATGTTATATTCACCGTGTGTTACATCGCGTGAGGCGATTATAACGTTTTATCAAAGAACGTTACTAGGGAAGTCAGCCAATCAGAAAAGACATTATCTGAAGTCATATAATAATTAAAGGTTATTTTTGACATAAACATAAATGTCTTTCCAACCTACAAACCCTCTCCTATCATTGGTGGTGTAATGGTTAGTGCCTTGAGTGCTGTAGATTAAGAGTTTAAGTCGGGTCAAACCAAAGACTATAAAACTGGTATTTGTCAATTCTGCACTAAGCAAGCAGTATTAAGGAGTAAGAGCAAAGACTGGCTGGCTCGGTTTCAGATTAATGTGTCCGAGTGGAACGACATGTCTACCTGCAGACTGTTGTTTCAGTGTGCTAGCACTAAAAAAATCCAACTAAGGATATCTTGTATAAAACAAACATTATCATCTTCTCAAAGAATGTAACTTGTTCTCGCCAAAATATAGCTGAAAAAATTGCTCATTTGGCACTAACACCATACAACCAGCTGTGTTGAATTTTGGATTGGTACTAAAATCGCAATTCTGCTGAGGCACACTATAGGTGGAAGGACTAATTATGTTTTGATTGCCACAAGTAAAAATAAGAAAATGTTGGATAGTAGCTGAATTTGTATATATAGGGGGAAATAATTTTGCCTTTCAATGGGCTACCAGTGTATTAACTCTAACAGTGGGATACGGCATGCTATATCAGGGGCGTAGGAGCAAGGGGGCATGTCTCCCAACTTTTTTCTCCACTTCAAAAGCTTCCCCCTCCCCATGCCACTTTCAGGTCCACTCCTACCCCTCTGTATCTTTTATATGCATTAATGCATTTAACAAATACAAGACACTCAGTTAATTTACAGAGAAAATAACAATTTTGATACATGCACTGATATGCATATGAACAATATATAATTCAAATGGACAATGCAATATGGCAAAAGGGGGACAACTCCAATATAAAACACATGATATACTAAATCTTTCGGTATTGAACAGCTTATCAGGTCTATGAATGAGCTAAAAAGCTTTTGATCGTCTTTATACATTTGCATAACTAAATAGGGATGTTGTTAGATGTTAGTTGATCATGCATCAAATAAACTAGAGGTTCACCTGTGCCTTATGTCACTCACCTCATTATTCATATGCAGTTTCTTTTCAATGTCCAATCAAGTCTAGATTTAAAGAACTAGAGGCTCTGTAGGCCGAGCCTGTCTAGCTCACTTGTCATTCTGTTTTGATGAAACTTTATACAGAACCTTCCATAGGTACTTCCTACCAAATTCCAATTAATTTAGCCAAATGGTTTTAGAGAAGATTTTTTTTAATTGGCCAATCACAAACAAGAACTGCCTATGGCAGCCATGGAAATTTTGTACAGGCTAAGCAGTTTCAGGAGAAGATTGCTTAGAAATTGACCAACCAGAAACAAAAATGTCTGTGGCAGCCATGTTTGTTAGCGGATCGGGGTGAAATGAGCAATCTTTATAGAGGACCGTCCACAGATGCTTCCTACCAAGTCTCAGTTCATTTGGCTAAGCAGTTTCAGAGGAGAAAATTAAAATGTGAAAAGTTAAAGGACGACAGACGAAGGACGACAGATGCCAAGTGATGGCAAAAGTTCAAATTGGCTTTGGCAAGGTGAGCTAATAAAAAAATCACATCAAAATTGGATGAAAAATAAAGATTATATGTATATACTAGAGATCCAAATATGTGAATTTCGGAATATGGGTCATTTTCAAAAATGAAATTAACTATTTTTCAATGGTTAATAAATAATCAATAATGAAGATGATCATTTTGCAAAAACTAGAGAAAAACTAAAGTTCTATTTTCAGTAACATCTTCAATGGAGGCAGGGCTGTCAAACACAATTTTAAAAGGGATCACCAAAGCAATATCCCAGTCAAACTTGATTTCATTTGTTTCAGCGGTTTCAGAAAAGACTTAAATGTGATCTTTTATCAAAATATGCCTAATTTGCATAATCAGTATAAATCGGCTGAACGAAAAAATTCACAGAAAAACATGGAATATATATGTTAAACTACTCATTGCCATGTAGCTCAGGGCTTTCAATATTTTTCAAGTGTACCAGTACGTCACTATTTACAGGAGGTATTTTTTATTAAAATTTTAATTTCCATGAATATTTTATACAACGGTTACCCTCTTTAAAATCAGGAGGTACCAAAGACCCTTATTGAAAGGTCTGGTAGCTGCTGTTAAAATTTGTGCTCATTTTGATTTATAATAGAGCAGCAATGAAAAATTGAAGAAATTTCAATTTTGAGCAACAGCAACTATCTTGAATCCTCCGCGTGGCTGTCGGACATAATTTTCGGAAGGGGGTCACATAAAGATCACCCAAGCCAAATTTGGATAATTTGGTTCTGCAGTTTCAGAGGAGAAGATTAAAATGTGATCTTCTCCTATCAAAATATGTCTAATTTGCATAATCGGTATACATCAACTGAAAGAAAAATTTCACAGAAAAACTTGGAAATTAAAATTTTGATTCAAAATAAAGCAGCAATGGACAACTGAAGAATTCTCTATTTTTAGGAATAGCAGCCATCTTGAATGGAGGGCGGGGCTTTCGGACAATATTTTGAAAGGGACCTATCCACGGACCATCCTTGCCAGGTTTGGTTTAATTTGGTTCCGTGGTTTCAGAGGAAATGTTGACGGACAACGGACACCAATTGATGGCAAAAAATGGCTGTTTATACCTCTAGGAAATCGTCGACATCCTACTGAATCAGTGAATGCACTCAACACATGATTATGCATTCAACAACAAAAACCACATCAAAATTAAAATTCTATACACCTATCAAATATGCAAATATTTGGAATTTGGGCCCCGTTTAAACCCTTTTTCGAAATAAAATAGCTAATTTGTTTATGGCCCATCATTAAAACATTAAGATGAACACTTTTCAAAAAATGCATTAAAATTGGAGGAGAAAATTTTAAAAAATTGGACACTGAGCCAACTTTATCTTGGAAACCGTAAAAGATAGAGGACATGCTAGCTTAAAAAAATTTAAAAGATCCTACAAACATCTAAATTTAATTAAATTGTGGACTACATTATTATTTTGACTCTAGAGCGAGTAAGCGATTGTTATTTAACACCAAGTGAGCAATATTTGAGCTATATCATGGTTAGAACAAGTTACATTTTGATGGAGTGGGGTGGATTATGGTGTTTAACGCCACTTTCAACAATATTTCATCAATATCATGGCAGTCAGTTTTATTGGTGGAGGAAACCGGAATACCCGGAGAAAACCACCAACCTTGTTGTAAGTCACTGAGAAACTTTATCACATAATAATGTTGTATTGAGTACACCTTGCCTGAGCAGGATTCAAACTCACAATGTTAGTGGTGATAGGCACAGATTCCATAGGTAGTTCTAAATGCAACTACCATATGATCACGACCATGACTGCCCGCCCCTACATTTTGATGAGATGACGATGATGATGTCTGCTTTGTACTAGACCAACAGGCTTAGTTGGATGTTGACAGTGCTAGCTCACTGAAACAATAGTGTATAGACAGACATGTCGCTCAACTAGGACACATTATCTTGATTCTGAGCCAACCAGTGTTTGCTCTTACTCCTTAATGCTACCATGCTTAGCTGAGAAGCAGAAAAAATACCAACATAACCAAGTCTTTGGTTTGACCCGCTATCTACCCGACTCAGGTGCAAGCATGTTAACCATTATTGTTGCTATTGACTGACGTGTTAATTCAGTAACACTGCTATCATAAGATATACACATTTCAGTATTACAACAATACAATGGCTAAAGAACAACTCAACAGTATTGTACGTAGCAATCATTTAAATATCAGCCAATTCAATTTTTCAGATGCCATGTAGATGTATATTAAGAAATATTTTTTCAAAGGCAGCAAGACACCTTGTACACAGATGACTGGTTTGTCAGTAACATTTTTTGAAAGGGGTACACTTTACCAATACATGTACATGTATGCCCATAATGTACAATAAAAAGATATAATACTACCAATGAGAACTGGTAGCAACAACTGTCATGATCTTGAGGTCAGATGAAGGTTGAAGTTCAGAAAAAAAAATCATTACCAACCTGGTAAATACTTGACTGCCTAACTAAGGATACTACCTCAGGGGAATCTTTATGGGTTGAAATTCGAAAGAACGCCATACCATGCTACCATATCTGTATAGTAATAAAACACATACATGTATGTAATCATTCTTATCTTGGCAAAACATTATACCTACAGGCACAGGTTAGTAAACAATTATAAACACAAAGATCTATTAAATATACATGTTTAATTCAGGAAGTATATGAAACCTGTCTTTAATGAACCACATTTGGACTGTTGTGTTCTTAATAGACAGATGTTTGGTTTATGTAGTTTAAATTAACACAGATTTCCTACACTGAGGCTTTATTAAAAGTTCTGTTAATACAGGATTGTGGTTTATTCAGGATTCTGTTCACACCTGTTCCAATGTACAGGTACCCATTTCCAGTTTTTGGGTTATTAATGTTGAACACTATTTTCAACAATATTTCAGTTTATACCATGCCTATCAGTTTTATTGGTGAAGAGAACCACACTACGCAGAGAAAACCACAAACCTGTTGCAAATCATTCACAAAATTTTGCATATAAAGTTTCATACAATATACAAAGCCACAGGCAAGAATTGAACTCACAACTTTAACTGAAATAGGCACTGACTGTAGAGGTAAATATAATGTACATGTGTCATATGATTGTGACCGTGTCACAGCCCTCTATACATCAATACACCACAACAAGATACACAGAAGTGATCAACAAAATATGTATAAACACCTAACATTCCTGAATGTTTCAGAGACAATACTCACTTAAGACTTTTGATTGCTGTGGGTGAAACAATATTTCACAACTATCTCATTACTTTCATTGTTGGACAAAATTGTGTTACTTGATAAATAATTCAACATGATGTGCATATTAAAACTTTGTAAACTTTACTAAAACCTAATAAGGACTTAATTCATACAAATCATTGTTAGACCAAATTATCAAATTGCTTCTACAATTATTGCACTAAAAACATTGCTCCAGTGTTCTGTCACCGAAGTCCAGTGCACGTTGCAAAGAGGGGAACTAGCTGTGTGCACAAACAATGGGACAAGGGGCGAGTCTATCGCTAGACTTGAACTACACGTAGACATAGCTAAAACGCAAGCAAGTTTTAACAATTTATTTTACATAACAAATATACTCAAAATTATAATACTCGTCCTGAATATAGCTGAAAAATTGCTGGATGCTAAACACCAATCAATCAATCAATCAAATTATAATAACTATTTCAACACAAGCTCTAAATAAAAAATAATAGTTTAAAAAATTTAAAATACATGTAGCAACAAAGAAATCTAGAAAAGAAGTATGCCCCTGCACTTGATAATTATGGACAAAGTTGTTTTGTTAGGAGTGATTTTTTAAAAATGAAGTGTGTCTGTAAGACACAAATGATGCCCCCGTCTGACCATCAAAATCCTGTGGACATGCACACCTCCATTATGTGTATAAACATCCTACAAAATATTAAAGCTGTAGCTCCAAAACTGTAGGAGGAGATAGCCGGACAAACCATGTATCTATATCCGGACGGACGAAAAAAATGAGTAAGTCCAACTACCTGTCATTTTGAGAATATTTGAAGAAAATCAAAATCCTGTGGATATGCACACCTCCATTGTGTGTATAAACATCCTACAAAATATTAAAGCTGTAGCTCCAAAACTGGAGGAGGAGATAGCCGGACAAACCATGTATCTATATCCGGACGGACAAACGGACGGACAGACGAACGGACGGACAGGGGGTAAATTAATATGCTCCCCCAACTCTTCGTCGCAGGGGCATAATAAGAAAATCTGTAAACCAAAGGCTTGTACAGAATTCTTTTGTTCATGAAATATGATGACTTGTAAAGACCTGCTGAAATGGTTTGGTTACAGAGTGAAGTAAATTTCATACTTGGTTAATTTGAGTAAATTCCATGTTGCTAATGTCAAAATTTTGATGGAAAGGTTGTTGCTAACATCAGTAATTGACAGACCTCTATGTTACTAAATTTTATTAAGCAACAGACTATTTGTGCTATTGTCATTCAGTGACAGACCATTATGATGTTAAGGTTAAAACTGAATGCCCACTTAGTGGATATTGCCAGTGAAGGTCTTTTGAGACCTAAACTATATGATGAAAAGGAAAAATTCTACTTTACAATTGTGAAAAAGTGTTGAAAATAAAAATCTGGATAATATGCACCTCTTAAATATGTGTACAAACATTCTTCAAATTTAAGACTTTCTAGCTTGAGAACATTAGAAGGAGTTTGGGATGGCATTAAAAAGGTGCTTATTTTTAATTGTAACATTTATTAAAAGATAAAATCTCAAATTCTGTTCCAGCTGGTACCATCAAACATGCTAATCATCCAGATCTGAAAAATGAAAATCTAGGATTAAGGAATATTAAAGAAAAATAATAATATATATTGAAAGGAATATAGACTATTTAAGTATATAGATTGGTTGATGGACAATGTTCTATATTGATATATGAACTAATTTATAATAAACTGTTGAAAAACATATTTTGTTCTATCTAAATTTGAAATGTGGACTGTACGACATTTTGTGTTCAAGAACAAAACATACATGTACATGTAGTATGGAGTCATACTGAAATAATTCAAATGTGCATGAAAGTCTGAGCCATTAGATTTTTTAGTTTGACATATTTTAAATAAAGTATTGCAAATTGTCTAAAAAAAATTAAACTGACAATGAAATATTTCAAGTCAAACCAATGTTAATGGGTCAGTAGATGAGGAAAGATCAATATTGCTAGGCCATTATTAAATTGAACTTTGTGTATGGAAAAAAATAATCTGACAGTTGTTCCTACATATGTACTTAAAATATAATATTATGAGTAAATCTAACACAAACCTTGAAGTACAAAATGAAATCTAAGACCTGTCATAGCAATGTCTGGTGGTTGTAATTGACAACATACATCTTATGGAAGGATGGTGTGTTTCGTTTCCTGCATTGTCCATTGAAATTTTCCAGCCTTAATTCTAATCCTCTGGAAGAAGTTCACACATGGCCAACCATCAACCTGTAGGTGAAAATATGTTAATGTTATTATTCGTAATAAAAGTTGTGTAGAAAATTTTATTCAAGAACTGAAACTAGTTAAGAAAAAAGATATTGCTGAAAAGGTCAAATGAAACAAACAATTTATCAAACATTGTACAAACTTGTGAATGTCGCACACAGCTGTGTTGGCGGGACATGAAAATGTAGGTGTGAGCAGGGCCTTAGAATGAGAGGGGGTTCAGCCAGTACATCGTTCCGAGGTCAGGAGAGCCAAGAAGGTACCTGTGAATCTCTGAAGGGCTAACTTTACAAGTAACACCTTGCTGCATCAACTGATTATGGTTATCACTACTCTGTATATAAAGTATATATGTTATCTGGACATTCTGCTGCACAGGAAATAAAGTATTTATAAAAGTTTACCAGTGGTTTTATTGAAACTCAAATCCTCAATTTTGAGAGAAGTCTCATTCTGTCCCCAGGGCCCCAAAGCAGTCTTGCTCCACCTTGCATCATTTCTCTTGGGAGGTCCTGGGTGTGAGATTGCTTACAAGTCCGAATGATGAACAGACAACCAGCGTTATTATGCCCCACTCCACTTGCAAAGTGCGAATCTTTGAACATTTTAATATAAAAATTTTGATTTTCATGTCAATTTACAAAGCCAAATTTTTCTTATTGGAATAAATGACCTGGTCTAGTATTGAAAGTTATCTAAGCAGCCTGCTTTTACGAAGCCACATTCATATATATATGAAGGTGAAATTGGGGGCATATATCGCTAGACGATCTGCTATTATTATTACCAGACCATCTTTAAAAAGGGGGGGGGGGGGGGGGGGGGGGGGGGGGGGCATGTCTTTCACAAGTTTAAAGATTTGTTGAAGGGCAGTTAACTTTATAAGCTTGTCTATAATAAATATAAATACAATTAAACAGCCTTTCACAAAATTAGATATAAACTTACAGAAAATGGTCAAGTATTCAAGACATTCTAACTAAGGATTTGTTGTAAATGACGATAGAACCATCGAAATCTGTCAAAAGCCGATGATAGCAACATAAATTATGTGAATTATGTAACGATTGCAAAACATGTTCTGTCAAAAAATGACGCTAGCATCAATTCTGTTCCAGAAACCGATGAACACGGTAAAAGCAACAAACAGTCAACGATGGTTTTCTACCAATGGATCGACCCGATAAACCAAACTGAATATTACCGCTGACAAATTACTATAAGCATGTATTTCAGACATCTATCGTCATTGGTTGCTAACGTCAGTTTTTTTGACAGACTAAACAATACTGCAAAAATTTACCTGACACCTTCGATGCTTCCTGTCCCTCTGTGGCCATGACGATGATGTTGTTTGTTATTAAATAGTACCGCCATCGAGCGTGGTAGAGCTAAATACCGAAAAAGACGCGCTTACTAGGACGCATTTACTCGTAGCTATCGTCACCGAATAACGCATTCTACAGTTGTGAGAATTGACGATCGCACAACAATTTCCGACTCAGGTCGACTAATTAACATATATATTTACTGAAAAACGTAATAATTTGATTAGAACCAGATTTTAGCATCACTACAACACCTATTTGATGAAATTGACTGGATGATGAATTTATATCTGAAGTGATGCTATCGTCAGTATAATTAACAGACATGTTGACTAAATTCTAGGGATACATTTCAGTATTTGATTTTCAGCTTAAAAGCTTTATTATAACACTAGGGCAGTGTTCGAAATTCCCGGTCATCCGATCGTCAATGACGACCAAAAACGATTACGGACGACCTGAATTTGTAACAAAGTTGTCCGAGTGACAACCTGAAATTTTCTTTTACCCAGATGCTGAAATTTATTCTTTTCAAGTTTTGCGAGTAGATTTTCCTTAATTACCCCTTAAAATGGCTATAAATATAAAACTCTTCAAATAAACGATCATCGGAACTTTGGAATAGTTGATATTTGACCGGAATCTAATACTGATGCCGTTTCCGGTTATTACTCATATTTTATCAATTTCCGTTTCTCAAACATGTGGAAGTTTGTGACCGGGGTGAATGAGCCTCCGGTAAAAAATCTAAAAAAGACTGCCAAAAGGAGTACGAGCTCCATAGAAAACCGCGGAAATGGCCAGATTGCATATTTTTGCACCTTTTAATCCAGAGCTTATGGGTGCCTCGTGACTTGTCAAGCAAAATTTCAGTAAAAAAAAACCTACTATTTGAAGCTGAGATTTATGTGCCAGGATATGCCCAGAATGCAGGATTTTGCACCATTTACCCCAGAGCTTCTGGGGGTCTTGAGCGGCCCCTTGACCCCCTGTCCATAAGGACCACCTCGCAAGTGACAACCAAACAATTTTTTGGACAACCTAAATTTTGATTTAGGTTGTCCAAATGACTACTAAATATTTTTGGGAGTTTCTAACACTGCTAGGGCCATCAAAGTATTAATTTCCTTGGCACATTATTAATTCCCGGGGTAAAATATTAAATTTAAATACTTTTCCGCGGCGATTCAGTGTGAACCTTGGGGATTAATACAAAATCGCGGAGAATAGGCCAAATAAAATTGATTGTTGGTTTCCCTTAACATAGGGAAATTTTTAAGGGCTGGCAGCCAGGGTTTTTTTTTGTTTGTTTGTTTTTTTTCACTCAAGAGATATTGCAAATGAACAGCCAGAATGGTTCCACTGGGCACACTGCCGGTGGCCATTTTATACACACTGTACGTCACGTACACATTTTAGATCATGGTCGCTTTACCGATATCGTAAGCGCTTTGGCGATCTAGATCAGTGACTTTGACAGGTGGAAAAAAACATCGAAAAAGCATGGCTGCACTTCATCTCTGCGAATTCTGAAAATGACTAATTGTTTATGATAATAAAAATCTCCATATCACTGAGCTAGAAGACACACGGTCGGTGTTTATTTTATTTTATTTTATTTATCAGTAATAAAATATACCGACCCGGCAGTAAAAATTTGACCCGTTCGGGTTAGGGGAAACCGGCAATCATTTTTCTTTGGCATTAGGCTTGCCCCGAGAGATTATGTGCTAAACCGTCAAATTAATACTTTCCCGTTCAATTTAATTAAGAAATAATTCATGCCGGCCATACTTTATTGTTATTCAAATATGGGTAGGCATTATATTCATGAATATTTAATCCCGAGCGATTATTGTTATTCAAATATGGGTAGGCATTATATTCATGAGATTTAACCCCTCGCTACCGCTCGGGATTAAATATTCATGAATATAATGCCTACCCATATTTGAATAACAATAAAGTATGGCCGGCATGAATTATTTCGATTCTAATAGGACAAATAGGGTAATTTTAAAATTTGAGGCGGTCAAGGTGATCAATCTCCTACGGAATTTTAAAAATGGTCAAATTGGGAATTAAGAGATGGATAGCGAAATTGTGGTTGAAACTGGCTTAAAATACCAAAAAGAATTTTATTGACAAGGCTCAATATAAATTTTATTACAAATAAACAACTTTAAATGATTAACAACGAAATTACCAGTTGAACACAGCCAGTCGGATCGGAGATAAAGGGAGATAAACATGGAGACCGTGAACGTACAATGTACGAAAGGTAAACAAAGCCGTGTTTATAAGAGTTTAATTATGATAAGACTTGATCAGGATTTATTTAATTTTAACTTCATTTATTTCAACAATTTTTAGATAAACAATAATAGAAAATCGCTAACCATGAAGAATTTTCTGATAATAGTCAGTGTTTATGTAGGTGCTTTTTTTTAGCTCAGCGTGCATGTGTGGCCTATATTTGATTGTTATTCAAATATGCCTTTATTTGTATACCGAATATGGGACGTCATATAAGAATACTTTGTTCGGCCGGATTTTATCAATAATCTTTTATATATAATTATCTTATACAGTACGCACAGCGTGATTTAGCAAGAAATCACTCGGGTCCGACGTCGTAGAAATCAAGAAAATGTCGGTGAAATTAAAAAAAAAGTTGGTGTTGACACCGCAAAATGTCCGAGAAAAATCGAACACAGTGATTTACTATAAAACGCCGCCAAAACACCGACATCGACGATTAGACGCCGCGAAATAAGATCAAATAAAGAAATGGGATATTAACCTTTATTTGTACATTTGTATGTTCTTGAGATTTGTATATAAAATGGTCATTTTTGATAATATGAATGATTCATAACAAATAATTATTTACCCCTTTTTCAGGTGTGTAAGCTGTCATATTTTTGTTCTTTAATTCTGATATTTGCTTTTGTTTTAATCTATTATGTTAAGAAAACAATGCCGGTACAAACGTTTAGTATTATGTGATCATTACCATTTATAAGCTTGCATTGTATTATTTTTTAATTATCTTTTGAATGCAAGCCTGGTATCCCGAGCCTTCGGATGTTCAATTATTGTCGACTTGGCACGTGACTAAAGTTCACCTGTTACAAAAGTTTCTAGATCCCCAAAAGCACGCTTTGACCGATAATATATTACCAACATGTGGAAACCTTTCTAGATTCTCATTCACGTGAAAAATGTGTGTACTCAAAATGTGTATCCACTTTTATTAAAGGTAAAATGACACGTGGCTTCCAAGGGGATTAATAACGACATACAAATACGAAAAAGTACATTTAGATAAAAATTTACATCGATTTTTTTTCTTTCTTTTCAATCCTTCTCGGTTTGTTTTTAAATCAATCTCTCAGCCTCAGGTAACTAATAGTGTATTTGACCTTTTAGTGACCGAGTTCAATGTGTGCACTACATAAAAATAGACACACCCGTACATAGATAAAATACAGCCTGTAATACCAGGTGATTATCAACTTGTGAGAGAGAAAAAAATAACACCTATGTAAACCAATCGAAATGTTGGGATTAGATAATATACGCAAAACAAGATGCGTGCTCATATATCCTATAAATAAAATGTATGCCATCCCTGAAAAAAAACCGGTATCAAATGATCAAATTGAAATATACAGTACGAAACAGTAAAAAAACAAAACTAAACAAACAAAAAACAAAAGAATACATGTAACTATACAGTTATATACAGTTACATGTATGTGTACACGTATGATTTTCGCCGCAGTGTTGTCACCGACAATTAAAATATTTCACCGACATTTAGGCCATAATTTGTATATTTTCACTGTGAGTTTCACCGTGATTTCACCGACATTTTACGCAGATTTTATGACATATCACCGCCATTTCACCACGAAAAAAACACTGACCAAGCTGATTTCGTGCTAAGTCACTGTGAGTACTGTATATATCTTTATATCGTATAGATGTTTGTACATTTATCGAATTTTTTATGGATGGGTACATACAAAAGGTATATGCAATCGAGTTGAGAAAACGTGGATGTTTGTTTTCATTTAGTTATGAATTTGTATGGTATGATATCGAGTGTATTCACCATTGACGGAAGTAAAAAACGAATACACAACAAATGAAAACGAAATACATATTTCGCCAAAGATAAAGATATATATATATATTATTGTTCAAATTGCTAGATACAACGGGTTACACTAATGTCCTGAAAATTGACCTGAAATGTCCTGAAAATGTCATGAAAAGTACATAAAGGCCTATATCTTTTTTATTATCCAATGGATTGAGTTCAAATGAATATTTAAAAAATGTTTAGGTGGAAATAATTTGACCTGAAAATTGTCATGAAATGTCCTGAAAATGTTCTGAAAAGTACATAAAGGCCTATATCTTTTTTATTATCCAATGGATTGATTTCAAATTTGAAAATGTTAAATACATTAGCATATATTTAACGAATATTTTAAAAAGAAATTAAAAAAAAAATTGTTAGGTGGAAATAATTTGACCTGAAAATTGTCATGAAATGTCCTGAAAATGTCCTGAAAAGTACATTAAGGCCTATATCTTTTTTTTTATTAACCAATGGATTGAGTTCAAATTTGAAAATGTTAAATACATTAGCATATATATTTAAAGAATATTTAAAAAAAATATATAAAAAATAAATTTTTTAGGTGGAAATAATTTGACCTGAAAATTTCATGACAATTTTCAGGTCAAATTATTTCCACCTAAAATTATTTTTTGTTAATTTTTTTTTATATATTTGTTAAATATATATGCTAATGTATTTAACATTTTCAAATTTGAACTCAATCCATTGGATAATAAAAAAAAAAGATATAGGCCTTTATGTACTTTTCAGGACATTTCATGACAATTTTCAGGTCAAATTATTTCCACCTAAATTTTTTTTTTTATTAATATTCGTTAAATATATACTAATGTATTTAACATTTTCAAATTTGAACTCGATCCATTGGATAATAAAAAAAAGATATAGGCCTTTATCAGACTTCTCGAAAACCGTCGGTCCGACCGACAGAAATGCAGTAGGACCGACGATTTCAAAATATATATCAGACCGAATGTCCGGTAAAACATAGATATTTGAAAGGACTGGCGATTGAAATTTATTCCCTCCCAGTTTCCACTGCCAATGGCATTAAATTCCGTTTTCAGTTTTATTAAAATGTCAGACAGAGACTTGAAATTTGTTTATTTATTCTGTCAGACCGACATGTTCCTCTTTGTAATCGAAACTCCTATCAGGGGATGCTCCTATACGTAAATGTAAACATCCTTTTAGTAGGAACCAGCACCTGCAAAACGTGGAACATTAAAACTGAAATATATTACTGAGCACAGAAATAAGTTGACTTCCACACTCCCCAAGTATCAAAGATTGTTTGTGTTTAATTAAATATGTTTTGAGATGCTTATATATTGAAAATGAGAACAGATTCATATTCTCAACTGAAATTAAAAATGTAGGTAAACCGGAAACTGACATTGATATATTTGGAACGTGATCGGACCATTAGATATGGATTGTTGGCTATATCTGCCTTATCTTTTTAGATAAAAATATGTATACAGAAAAACATTTAATTGAGTTGTTTAATGATCATGACTAAAGGTAATCTTGCATTCAGTTCTGTATAAAAAAAAAAAAAAATTGACAGGTTATATACAATATTACAAAAAAATGGTGGGACAGACACAAAGCCCATGGGTAAGTCAGAACCCCAGTTCCTGTCTGACCCAATGTCAGACAGAAAAAAAAAGTTTTCGCCAACTCTGTAATACCGAATATTTGGTATAATAGTTACCTTAGATTTTGTCCGAAAGGCATTGATCAGTGTTTAATTTTATTTTTAAATAACATAATTTTCATTGTTTTCACCCCTTTTATACATTTCCGGTTTCAACCAAACCCATTTGTGAAGACGATCACGACACGATTGATTATTTGTATATATATTAGCCAATGGCACGACGTCTTTCATACAACCATTGACCTATAGTGCAAGGTCATCAAAACAACAAAACTCGAGACACACACTATAAAAGACATAACATATACAATTTTGAACAACACTGAAAACTAAGAATTGAATTACTTTAACCTCTATAAAAACCAGAGGTGAAATCAGGTGCCCAATTGCTAATACTGGGGTAAAACACTCTAAAAAGGCCAAACTAAACATTATGCACATGACAGTGAATTTTTTGGGGCTTTTTTTTCGGACCGGCAAAATATTTTTCGGTCTGACAAGATCTTCATGTCTGTCAGTCCGAATGACTGATAACTTCTCAGCAAGTTTCGGGAAGTCTGCTTTATGTACTTTTCAGGACATTTCATGACAATTTTCAGGTCAAATTATTTCCACCTAAAAAATATTCGTTAAATATATGCTAATGTATTTAACATTTTCAAATTTGAACTCAATCCATTGGAAAATAAAAAAGATATAACACTTTATGTATTTTTCAGGACATTTTCAGGACATTTCAGGTCAATTTTCAGGACATTAGTGTAACCCAGATACAACAATATTGGTTCCAGATAATAAAATTGGAAATTTAACAGGTCAACTTTTGATTAGCTTTGATTCTGTCAAAATGACAATAGCAAAACAATTTATTTAGTAATTTCCACAAAATTTGAACTCAAAATAGTGCTCAAAAAGTCAGTCAAAGTGATTTTTTTGTTAGTTTCAACCTTCATCCTAATACTAGTAATAAAAACAAGAAAAAGTACAATTTTTTTTCCGGTATTTATTAAATAGAAAACAGAAATCAATTTGACAGTATGGTGTACACTTTTTCCTGGAAGATGTCAGTACAGATCGAAGAAAATAAATTCGGAAGTCAAATGTCAACGAATTCTCAGGCTTTCGAGATGATCCGGCCTTAAAACTATCCGGCCTTATGAAAATCCGGCCTTAAACAAATGCCGCCTTAGTTGATTCGGCCTTAGTTGATACGGCCTTGGTTAATGCGGCCTCAGTTAAGAATGATGTGTATCTATGGATAAATACGATACATACGATAAAACGACACATTGTGATGATTTGAGTAAATCATTAATTAATTAATTTGTCTATCAGGTGCCATATAGCATGGTTTTTTTTGTCCCGGGCAGGTAGTCGTTGTTACTTATTTATCTGTTACGAGGCGGGATTGCTTATATAACATAGTATATCGTATTTATTTTGATGAAAACCTTTCATACGATAAGTATATCAACCTGAATTGTTTTTCTAATCATCAACTTCAATGGAAATGATTTCCGTCATTATTACCAAAAATTACTAATTAAAAAATTGTTAAAATAATAACGATTTATTACGGCTTTTCATATTGAGTTACGAGTGAATCTTGTGAAAACACTACAAGTTCCAATATTTTATTCATCATATCCATGAATATTTAAATAATATTTTAAATTTAAATACAACTTTTATTTTTTAATTATTCTTTTCCATTTGATATAAGGCCGGATTTGCCGTAGGCCACATAAATATATAATAAGGCCGGAACATCCATTTGATACACAGCACGCACAGCGCGTTTTAGCAAGAAATCACCTCGGTCTGTGTTTTTTCGCGGTGAAATGTCGGTAATGTCATAAAATCACGGTAAAATGTTGGTGAAATCACGGTGAAACTTTCACCGCGAAAATTTACAAATTAGGACCTAAGTGTCGGTGAAATATTTTAATTGTCGGTGACAACACCGCGGCGAAAATCATGCGTGTATACACGTACATGTAACTGTACTTCATGTGTTCTTTTGTTTTTTGTTGCTTAGTTTTATTTTTTTTTTAACTATTTCATACTTTATATTTCAATTTGATACCGTTTTTTTTTTTTCAGGGATGCCAGCATGGCATACATTTTATTTATAGGATTTATGAGGCTGAGCACGCATCTTGTTTTGCGTATATTATTTAATCCAGGGATTTATATAGTAGTCCTACTATATAAATCCTTGTCTAATCCCAACATTTCGATTGATTTATATGGTGTTATTTTTTTTAATCACCTGTGTTTTATCAATGTACAGATGTGTCTATTTTTATGTAGTGCACACATTGAACTTGGTCACTAAAAGGTCAAATACACAGTTACCTGAGGCTGAGGGATTGATTTAAAAACACACCGAGAATGATTGAAAAAAAAAATCGATGTAATTTTTTATCTAAAGCAAACGTGCTTTTTCGTATTTGTATGTCGTTAATCCCCTTGCAAGCCACGTGTTATTTTACCTTTAATAAAAGTTCCATTTCTGATTTGTACACATATTTTTCACGTGAACGAGAATCTAGAAAGGTTTCCACATGCTATCGAACAAAGCGTGCTTTTGGGGATCTAGAAACTTTTGTAACAGGTGAACTTAAGTCACGTGCCAAGTCGACATTAATTGAACCCCTGAAAGCAAATTATCTCGGGATACCAAGCTTGCATTCAAAAGATCAAGTTTATTTTAATTAACAAAATAATACAACACAAGCTTATAAATGGTAATGATCACATAATACTAAACGTTTGTACCGGCATTGTTTTCTTAACATAATAGATTAAAACAAAAGCAAATATCAGAATTAAAGAACGAAAAATGATCACATAGCTTGCACACCTGAAATAGAAAATAAGTATTTGCTATGAATCATTCATATTATCAAAAATGACAGTCTCAAGAACATACAAATGTACAAATAAAGGTTAATATCCCATTTCTTTATTTCGCGGCGTTTAATCGTCAATGTCAGTGTTTTTAGTCTGTGTTTTATAGTAAATCACCGTGTTCGATTTTTCTCGGACATTTCGCGGTGTAAACACCGACTTTTTTTTTAATTTCTCCGACATTTTGTTGATTTCACCGACGTCGGACCACAGGGCCTTGTCACTATCCAGGTAAATATACTATCAATGTATAAACATATACAAGGGCGGACATCTTTTTTTACCCCCGCTCGCTTCAAGTCGTGTTTGTTTTTTAAATTCCTTCTAATATATTCAAAACCCTGTTTGGTTCAACTCCCAAGACCTTATTCTTTTCAAAAAATATCATGACCCCCCCTCGACTACCTCTTGTGAAGGCGCAGCGGTCGTTTTTGTCAGGAATTCGCCTGAGTAGAGAACAACATGGACCCAAAGTGAAAGTAACAGCGCCACCTATAAAAAAACGGAAGTTCAGAACTCTCTGGGTTTTACCATTCGATATTTGGTTTTCTCGCTAGTTATCGTGTTTCTAAGTATAAGATACCGCGGGAAATAACAGACGAAATAATAAATTAAAGAAAATGGACAGCAATCAAGAAAAAGCCTTGAAAATGGCTTTTATCATTCATTGTATGTACAAGTCAAATATGTTCAGTTTTCACTTCAAATCGTCCGGCTCGTTTAATGATGTTTGAATCTTAACTGTATTTTCCTTACCTCAAAGCTAAAACCCCGAGAGTTCCGAACTTCCGGGTTTTTTTTAGGTGGCGCTGTTACTTTCACTTTGGGTCCATGTTGTTCTCTACTCGGGCGAATTCCTGACAAAAACGACCGCTGCGCCTTCACAAGAGGTAGTCGAGGGGAGGTCATGATATTTTTTTAAAAGAATAAGGTCTTGGGAGTTGAACCAAACAGGGTTTTGAATATATTAGAAGGAATTTAAAAAACAAACACGACTTGAAACGAGCGGGGGTAAAAAAAGATGTCCGCCCTTGTATATGTTTATACATTGATAGTATATTTACCTGGATAGTGACAAGGCCCTGTGGTCGGACCCGAGTGATTTCTTGCTAAATCGCGCTGTGCGTGCTGTAAGGCCGGATTTGCGTAAGGCCGCATCAACTAAGTCCGATTCTCAGTATTCTTCATCTTCATCTTCTTCTTCTTATTATTATTATTATTATATTAAATTAAAACAAATCTTACCAGAAACAACTGTCCTGAGGGTAAATTTCACAGAGATGCTACCCACAATACAATTACTCAAACAAGACACCATAGGTTCCTCCATGGACTACAGAATTTTAGAATGAATGGATTTTTCTTGTTTCCTCAGTCCACGTTTTATAAAGGTGAAGGTAGTTTATAAATAATGAAACAAAAATGAAATTATGGAACAACAACGGATATAAATTCCGGATGCTGTCAAGGACCACTGCAACATAATCAATTCGGTTACAACAAACTAAATATTGAAGAATTCTTTCTAATATGGAGTAGGCATTGCCTAGATGCGAGCACAGCATTTCTGTCTGGCCAGTAGGTATATATTTGATTGAAAGTTGAATATCACAAAATGATATGAGTAGGCATGGCCTATAGAGAGGACGTTAGTATTTGAAATTAAATGATACTAAAAATACCTTTATATCCCCTATGACATCCATTGGAAAGTTAAATGAAGTAGAATAGAAAAGTACGAGAAAAAAGTATGGAATCTTTTATTGTTGGACTAGGGACAGTGCAAACATTGAAGACTAATTAGTACTAATACGCGGGTGGTATCAACCATTATAAAGTCTAAAGGAGACGCCTGGCAGTGTCTGTAAAATGAAAGTATGGTCTTTTAAGTCATAAGAAAAGAGTTTTATTACGAAAATATTAATTAATGCAACCAACATACATAAGCAATATTGGCCTATACCATGCTATGTACAGCCGATACATGTTCATGAAGTGTAAATGATGAATGACGTACGGTCAGGGCCGTCTTATCAGCAATATAGGCCCCGGTCAAAGCAGTGCACTGAGGCCCCTATCTATACAAACACTCACAGAAATAAAACTAATAATGGTCGATAAAATTAAACATATATTTTTTGTATTGATACTTCCAACAAAATCAGTGTTTTAAAATTAAAAATTATGCCGTATGCAACATACATAGATTAGCATGGGGTTCATTTGCTTGTGGGATCACCGGGAAACTGCCCATTATGTCCATACATAAGACCGCACTGCGTACGGTTACTGTAATACTGATAATCTTCATTTCGACATTTTAAAGTATGTGTATTTGGACCAATATTATGCTATCTCCAAATGAACAAAATAGTTTTTAATTTTAAAAGAATTATATAGGTACCGCTTTGATCAGATATGTCTCTGCTTTCACATACAAAATATTTATCAATATTCAATATTTTTTTATTGGAAAAAGCACCGTAGAGGCGTGATATATATATTAAGGCAATATTCAGTATCGAAATCATACTCTTTAAAATTATCTGTGACAAAATTATACAGAGACATATATTCCCGCTTCTTGTCTTTTAAAGTTTCAACAACAAGCTGGTTAATAATGTTATAGCATTTATTTTAGAAAGACTGAGTTTAATAAATAATAACAGATATACATATAGTATGAACGGCATAATTAATAGTTAAATAAATAAAATTCACTGTGTCTTACTATTCTAAACCATTTTCGGCAGATGTTGGTAGTATTCAAATATTTTGTAGGATCAGACTGACGAAAATCTTTCAAAACCTTTGTACACGGAACCACTATCATATTTGGTCATTTTGTGATGATATGCATGCATATCAAATTAACCAATGCTTAAGCTGTAAATAATAGCTTAAGGATACGATATGATAATTGGGATATCTTAGTAGTGCGTGTATAGATCAACAGAAACAATGAGGATCATTCAAAACATTTAAAATCGCTGTTGTTCCATAAGTCTCGATGACCCTTACTTTAAACATATTTATTGTGAAACAAATACAGACAATGGTGGTTACAAGGACACGTCAATATCTACTTCCTTATAACATGAATAGGAACATTCTGTAAACTCCTTCTCACGACTTTTCTTTTATTTTATAAATTTTTAAATTCAAATTCTTTATTAATAAAGAAAGCTCCATAAGGAACATGCATGTATGAAAGAATGCACAAATGACTAGAACAAACAAAAGAATAAAACAAGGAAATACAATGAAGATATAAAAAAATATATATATATAATAATAACAATACTACAGTTGTACCAGAGGGAGTCATACCCAAATATTTGTAGACTATATACATGTATAAACAATACACTGATATACATATATAAACATGAATCAGCACTGTTGGTTTTAGAACATAAATATATTCAGTTACTTATCTGATAAATCTCTTATTGAAAGGCAAGTTGCTATAAAATTTGCAAGATTTTTACAGATTTCTCTGTCTTCGTTACTTAATAACCATATAAACTTATTTCTATCATATATACATTATTGTACAGGTTAGATAAATTACTATTGAAACAAAATAAGTTGCCCGAATTGCGAGATAATCAATTTTGTTTTAATAGTGCTGTATATTATACTTACAACCATTTCACTTGAACAGTTGACTACAGAACGACAGGGATATTAGGTTTATTAATTAAATTCCTAACAGTGTAATACAGAGTCTGGTTTTTTTCAATGAAGTTATTTCGAATTTTAAAGTAAAGTAACAAATTACGTGAATAACTTCAAACGTGATTTATTTTTACACAAGACCATGTTTCAAAAAAATGTGACATAAATAGGCCTGCATGGTCGGCTCTGGAACACTGGATTCCTTGGTGAACGTTTATATAATTTTCAGGAAAGGAACTGGTGGTGACTTGGTTTAAATAATGTTTAGCCCTTAAAAGGGCTGTTGTAGCACCTAAAAAGGACTGTTCAATATTGTTTTAGTTCGCCTCAACGACGTTGAGAAAATTTATTGGAGTACCCTCGGCGTCCATGTGCGCGTCAGCGTCAGCGTTCCCGTCCACGCTCATATCTCAGCAACTATAAGTTGTAGGATCATGTTAACTTGAATGCAGATGCATCTGGGATGGTGGGTCAGCGTCCAGGCAAAAGAAGGTCACTTTGACCCACAATTCGCGCTTCAATTACTTTGAACTAGTTTAACGTCCGAGTTCATATCTCATTAACTCTAAGTTGTAGTATCATGTAAACTTGTACATAGATGCATCTGAGATGGTAGGTCAGCATCCAGGCAAAAGTAGGTCACTTTGACTTACAGTTCATGCTTAATTGACTTTAAGCGAGTTTAACGTCCGAGTTCATATCTCAGCAACTTTAAGTTGCAGGATCATGTAAATTTGTACATAGATGCATGGAAATGACAATAAAAATACAGGTTTGTCCCCCGTCATATAGATGAAACGGTCGCTCCCAAAATATACAGATGATTAAGTTTGTAAAGATAATAGAAAAAAAACTGGGAAACCTTTTCGATTTTTCTCAAATCAAAATGTCAAAAATGTTTATGCATACTGCATTCGACGATTGGCCTAAATTATATTCATAAATAAGCACCAAACGGACACTCTAATGATTGAAGATTTAGTAGTATTTAGATCTCCACTTTCTTCATGTAAATTTTAACTATCAATTTAGTTTTAGCTCTTCTGGGTCGAAGATCCAAGTGAGCTATTGCTATCATTTGGCGTCCGTCGGCGTCGTCGTCGTCGTAAACTTTTTCTAAGATCTTCTCCTCTAAAACTACCGAAGGGATTATAACCAAACTTGACCACAATTATCTTTAAGCTATTTAGATTAAAAATTGTGTCCGACATTACCGACGACCAAAAAACATGACCGCCACTGCTAAAATAGAACATAGATCAACATAGGGGTCAAACTGCAGTTTTTGGCTAATTAATATCTCAAAAACTATTGCAGATAAAGGAAAATGCAGGCGACCTTCCTTCTTCAGGATCAAAAGCTCTAAAAAAGTCTCCATTATGTCGAAGTCGTTGCACTTGTTGGCTAATATTTTGAAAACTATTATAGATAGAGAAAAACTTTTGCTTACTGAAATGTTCAGTTAATGAAGCTCTACAAAAGTCTCCTACAGGTCGAAGTAGTGCGACGACCCCTTATATGGGGTAATGTCCAATTTTGCTATTTTCGGCTTTTATCTTGAAAGCTGTAAGTAAACTGCGAAATTGATCAGCATGACAAGTTCTACCTGCCTGCAAATGTTCAGCAAAATCAGACTACCGGTGTTGGAGTTATGGCCCCTGAAATGTCAGTTTTTACCTATTCTTGCATTTTCGGCTATTATCTTGAAATTTATAGACAATAGAAGGTCAATCTTAATTGCAAATATGAACAGCATGACAAGGTCTATCTTCCTGGAATCGGATTACAGGTGTTGGAGTTATAGCCTCTGAAATGTCAGTTTTTACCGATTTTTTCATTTTTCGGCTATTATCTATGAACACAGATTCACAAACTTATAGGGTACGGTTTGCCAGGTGAGCTATTCAGGCTCTTGAGGTCGTCTTGTTTGAATCTAACGTCTTTAGCACATTTTTCGCAATGATAAAATAAAACTGATATACATGTATAAAAGAAATATACGTATGTATGTCTGGAGAATATATATTTGAAGAGTCAGCATGGGCATTTTAACCATCGATTGAGGTGCAGAATTTCCCAACAAAATCTTGAAATCAAATACAAAGTGTGAATCTAGCTCACAATAACATTGATTATTTGTTTATTACGTTAAATCATCGAGCGTACTCATTTTATTGTGGGCTATTATTAGGGGCCAACTTCCCACTAGTGAGATATGGACATAAAATGGGTACCCCTTAAGAATAGTAACAGATGTCCATGTTTTGCTTTTTATATGTATTATGTGATGGCCTCCGAAAAATTCTGCAGTTGAGTGTCCGTCCGTCCGTCTGTCCGTCCCCCGACGGTTTTCAGATGATAACTTTAGAACGGGTTGAAGGATTTTCTACATTTGTTTAGTACCATAAAATACAGATCAAGTTCAAATGTTAGTTTGATCAGATAATTGGTTCAAAAGTTATGGCCGTATCAAGACTGAAAATATGCGAAACATGGTGGGGTATCATATAATGTCCCATTAGATGCCCCATTTTTTGCTTTTGGGAAACCCCATTCAAAGTCATTTGGATCATCCATGTACAAGCTACTTGGCTAGTAAACCCATCGACACTAATAGTCGACCAAAAGTGGCACTGGCAAGTGGTAGTAAAATTTAACAGAGCAACTAAGTTGAATATTCAAGCCATTTTCAGAGGGGGACTACTACATGTATGTAGTCATTCTTTCGGGGGGAAATCCTACTATATAGCCATTTTTCCGGGGGGAAATCCTACTATATAGTCATTTTTCCGTGGGGGAAAACTGGCAATGGGGGGGAAATGGCTCTATATAACGCTCCTATAGTAGTTTTTCCCCCTAGCCATTTTTCCGGGGGGGGGGAACTAACTATGGGGGGGGAAACGGCTCTATAACACCGGTAGACCAAAACGTCGCACTCCTAGAGAAGAACGTTACATCAGGATCACAGCATATCGTGACCGCTTCTTACCAGCAACAAGGATTGTTGACAGAGTACAGAGAGCAACTGGAGTCCGTATATCCGTGCAAACAATCCGCAATCAACTTAAAGCTTGTTGTTTCAAATCAAGAAGACCACATAAAGGTATGGAGTTAACTGTCCTTTACAAAAGACAAAGACACGCATTGGCAAATAAGCACATGCGCCGAAACTGGAGGACAGTACTTTTTTCGGAAGAATCTCGATTCACTCTAGAGTTTGCAGATGGTCGCATTCGTATCTGGAGACGGCCTGGTGAACGCTTTGCAGAGGCTTGTGTTATGCCAGTTGACCGCTTTGGTAGCGGGAGGTTGATGGTGTGGGGAGGAATGCATTATGCAGGAAAGACCAACTTGATTGTGATAAGACAAGCACTGAATGCACAGCGCTACTGTTGTGGTGCCGTTCATGCGCAGAAGCAATCAGTTTTTCTTTCAGTAGGACAATGCTCGGACACACATCGCTGGTCTATCCATGAACCTTTTACAGACCAACAATGTTAACACATTATCCTGACCGAGTCGTTCTCCGGATCTGGCTCCTATCGAACGTGTTTGGGACATGCTAAACAGACGAATTCGAGAGAATCATCATCCATTCAACTCTTTGAAGAAATTGGAAATGCGCTCATCGTTGAATGGAACGCCATTCCACAGTACAAGATCCAAAAAATTATCAGAGGTATGCAAAAAAGATGTAGAGCTACCATTACTGCCAACGGGGCCTGGACAAGATACTGACATTGTGGATATTTGTGTGAATCCATCATGTGTCACGTATTGCATTCCGTAAATCCGGAAGTTTGTGAATTACGATTTTTTGTACGTTCATGTTGCTCTTTGACTTTATTGTTGTTATTGTTTGTTAGGACAATACATGTATTGTAATGCAATGCAATCTAAATTATTTTTGAAAATATAAAATTAAAAATATTTGTTGCTAAACTTCTTTTTGCTTAGTATAAATTGTTTTATTGATATCGTTCTTTATTTTCATCAATGAAATGTCAGACAGACTGAATATATCAGTAATAGTTATCTTTCTTTGTGTTAATTAGGTGTTTCAACTGAAATAAGGGTTTTTCAATGGGTGAAATACATGGGAAGTTAATTTTAAACTAGAAAAAAAACAATTCTTCAGCTAATATTCAAATATATCAGTAAGAGTTATCTTTCTTTGTAATTCCATGTGATGATTCAGTAGAAATAAGGTTATCTCAATAGGTTAAAGACATAGGAAGTTTCTTAAAACGGGACCATGGGTATAAATAGCTGTGGGCGGAGCAAACTTTCAGATTGTTCATTTTTTTTTACCACGGTTACCTCGAGGAGGAAACATCAATGATACATAGTTTCACAGTTACTTTTGACGAAAAATATTTGACAGGCATGGTTACTAGTGTTCCTCCCTACGAAACTTTCGGGGTGGTCATATTGAATATCGAACCTACATGTACATTTATGTACTAGAAAGTAAAAACACTTCTTGAAAACCACTAGAGGAACATTTCTGACAAGTCTGGTGACGTCACATGCAGTTGTTCTGTAGAAGAAGCTGAAAATGTGAAATGTTTATGACAAACAGACGGACGCCGAACACCTTTCGATCAGAAAGGTCAGCAGAGCTTAAATGATATAATGGATAGGGTCGAATGTTTTACCTTACAATTGGTGACGACGACCACCCCTACCATACCTTTTCCCATAATGGCATTGCCGTAACTAGACTCTTTTTTAAATGAGGCAAAAACACTTAATCGCGGAATAATTTGGGCGAGGGGTCTGTGGGCCACCCCTGAAGCTCCGACTTGAAAGACGCAAAATCCTCGATTCTAGCCATTTCCTGGCATCTGTTTCCTAGTTCAGTAATCATAACTTTTTATAATGATTTAATTTTCGTATTTTCTACTTTACCAGACAAGAGGGGGTATTTCGAAATTCATGTACACAAGAAATGCACTAAGCTAACACAAGCAGAATGAATTAAAAGCAATTGCATTAATGACTCTGGTAACACTTAAGAAGAATTTTATCCGATCCTGGGCCCAGCTATATTGTTGAGTGTAAAAAGCATTAAAAAGTAAAAACAGTGCCATTTGCTATGCACTTTCTGCGCTTTTTTTGCCTTATGAGCATCATTGATGGTGCTATAAGAGGCTAATAAACCCAGAAATCATATCAGAGAAATAAACTATTGACTGTCTCTTTCTGTGATGACGGAGACCAAGTGACACAAAAACATTCAATTAAATGCGCCACTACAGCGCAAAAGAATGTCAGTGACTTGAGACGATTTTTGTGTCGTTAGACATATCGTTAAGACGTTTTTATATGTGTCTAAAGATACAAAACTGTTTCACTCACAGAATATATATAAACCGGCTTTCTTTTGTAGATGGAACATCAGAATTGTCTACAAAACATCGAAAGGACACTGCATTGGAAATTATGGAAAGACGGAATATGTTATGGCCAATATTTAAACGGGAACAGAGGCGTGGAAGTCACGTAAGACTAAAGGAGAATAAACTATATGTCAATGGTCAGCGAATATACCCGGAAGATGTAGTGCAATCCTAAAAAGTATATGCACCAAATAACGAATTTGAGGGTACCTCCCAACAACAGATCCAAGAAGGACACTCGTTCCTAAAGCAACATTTTGGACCCGCCACTCGTCCAAACCCAGTTACCGCCATCAGCGCGACCAAGGACATGTCAACAAGAGGACAGTTATTCAAAAAACCTAACCTAAATAGTACTGTCAATTTATGTGAACTGAAAATTGCATGTTTGAATGTATGTGGTTTGAAAGGTAAACTAAGATTTGAGGAATTTCATGATATAATAAAATGTTATGATATTTTTATATGTATTGAAACAAACATTGATAAATTTGATATTTTGAAGTTGCCAGATGGGTACAGCGAATTTACCAAATATCGAAAACATTTCAAGAAAAAATCAGGTGGTATCACAGTTATTTTCAAAAATGTATTTAAAAAATGTCTTATTTTTATTGAAACTGACAGTGATTTTGTTCTTTGGTTTAGAATCAACTCTTTTTCTGAAAATCATAATTTATTATGTGGATGTATATATATCCCATCAGTGATTATAATGCACGTTCTGGTGTATTGTATATATATATCTTTATTCTCATACAGCCAAATACAATGGTACAGAGAAAAATAACAACATAATAATAACATAACAAGACTTTTTACAAAATATACATAGGTTAAGGAACAACAGTGGGTAAGCCAGGAGTACAAAAGATCTTATTGATATGTTTGATAAATATACATAATTTTCGTAACAGCGATTGTTTTTTGGTAGATAGAAGTTCAAAGAATTTGACAACATTATGTCTTTTCATAAAATATTTTGGAAGAAGCTGCTTGCGTTTATCGTTTAAAGAGGAACACTCTAAAACATAGTGGTATTCATCGCCTAATTTCTGACAATTACATAAATTACAGTACCTGTTTTCTCTATCAATATTTCTCCATCTACCGGTTTCAATCGGTAGATAGTGATTTGTTGTCCTAAATCTACACAGTCTGATTGCATCACCTATATTTAAAATATTGAAATATTCCTCGAATTCGAATTTGGTTTTAAAAATCTTATAATTTAATGCTTTTGAAGAATCTGACAGAGATGTTTGCCAATTCTGTACAAACTGATCTATCAATCGCTGTTTCACAACACATTTTAACCATTCTTTATTATTAACATTTTCTGTTTCCCATATATATGTAAATCCACACTCATTTAGAATTGTTCTGATAAAATAAACCCAATTTAAATTAGTATCACCATTTTCATTCAAATTTCTAGAAAGCCTATAAAATACATTTGAAAATTTAGCCTGCTTACCACTTAAAAGTCTTGTCCAGTATGAAATTGTCCTTACTTTTATATCAATATCAATTGGATACCTGCCTAGCTCACCATAAACCATATAGTTTGGAGTAGAGGACTTTAAATTTAAAAGTATTTTGCAGAATTTCAAGTGAACTCGTTCTAGTACTTCATTTTTGCCAAATCCCCAGACCTCGCAACCATATAAGAGAATTGGTTTTATCATTTTATCAAAGAGATCTAGCTGGATTTTCACTGATAATTTATATAACCTTCCCATTTTAAGAACTTCGTACATTGCCTTAAGCGCTTTGTCAGAAAGATGCTTTTTAGTAACATCAAAATTACATGTTTTTGTAAAAATTACCCCTAAATAATTAAATTGTTTGACTATTTCGATATCAACGTTTTTATAGGTGAATTTGAGATTTTGTCGTAGTTTTCCAAATCCAAATACCATTATTTTTGTTTTGTTCACATTCACCTTCATTTTCCAATTGTCACAATATTCACCAAAAGCATTTAATTGTACTTGAAGATCTTCAGCTGATTCAGCTAATAAAATTGTGTCATCGGCATATAACATTACAAATATTTTTAGATAAATTTCAAGTTCAGTTTCTAACTCGTCGGTGATACTTTTTAAACCAACTATATCTTTTGTCAGCAAAAATTCTTCTAGATCATTAAGAAACAATGAAAAAAGAAAAGGGGACAGGTTTTCCCCTTGTCTAACTCCAATTTCACAGTTAAAATATCCTGTAGTGTGATTTTTATATGAGATACATGACTTAACACTGGTATACATATTGAATATAATATTATACATTTTACCATTTATGTTGTTAAGTAATAATTTGTGAAAAAGGCCATCTCTCCATACTCTGTCAAAGGCTTTTTCAAAATCAATAAATGCACAATATAATTTCTTCTTTTTTGACTTTAAGATTTGAAATAGTGTAAATATAGAGAAAATATTATCTAGTGTTGAATAACTTTGCCTGAAACCACTTTGATTTTCTTTAAGTATCATGAATTCTTCAGTATAATCATTTAATCTTGCATTCAGTATTGCAGTAAACAGTTTCCCCAAACAACTAACTATTGTGATTGGTCTATAATTCATTGGGTCTTTAACATCGCCTTTGTTTTTATAAATTGGCTTAATAATCCCATTTAACCAACTTTGAGGTAATACACCTGTGTCAAAAATTATATTAAAAAGTTTTTCATAAATATGAATGAAACGATTTGATGTGGATTTAATGTACTCATTTATAATTTCATCTTCCCCACAAGCTTTATTATTCTTTAAATTTTTTATACATTTGAAAATTTCATTCTGAGAAATATACCCATTAATATGTACATTAGAGTCATTTGGAAGTTCATTTTGTAGTGTCGTTGACTGTTGTTCATCGAGTCCTTTCGTATTTAAATCTTTAAAAAATTCATATAAGGTATTGATTTCAATATTTGGTTGTTGTTTTCTCTTATGTCCACCTAATATTTTCCAGAAATGTTTGGGATTATCTCTTGAGGCATTTTTTAAATCATCTGAAATTTTTTTACAGTAAATTTTATACTTTTCATCCATAACTTTCTTATAACCCTTTTCATCATCGATCATAATTGAACGATTTCTTATAGTGTTATTCAACTTATAACGTCTCTTAGATTTTCGATATTTTTGTCTGGCAAATTTACAGTCTTGGTCAAACCAAGGTTTTTGATTTTGACCATTTTTATTCTTGTTAATTTTACTATCAATGTTTTTACAATTAAATGTTCCAAATGTTTTCTTGGCAGAACCTGTGAAGATATTACCAAGGTCCTCTAACAATGAGTCTATTATCGCTTGATCTGTGACACCAATTTCATTTTGCCAACGTGAAAGTTTCTGTTCGAAAGTATGTAATTTTTCTTCGTCTATGTTTTCTTGAAAATCTGTTACCTTCTCATTTTCCCATGATTTTATTTTAGCTTTCGAGTGATTAGTTTTCCTAACAGTATTACTATTGCTATCATTATTGTTTAAGTTAACAGATAATAAAATGTGTAGTGGTGCGTGGACATCTGAAAACAATTTACTACTTTCTAGAATATCAAAGTCAAAAAATAATTTTAGAAGTTCAGAACTAGTAATACAATAATCAACAACGCTAGCATTTCTACATGTAAATCTACCAATATTTTTATCATTACCCACTCTTCCATTAACTATAAACATACTATTTCCTTTACAAAAATTTAACAATAGATTACCAAACTTATTTTTAGATCTATCCATACTAATTCTGTTGAGTGGCATTTTCAAATCATTCAGTACGTTTGTAAAATTGTCAACAAAGTCAGTAATATAATCATCAACATGTCGGTTTTTGATCAAATCAACAAAATCAGTGTCAGTTGCCGTCCTCGCGTTAAAGTCCCCCAAAAGACATATATATTTAGATTTATTTGAAAAAGACAAGTATCCCTGTTGCAATTCACTAAAAGCGTCTTCGGATGAGTATTTGGTATACTCTGGTGGTATATATACAACACCAAAATATACGGGCTGATCTGTTTTAAAGAGTTGCTCACTACATTTGAACCACATAACATATTTACTGTCAGTATTAACAATGTCTATATGTTTTGCTAAATTATCTTTAAAACCTACCATGATACCACCCGAACGGTTTTTTGTAATTTTTTTCCTATTTTTCATGACAAACTTGTAACCTGGTAAAGTTATTATATCTATATCGTCAGTTTTTGTCTCCACAAAACAGACTATATCATAACTCTGTATTAAGGTTCTAAATTCGGGATACTGTAGCCTCGTTTTGATTCCACAACAATTCAAACATACGATTCGCAATAAATTATCGTTACTATTTACATTATTATATACAGAACTATTTGAAAGGGACGCAACACCTTCATAATCTGAATCTATTGATATACAATCATTTATGTCAGAAGTGTTATTCATACTACCATTGTCACCTAGGGGTATGTCAGGGTTATCGCTCGCTTTTTCATCAAAATTACTAACTGATTGATTATGCCTCTCAACTCCGTTATCCTTTGTACTACATGTACCTGTAATTGAGTGTAAATGCATATATTGTCTGACTATATCATGGCAGATGAAAATTTACTACAAGTGACTTAGATCACATTACTGACATCAATAATCACATATGAAAAACTACCATTGTACAATGTACCGTTAGATCGGGCAAGTGAAGATATTGGTCGTTGTAATACTTATGGTTATAAATTAATTAACTTTTGTAAAAACAATAGTTTATTTATTTTGAATGGTAGGATTAGTAGCGATAAAGGTTTAGGTAAAGTTATATGTAACAATACGAGTTTGGTTGACTACTTAATTGTTTCTCCAGATTTATTTCCCTTCGTATCAGAATTCAAAGTGATTGATTTTGACCCGTTAGTCTCGGATGTTCATAAAGGCCCTGTTACACGGTAAAGCAAGTATCGCGATACTTGTATCATGCAACTTTTTGTATTATGATCCTTGTCAGTTTACACACTAAATCAAGTAGCATGCTTCATGCAGAGTTTGTTTACAAATTGTTCCCGCCAAAATGGAGAATCCTGACAATGAAGACATTATCATACAAATTGAGGAGACTCTCCATCTGTTCCTTTGGCCAAATAACATCACTACTGTTTTCCCCTTTCCAGTCATGTTTTATTTACCATGTGCTGGCCATGTGCTTTTATTTGTTGATGATGTTGTAACCTCCTGACCTCAAACCAAGATCTCTGATTGGTCAGAGATAAAATGTATCGTGATCTTGCTGTACAGATTAGAACATGTTCTATCCCAAAGTGTGTATCATGCAACTTCTAAAAGTTGCATGATACAGAGTAATAGCACTGTTTACACTATTTTTGGGTTTATGATACAAGTATCATGATACTTACTTTACGGTGTAACAGGGGCTTAGCAGATTACATCTCACGTTTTCAACGATGTCAACAATAGATTTAAATAACAAAAGCAATACAAAAGAATGTGTTACTAAACCGATCCGTTGGATTGCTGATAAGAAAAACCTGTTTGTGGACAGTGTTGAAAATATAACGAGTTTTGTTGACCTATTGAATCATTTGGATTTGCTTGATGTAAATTCGGAATCATATCAATCAGACCTTAATGAATTTGTAGAAAATTTGAATAGGTTATATACTAAATCTGCGAAAAAAAATTCCGCAATAATTCCCGCTCGACTTTTGATAGACCGTGGTGCAATGTAAGTAAATAAGTAAGTAAGTAAGTAAGTAAATTTTATTTAGAGTCGGTATATATACATAGACAACAAATCAAACATGAGCCCTAAAGTGCTCTTAAACCGACTATACAGATATATACATAAAACAACATAACATCAAATCATGCATCAAAATTATATATAAAAGCAGAGCACAAAACACAAAAGCACATCAATAAAATGGAAGCACATTAAGACATAAGCAGCACTAAAATAAAAACAACACATGCATATATAAGCAGAAACAAAAAGCGGCAGCAAACATTTCAAGTGTGAGGCAGCACTGGTTGGATACGGCATGCACTGCATGTACATTTTTCTCCTCCACACCAGGGCCCGGTTGTTAAAAATACTAGATAAAGTTACCCACTGGATAAAGTTGTCCACTGGACAACTACTTATCCAGTGGACAGCTAACCAGTGGATAAAATTGGTTGTTCAAAAACAAAGACAATGGTTGGCTAGATATCCACTGGATAACATTTTGTCCAGTGGACAACTCTCATAATTCTTTGCACTTCCTGTCTAAAAGCAATCGAGATAAAAAAAAAAAAAAAAAAAAAAAAAAAAAGAGGTCTGCTAAGTTCAGTGACATTTCAAGTTATTTTTCATGCAGTTCAATTTATTTGTAGCGATCTGCAAATGATTTATGACCAATCATTTTGGTTTCTCACTAATGGTGTGAAACCTATAATTAATTTCTTTAAGGTTTTCTACTAAATTTGTGCTTTTTCGAGCCTACCTGGCCATTTTATCTTAAGTTTAACCTTTCGAAGACCATGCATTTTCTGAAACGTCCATGATTCCTCTACGTTCTGTCAAAATATCAGGCCATGTTTAAAGTCTTGCAGTGAAATGCCAGGCTATGGAAAATACCTACTCTAAAAATAGCTCTGTCATCCCCCAGAAATTCCCTATTTATAGGTCATGCATCAAATCCTCCATATCCATATTAAAATACAACTAAATCAATCAAATTTGGGCTCAAAATAATCCTTATACATTTAACTTCAATTATCAATTTAATTATTCCATTCCATTCAGTATTTGTCACAATACAACAAAGTGAAAGGAACTTTTTTTTAAAAGGGACTACTTTTGTAATATGTTCTTAGCTCAGATTGGTTGAATTACTGGTTTGACACCTAAAGAGACAGTACAGTTCCTATTTTTAGCCGTGTGAGATATAGGGTCTAACACCGGGAGAGATGCAAGATAGTAAAATCTGTGACACCCTCGGGTGTCACAGATTTCACTATCCTGCACCTTTTACGGTGTTTGACTCTTTTTCTCACCCCTTTCTACCGTGTCAATGTTTGTTTACTTTTTGTGTAGTTTGGCGCATTAATTTGCGAACCGTATCACAGGACCAAAATGCCACGTAATAAAATAAAACAAGATTTTCATTTTACAACTTTAAAGAGGTTCAAAATAATAAAGTTAACACACTTGTGATAGATTCTACAATAACAAAATCTTGCACCTTTTACGATGTTTGTCTCTTTTTATACGCCCGTCTTTAAGACGGGGTATATTATGGTATACCAATGTCCGACCGTCCGTCCGTCCGTCTGTCTGTCCGTTTCACATGTGCGCTCTAACTTAGATCCCCTTGGCCAATTCACTTCAAATTTCACAGAGTTATTGGAATTGATGGTCTTACGGTCTGTATACTTTATGGTGAAGTTTCTAATTTTCATTCCAGAGTTATGGGACTTTATTCATCAAATTGTATGTGATTTTAAGACAATTTTTCGTATGTCGCACTGTAAATTGAGAACCCCTTTGCCAATTCACTTCAAACTTCGCATAGTTATTGGAATTGATAGTCTTATGGTCTGTAAACTTTTTGGTGAAATTTCAATGTTTCATTCCAGAGTTATGGGACTTTATTCATCAAATTGTAGAAGATTTTTCGTATGTCGCGCTGTAAATTGAGAACCCCTTGGCCAGTTCTCTTCAAACTTCGCGCAGTTATTGGAATTGATAGTCTTACGGTCTGAATACTTTTTGGTGAAATTTCGATTTTTCATTCCAGAGTTATGGGACTTTATCCATCAAATTGTAGGCGATTTTTCGTATGTCGTGCTGTGAATTGAGAACCCCTAGGCCAATTCACTTCAAACTTCGCACAGTTATTGGAATTGATAGTCTTACCTTTTGGTGAAATTTAGATTTTTCATTCAAGAGTTATGGGAAAGAAAGTCTTTACAAATATTGTATGAATGTTGACAACAGGCGTATCATGCGCTCTTGGCGCAGCTGTTTATTCTCATCTCTTTCTATCTTGTCAATATTTGTTTACGTTGAGAAAATATATCTGTGCTCTCCCTTGTTAGGTAACTAACGTAAATAAAAAAAAAATACATCCCTTTGACAAACGTCAAATAACTTTTTTATAGGCATTTATCGCTGTTGTAGTAGCATTTATAATATATTTATAAAATACATTTTGTATTTTATTGTGGAATACATTAAAAATACTGCCAAGACAGTATAAATCGACAATTTAATTCAACAATGGAAAACAATTTTGCGGGGAAAACGGCGTGTAGCTTGTCTTACCCTGGAGCCGGGGTAAGATATAAAAGATCTACCACCGGTAAGAGGGCAAGACGGACAAATCTCAGACACCCAAGGGAAAGATTTTTCCGTCTTGCCCTCTTACCGGTGTTAGATCCTTTATATCTTTGTGTTGGAGTTGGGAATTTATGTCTCCATAGAATTTTTTTTCAAGTTTTTGTTAACCAAATTATGATTAATCACACATTTGTTTTCTAATTAGTTTTACTTACACAGTTTATCAGACAAGTTTTATTAAGCGAAACCTTTTTTTCAGATCATGAAATAATACTCCAAAGTACAGTAAAACCCCGCTTTATTGCCCCTCGATTCACCGCCAAACTCGCGTATCGCCAAGAATTTCTGTAGTCCCGTTTTCCGTATGTAGTAATAACCCTGTTAAAATGCCAAACTCGCCCCCCGCCATCCGCCACGGTAATTGAAGATCAAACGGTCAATTTACTGTTATTTAAACCTCGATAATAATGCCAATCAATAATGTCACACCTCGGTGATTTTAGAAAGCCTGTCAATCAAGGTAAGTAAACAAGCAGTCAAGGCAAATAGATATCGCTGTGAAAACAGTTAATTGTTTTCTTTACAATAACATTTTACAACCATGAACTGATTACTTTTCATTCTGAATAAAACTTTAGAAATATTTTATTATGATCCAGTTCAATTATTGTACTTAATGATGTAGTGTAAAGGAATCTTACAACAATAAAATCCAAATTGTGTTCTGGAAGACATGGAATCTATTGAAGTGGGCTTATCTGAAATAAGTGACATTTTTTGGGACTACGCGCTACTCCCTATATACATGTAAATATCACGGTTTACAAAATATGTTGATTGGATCTTGGGACATTTAACGTACATGTCTTAGGCAGTCTTCGAAATAAGGCGGTAGTCCGAACCCCGTGGCGTGTAAAATTGTACACGGGCGTATAAAATGAGTAGTTCCACAAGTCCGACGGGCCTGTGAAAAAAAGTCATATAGTTTCAAAAGTTGATTTCATAAGATATTGTGTGTAGATATTTAGTTTATTGTTCTCTGTTTTCAGTTGCTGTCGAGTCAATGCAAAAAATGGGTAGGCCTTTTAAGAATTTCCGATATTCGAAATAGATTTAGGTGTGTCTGTTTTTTGCAATTTGATTGGTCGATCTTTTTCCCATCATGTAGGTTTTAAAAAAGGACAAGAAGCAGGACTCACGTTAGAGGGCGAAGTAGTTGCGTTGTGAAGGTTGACTTCAATTTCTCGTTGGTCAAAAGCGAAGTTCAAGTAGCCTTGTAATTTTGAAGAGTCGCCCTATGTTGCCCGCGTATTTTTGCCACATGCCATTTATGAAAATATCGACATCGTGTTTATTGAATTCTATGTTATTCATTAAGTATTTTGAAAGTGACTTTCTTGAAAAGTAATCCATTTCGGTTTAAAGAAACTTTAATTTCGTTCAATATCAAATAAAAATGGCACCACGAGAAATGGGGCGCAATCAGACACTGTCCTACGGGAAATGTTGATCGAAGCTACTTTTAACCAAACAAACTTTTAATTAATTTTTTTCTCAATCTTGTGACATAAAGTCTGAGTTCTCGTATATAATATGTTCATATTTGAGAAGGTTGGTCATTCAAAATTCGTTGAAATGCACGGAGACACTTCAGATTATTTTCGATCCGCTTCCAAATCCGATCGGTATTTTTTTTTTTATTAATTGCGATCTGTTTATAGAACTGTTGCTGACAGATCTGTGTCTACGTTAAGGGTTAATACCTCTGCAGTTAAAAAATAGACTTTGAACTACAGTAGTTTTGTTCCATTGTTGCACTCTGATTTGAGGTCTGACAAATAATAATTACAATCTTTACTTTAAGTTGCTTCAGTTTATGACTGTCAGTGTCAACACTACATGATGTTTTAGTTTATGATGATTTTATTTGTTAAATTAACAAAAGGGATAGGACACAAGTTTTACCAACTTATGAAGTCTTCTCCCATTTATACAATAAATTCACATAGTATAATGATCATTCTGAGCATACATATAATACATATAGAGATATATTGTAAATAATTAACGAATTAATAAAAAGGTTGTGTTGGGTGGATACGAGGTTGGAGAGTAGATAATTATCGAGTAATTATACTACAAGGAATCTTTTTGAAGATTTAATAAAATTGAAAACGTGTTTGATGATATTAATATTTTCTTCGTATGTTAAATCATCCGACCCACGGGTTAGTAGATTCAAATTCCAATCGCTTGTCTGTACCCAATTTAAGTTGTTCATCATAATACGTCTTATTTCAGTATAATTAGGACAGGTAAAAAAATAATGGAATGCATCTTCCCGTGGAGCTCCACAGGAACACGCAGCATCATTTACTATATTAACCTTTGATAGATCGTAATTTAGAAAGGAATACGAGTTACGAAGTTGAGTAAGAATAATATTAAGTTTTCTGGGACCATAATAAAAATGTTTCGGGATACGTTTTGTGTTATCTGACTGTTCCTTTCGAATGGCTTTTTTGAATTTAGTTAATGTGTCAAGATTACGATCAAATTGATCTAGCCGGTTCCAGAGTTTAACAGTAGATGGAATAAAAGATTCAGTTGTAATCGAGAGTCTACAAAAAGGTATTATTAAATCCGAACCGTTTCTTAAGGGGTAAATAGTTGTGCTTTGTACAGTAGGAGGAATAAGTTCTCTAAGATAATTTGGTGCATGTCCATTCTTTATATTATAAAATAACTGGAGTTTCCTATTATGCCTTCTACTAGAGAGAGTAGTCCATCCTGTTTCTGAGTATAATTTATCTGTTTTTGTGAAAATTGGTAATCCAGTTACAATCCTTGCAGCATCTAGTTGCAATTTTTCAAGTTTGGTTGAATAACACACTCCACAATTATCCCATATTTCACAGGCATATTCAAAAATTGGGCGGATATATACTAAGTACAGTTTTTCTAGATTTTGTCTACTTAACCTATATTTTAATTTCCGCAGAATACCTAAATGTCTTGATACGCTTAAGATTATATTTTCAATGTGGTTATTCCATTTAGCATCGCTTGACAAGGTTACACCCAAGTGTTTATGGCTCGTTGTTATAGGGATATTGTTTCCATTAAATGTGAAATTAAAATTATATCTAACGTCTGTATTGGAAAATAACATAATCTCAGTTTTGTCTGGATTAAAAGACATTAACCATTTTGTGGACCAGGTATTTAGTTCACACAAATCATGATTTATAACATTTTCAATTTCAACAACATTTTGACTTGAATAACCTAAAGAAGTATCATCTGCAAAGAGTCTACTGAGAGAGAGGAGCTTCTCTCCAATATCATTTATATAAATTAAAAATAGTAAAGGGCCTAAAACTGACCCTTGGGGGACTCCAGCAGAGACTTCACAAACAGTTGATGATGTTGCCCTGTTAATCACTTTTTGCTTTCTTTGATACAAATAATTTTCAAACCATTTGATTAAAGGACCTTTTATACCATAAGAATTCATTTTATGTATTAAACCCCTGTGCCAAACTTTATCGAAAGCTTTGGAAAAGTCACAGAATAAAAAACAACTAAATTCTTTTTTTTCTAGTGAATTGAGTATAGAGTTGTATAGTTCTAACAACTGGTGGATAGTAGAATGTTTCGGAAGAAAGCCAGACTGATACTCATATATAAGTTTGTTTCTAACAAGATAATTATAAACATTTTTATAGACTACTCTCTCCATAATTTTACCAACACAACTTATCAAAGATATCGGACGGTAATTTGAAGGCAAAGAGGCATCACCTTTTTTAAAAATAGCTATCACGTGTGCAATTTTCCAGCTTGAAGGATACTTGCCTTGTCGTAAAGATTTGTTAAAGATAATTTGAAGTGGTTCGGCAATTTTTTCTGGGGCTATTTTGAGCATTTTATGGCTGATTTTGTCAGGACCGGACGCTTTTTTCAGGTCTAATATTTGAATGAAATCTACAATTTCACTAGCAGTCACAAAAATGTCGGTAATTGAGTCATTAGTTTTACTTTCAAAGGGGGGTACTGGTATATTTTCTTCCTCCAACTTAGATACTAAGCTAAAATATTTATTTAATAGTTCACATTTTTTGTCGTCGTCATATACCATTTCATCTAAATGTTCATCATTAATTGTGTTTCGAAGCGGAGGGATACAGTTACTTCCCTTGTTAGATTTAATTAGCATTTTCATTATTTTCCAGTAAGTTTTAGGGTTCGTCGAATTATCTAATAATATATTGTCTAAGTTACTTTCAAAATTTTCTTTTGCTTTCTTTTTCATATTATTGACCTTGTTTCTTTGTTTTTTATATTTTAAAGTATCACTTTCCCTCCCAAATTTGAAAACATTTTTTCTCAGGCGATCGCGTAGTCGAATTTCTTTTCTAATTTCGTTATTAAACCATGGTTTGTCATAATCCCGTACAGTTATAGTTTTCGTTGGAATACTTTGCCTTGCTATGTCCAAAAATAATTTTGTAAATTCTTCAACCATGTCATCTATGTCGTTTAAAAAGCCTATCATTTCATTCCAGTTAATTTCGTTCATTTTGTTATTAAAGAGTTCTAAATCTATATTCTCATACTGCCAAATTTCTCTGGTAAATGAACATGAAGTCGATTTTGGACATTTGAGAAAAGCAACTGCTGCATCGTGATCACTAATTTCTGATGGCATCTCAAAAACATCAGAATATAGTGGGGTCATGGTATCGGAAATTATAATTGGGTCTAATAAATTATTTAATCTTGTTGGTTTTACTATAACATTTCTAAAATTAAACGTGGTCATCAAGTCAACCAGCTTGTTATTATTTACATTAAGAAGATTAGAATTCAGGTCGCCCGAAATCACGATATTTTCGTTTATCTGATGAGCTAGTTCAATAGCATGCGTTAATCGTGACCAATACTCGTTGTCGGTCCACTGTGGACGGTATGTATTGCATAAAAGAAAAGATTGACCCTTCGCGTGAATCTGAACCCAAAGACTTTCATCTAAATTATTCTCTAGTTGGATTATCCTTGAAATGTTTAAATTTTCTTTCGTATAAATCAGAAGCCCCCCTCCAGTTTGATTCTGTCTGTCGCGGCGTTGGATATTTTTTGTGAAGGAACATAATTCAATATCGTCGTTCTGAATACTGTTATCAAGGTGCGATTCAGTTATTACTAGAATATCAAATTCATCTGCAAAATGCTGGACGAAATTTGTTATATATTTTTCGACTGCAACAATGTATTTAAATCAGCTATACATGTTTGAGAAATAAAGATATACCGGTATGTAGAAGAAATATGTAGAGTTGATGCATCAATGACAATTGCACTTCAAAAACAAAAAAAACAAAACGGGGGAACCACGTATATTGGGTAAATGAGAGATAAGCAGCAATTGCACATGTATCTAGGTCACGAATTTGGTCGACAAACGTAATTACACACGTATTTGCTCATTATTTACTAAAAAGTTAATATTCCTTTTCTTTCGGTTCTACATGGATGGAGTAATTGAAGGATTTTTTTTTTTTTAGTAAAAACTAAACAAGAAGCAAGAAAAACACTTATTTTCATGAATGAAAACGATAACAAACTGAAGAAAGATATATTTGCATTTATTTCTTGTTAACTTGGTTTTTGAAAGCCTTTCGAGTTGGCAAGTTGGGTGGGGTAATTGAACGCTATTTGTCAGAAATTAAAACTAATTATGTCTACTCATTTTCATGATGTGAAAAGGTAACAAAGGGAAGACAGATTGCATGTATTTCATGTTAACTTGGTTTTTAAAGCTTATTGAGCTAATGGCAGATGGATGTAAAGTAGATATGTGTAGGTTAAAAAATTGTTCAATATAGCTTTGGTTACATGTGTACCAACATAATAACAAAATACAACACACGTATTGAACGATAACATGTAAAAAATACAATTCAACTTCGCATTTGCTCTTTGCTTTGTACTGTAATTCCGGCAAATATTGGTTACATACATTAAAAAAAAAAAAAAATAATAATAATAAGTAAATAGAAAAAAAAAAAAAAAAAAAAAAAATTATTAATAAAAAAAAAAAAAAAATTTTCTTTCACGTTGAGGATTTTTTTTTTTTTTTTTACATCTTGGCGAGGACATCATCAGTATACATATAAATTATATGTATACTACCGGCAAACACAACACATAGTCTATAAAAATGATGGAAACATGTCTCTACGAAACAAGCACATTTCATATTTACCGACAGTGCATACTCAATGGTTTATACTGCAGTTTCGTGTAATCAAAACATAAAGAAAAGCTTTAGAAATATAAATACACACACAAATGTAATGGGTGTCTACGGCGCGATGTGCGTTGAGTTCATTTTTTTCTATATAATATCTTCACTCCAAGGAATTATTGCAATAAAGATGTTTCCTTTGGTTTAACTTACCAATTAATTTCTTTTAAATTTTATTTTACTTATTTCAAAGGTTAATAGGGTTGAACTAAAAAAGTTTGAGATCGTATATTTTGGTAGAGAGGGAATATGTTATTTTATCAATACACAAATATGGTAGTATTATAGTTGAACTATATTTTTAGTGGGGAGGGAATATGCAATACACAAACAAACAAACATTTGTAGAGTGATTATGGTTACTGTATCAAAGATTATAGTTGAAGTTTAAATGGTTTGAGCTTGCATATATTTTTTTTGGGGGGGGAGGAGCCGTATGCAATTCTATATAAACAAGTGACCAATTTTGGAGTAATTAAGTTTGCTGTATCAAAGTTTATATTTGAACTATTATTGTTTGGGCTTGTATTTGTAGGGGGAGGCAGGGAATATGCAATTACTGTCTCAAAGATTATAATTGAATTGTAAATAGGTTGGGCCTGGATTTTTTTTTAAGTATGGAGGGAATATGCAAATGTACCCACACACAAATAATCAAATTTAGAGTAGTTTTGGTTTACTGTACTAACTTTTGTATTTTAATTATAAATGGTTTGAGCTTGTATTATTTTGGTGGAGTGTGATATACAAATCTATCAATACATTGAATTTGTAGTATACTGTTTCATAGATTACATTTGAACTATATATTTAGGGAGGGAATATGCAAATATACCAGTACACAAATAAGCATTTGTAGATTGAATATAGTTGCTTTATCAATAGTATACTTGAACTAAATGGGTTTGGCTTGTATTTTTTGTGAGGAGGGAGTATACAAATATACCAATACACAATTAGACAATTTTAGAGTCATTTTAGTATACTATATCAAGGTTTATTCTTGATTATAAATGGTTTGAGACTGTATTTTTGTTTGATGGTGAAAGGATATGTAAATCTACCAATACATAAGCATTTGAGGTGATTGTAGTTTACTGAAACATAATTATTTTATTAAGCAGTATACAAAATTAGTTCATATCAACTATTTGGAGAAGTAACAAACAATCAAGGAAAAATTGTTTAATTGGGATTAATCACCGACATGATGTTTCATCCCATAACCAAAACGGACCATTACTAAAACGGACTACACTAAAACGGACCATAACCATAATGGACTACCAGAAAAAAATATGTATTGCAAGAATCTTTATTTAGTTTTTTTTTTAGTGTGCGTTGATTGTTTTTTTTTTAAACTTATCTTATTTGTGATAATTACTTTCTAGATTTATGAATAAATCAAATTAGTACAGGTAACTTAGTGAAGCCAAGTAATTATTGGTGTTTTAATTGGTTTATGACACCCAAATCACTTTTAATTAGATTAAATAATTTGATTATCAGGTGATTGTGTAAGTGTGTGTTGTCTTGAATTTCCTTTTCTGGAGCAATCTGCACAGTGGTCTGTCCCCATTGTGAGAATGATAATGAATGAAAACAAACTCCATGTTCTTTTATTGTCTATGAACCAAAGATCAAATAAATTTACTCGTTTTTGTGATGGAATTTATCAAAATTCCATGTACTGCAATCGGTTAATTATATCTTAATTACTATTTTTTCTTTTTATCAACCCAAGCCCATATTCTTTGGGGGAAACTATGATTAAAGCATTGAGGGTTTAATAATCTTTGTAAATTAAAACCAAATTCTTTAAAATTAATTAACTTTTAATCAAATAAAAATCAAATTAATCATAATTGTAATTAAGAGGGTAACAATTAATTGTATGATTTGACTCAAAATGTGCTTGCAATGGGGTTTTTTTTGCAAAGGACTGGGAGCTATAAGGGCCAAAATCGGCCCCACCTCAGATGTCGATAAAACAACAACAACAACACTCCCAATAAACTGTTGCTATCAGAATCTGCTGTAAGTTGTCTTTTACGTGTAAGGAGTGTGTCCTTTACATCCCGCGCTAAGGGATGTATTAAAATTGTTCATCATAGCTGTCTGGTGTCCCTTTCACATAAAGTCGGCGTTTTCCTAGAGGAAGCCATTTGTTATTTTATTTATGCCAAATTCGCAGTCATGTTAGGATTCTAATAATAATAGGTTATTATACATTATTATACAGCTATAATTTTAATCCAATCAAAAACAATATGGTTGTGATCATCTTCCGTAATTAAAATCGTCAAAATGAAATACAACCGAATTAATATCAAATGGTGTTTTGTTTCAACCTCATTTAAAATATACCTTGACATTCTTTCATACTTATATATCACTTTCACGATCTTTTATTACAACACTATTTCACTCAAATGTACATTTTTTTCCTGTTCTAGTTATGGTAAAAAAGACGCTTAGTTATCGAGTTTGGGTTAACGGAATTACACACGGCTAATTTTGGTTTTAAACGCTAGAAAAATTATTACATTTTGTATTTTTAATTGTCGTCGTAAGTTTCTGTGGTCACGATTTTTTTAATTTCACGTTTTTCAAAGGTACCCTCGGCTGACACATTGTACATGGTATTTTCAGGATGAAAAATAAAAATATTCTCCGCTATCTAAATAGCTAAAAAGGTTTTTACATCAGAGATAATGTATCAAAGATATAATTAAAATAAAAACGGGATGTAAATAATTGATTTTTGAAAGAGTATATCAGCCTTACTTTAAGCCTCAAATTTGACCCCAAATTAACCGTATTTTCAACAAAAGCAAAGTAATTACACTACATTATAAATGTACTTTGATTTTGAAGAAAACATATTGATGAAATGTACATGTGTGCCAAAAATCATAATCTAAATGTCAGCGGTTGTTGAGAAATTGGCCAAATATAAACTCAAATAACTGTAAATTTCCTCTTTGTCATACACGGATTGTTATGTACCGGTTTTTGTTTATGATGTGTCGCTCGCCGGTCATTAACTAGCACGATCTCTGTCTCAATGCATTTAGTATGTTCTCTTCTTTTATGGCAAATAAATTGGTTTTAATTGTTCAGTCGAATTGTTTGT